>JAOXNO010000001.1:166251763-166269424 GCA_028565335.1 Limnodromus scolopaceus
TTCCAACAGGTCCATGTCCTTCCTGTGTTGGGGACTCCAAAGCTGGACACAATACTCCAGGTGGGGTCTCACGAGTGCAGAGTAGAGGGGTAGAATCACTTCCCGGGACGTGCTGGCCACACTTCTCTTGATGCAGCCCAGGACACGGTTGGCTTTCTGGGCTGCCAGCGCGCACTGCTGGCTCATGTTGAGCTTCTCATCCACAAGCACTCCCAAGTCCTTTTCATCAGGGCTGCCCTCCAGCCATTCTCCACCCAACCTGTATTTGTGCCTGGGATTGCCACCTCCCAGGTGCAGGACCCTGTACTTGGCTTGGTTGAACTTCATGAATTTTGCACAAGCCCACCTCTCAAGCCTGTCCAGGTCCCTCTGGATGGCATCCCTTCCCTCCAGTGTGTCAACGGCGCCACCGAGCTTGGTGTCGTCAGCAAACTTGCTGAGGGTGCACTCTATCCCACTGTCCATGCCACTGTCATGGACAAATGACATGTCACCGACATGTCATTTCACTAACATAGCATGAGAAAAAAGATGAAACTATATTTATGCACATATCCAGAGTTGTATCCTGAGTCATAGCTCTGATGTAATTTGTCACCTGACTACATTTTGGGAAAAAAAAAAGTTGTTTGATATACACAGAGATAGAAGTGACCATTAAAAGGCAGATAGAGGGAATATAGGCTTCATAAAGTATCATGCTTTAGTAAAACTATAAATACCGCATCTCATCATCCCATCTGAAAAATTAATTTATATTGGCTTTCTGTGCTATGAACTGAAAGACTGGAAGAACTTTATTAAGAAGCTTGGATGTCTAAGAATTTCCTGTTCAGGCTAATTTGGGGCAAGATATTCAATGACATGGAAAACAGAATATATTCAATCTGAGCACAATGATACATATTTTGGAAAGGTATTCTTGTGACCTCAGGAAATGATGGGTAACAATGACTAAATGATCTTAGAAAACTCAGATCACCATGGGACGCAAGTGAGTTACAAAGAGCCAGAAAATTGCAGGAGGGAGGGGGAGCTGTGAGAAAACTGAATACATGATGTAGGTCTTAAATAGATAGGAACATGATAAGCACTAACCTGTACTTGTATAGAGTGAAAAGAACCTAATGCATAGACATCGAAAATTCAAATTCAGCCAGAAGCTGAATTTTTATAACATACTGTAGAAACATATCAGGAAAGATCAAGAGCCTTTGACCTTAATACTGCCAGGAATGGGGAGTTTGCTTTGTAAAGATATCTTTTTCTCCAAGTGTGTCCCACTCATTGGCAAAACCCCAGTCATCCTGCCTGGGAAGGACTCTGTCCCAGTCCCAAAAGTGGCAGTCCAGTCAACCCTGAGAGAAATCAAAGTACATACACCTGGAACCTGCAAAATGTACCAATACCGTTAGAAAGGACCAACACACCCTACTCGTGCCAGTAGTTGTAGCCAACCTACCGTGCCTCAGAAATCATCAAGAGAGGGAAGAAAGGGATTTGGACCACAAGATTATTTTTTTATATGCCCAGGCACTGCTCTATTGTCTCCTAAACACACTCCTCTGTATTTCTCTGAAAGTCCTTCTTGTCTCTACTGCCATGTTGGGAAGAGTAGCTCAGCCCTCACTCTTCAAATGGTCAGAAATCTGATTTCCGGACTAGATTTATGAGCAGTGTACAACACTTTGACCTCATGTTTCTCATTACTTCCTCTTAACTTGAAAAGATTTTGTCTTTTTTACCACTTTTACTCCCCTGCATGCATTTATACATGGATAATCATATTCTCTTTCAGCCCTTTGCTAGGCCGCACAAATCTAGAAGCAATGAGACAAATTTATGCACAGAGCATTTTGAATGATTAAAAAAAAAATTAATGTGAGTTTCAGACAGGCTCACATGGCATCTACATGTATTATAACAAACACGTAAGATCTATAACAAGTTGCATTTTTAATATAGTTTAGAATACTTAGTCTGCTCCTCTTCCATTTATTAGGATTCTAATTATATGCAAAGGAAATACAACTGATGATTATCTGAATTCAATCTAAAAGCAAAACAAGACTTAATCTTAACAAATTAGACTGTTAGCAAATAAAATAGAAACTGGTATGTTCACCTAATTGAATATTATACTGAGCTATGAAAGCAGTTCATTAACTCCAATAAAGTTCCTCCGCATAAAAATGCAATTAAGTATAGTGTCATTTTAAAGAAAATTCTTTAAACTCAATCACGAAATATATTTAAATGGCATTTATGGAAAAGAACATGACCTTTTATTAAATCATCTTAGTGCATTTAACCTGAGCAGATGAGATTTTTGAGGGTAATGAAGAGGTGAAAGGAAGGTAAGTACATTGTGTCAAAAAATGTATAGCAGTTTGTGTTAATACATGAAGCCTTGTAAAATTATTTTAATATTAAATATTTCCATAATTAGCCTCTTGAGAGCCTCTTTGGGCTTGGATTTCTGACCCACATCTTCTGAGTTTAGAATCAGACCAGAGCACCCAGGGAAGACAGAGTACTCAAAGACTGGGGGTTCTTTGCAAGAAAATGTCCAAGTACTCTGTCCAGTTCTTAACCAAACTAGAAAGACTGAATCAGTTGTAGTTCTCAAACATAACAACAGCTGAAGCCAACTCAGAGCAGAACAAAGATTTCAGCTTTTTAGGACTCTTCCGTTTTTTTCTTCTCCACTTCCTCCATTTTAATTAAAAATTAATTAAAAGGCATATCTAACTCTTTAATCATCGAATGGGTCTGCAAAGCCAGAGGCAATGCTACAAACGCCACCAGGGAAGCAAGGTCAAACCTACAAAGAGCTTGGATGCGCAACCTCAGAGAAAATCCACCATCTAGGCAAGAAATTGTCAATTACAAATAGTCTAAGGCCAACATTGTTTTCATGAAACATAGAAAAACTGCTCAGTATTTTTCAGATAAAAATCTCCAAAATTCAGTTCTTTCATTGCTCTACTGCCTGTGGATCAGACACTCTTGTCGCTGATTCAGTCCCAGAAAGGCCTGTAGAAATGGTGTCTCTCATCGAATTACAAAAAGAGGGGTCTATCCAAGCCTCAAAAAATAAGAAATTAAACCTACAATACCCTCTGTTGATATAAACAGTTTTGCATCCAGTTGTCCCCCATATTATGCAAGCCACATTTCCGTCGTATAGACCTCCAGCAGCATGAGGTTTTCACAAAACTGTTTATAACCTTTTAGAAAGACAAATTAAATGCATCTGTTAGAAAATGCCAGAATAGCATTTTGCATCGTAACATTATCCTACAAGCTCTATTTTTTTTTTCTTTAATGATCAAAGGCACAGCTCAAAATATAAGGGAAACAGGTTTTAATGACTGCAACCAGTGAAGTCGAAAGCTGCCTTTCTCTATTCCGTGTCCAGCCCTTTCCTGCTGTGATCTGCCTTCATTCATACTCCTGCAGTCAGCATATGCCATTACACTTATCACAGTCTCACCTAAAACAACACCCTCACCACAGTACTACCTAAAAAACAGGAGGCAACCCTTCACACAGTTCCCCGTGTTTCTGCTTTTCTTGGGGATGGGATACAAGGGATGAATAGCTCCCCTGCTAAACAGTTCATGGTTGTACTTCCTTTACTCTAAATTTATAGTGTTCCTCCACTACCTGATTTAGACAAAGGGTCAAAATGTACTGCTCCCTGGGAGTCTCTGACAGCAGAGGTGGCGTCTGCTTAAAATGAGCCACTTCCGTTGCGTGGTGGCCAACAGATATACAGCTGATGGAAATCGGGAACCTCCAAAAATGCTTCACATTTAAAGCAGGTGATTTATGAAACTTACAACTTGACTTAATTACAAGGTCAACTGGGAAGCGTTCCCCTTAGCCAGCTGAATGCAGAAAAGGAACTCGAGCCCAAGCTGAATCTGTAAAGGGCTGCTGAAGCAGGGCTGAAGGAAAGAATTAATAACTTAAGTACCAAGTCACGCGCAGGCTAGCTGCCAGATTCATCACTCCTTCTGCCAGCAACACGACTGTCAGTAGATAATCACTGAGCCAACCTGACAGTGCAGTAAGAAAGTGAGAAGACTGCCATATTTCACTTTCCAGCATGGCTGCAAGAACCCCAAGGCTTGCTTGCTGCTTGGCAAGCGAAACGCTACAGTTAATTACTGACATTACAGGGAAAGGCTGATAGGGGCTGAATATCAGGTTTCTTCCTGTTTCAGCTGTCAGGAATGCAAAATTCTGACTTCAATGCTGGAACGTGAGCATGGAGAAGATAAAACCAGCAGCCACAGTATGGGAGTGAATCCAACCCTCTTGGCAAGAACCACCAGTGAAGAAAATGCATTGGAAAGTGCTGTTCTGCTCAGAAGAGCAACTAGGTAAACATGTCAAATTCTGCCCCATGCAACCCACAGGGCAAATCCTGGACTGGCAGAAAGAAGAAAGTCCATTGTCTAATGCCAGAGGAAGCAGGACAGCAGACCTTGCCCAGTATTTATCTGCTATCTGCCCAGTCTTGTACTGAAAAGCTGGTAGATGAACGCCATTTCTACCCATTATGGCTTCGAAGCGTTGAATCAGGTATCAGAGGTTTGGGGGTTTAATATCTGGGTGGAAGAAAGAAACAAACACTACTCTTTCTAATCTCACCCAGCGCAGTAGAGCGGGACATGTCTGGCAAGAGACTTGAGTCCCAAAACCTTCTACTGCTGCTGGAGATGATATATTGTAGTGCAATCTCCCATCCCCACAGTGAGCATCCTCCACACAGAGAAACAGTGCACCAAAGAGGAAAAACTTTAGATCTCAGCCGAATTTAGATCTAGATTAAACAGAAACATTTATCATCTTTCTTAGCATTCTCCTCACAGGTTGGTTAGTTGAATACTGAAGCTTACTAACAGCTGATGGGTGCTACAAAAATTTCAGATTTTCCAGACATATAAGCCCTCGTGTGGAAAATAATAATCAGTACAGCTACACAGATCTGTGTTACAAACACCTAACAGAAAAGTTAGAAAATACTGCCCACAAACTCCTTTTAAAAGTAGTGGGGGATCACAAACCCATCACTCAAGAGTCCAGGACCAGATTCATTTTATAATTTAAAAAAAAAATTAAAGCTTGGCATTTCCTTTGGTGAAGCAGTCATTTATCAAGGGCTCTTCACACTCTATTAGCTGAAGAAATGCCAACAGAATTTAATTTTTTATTGAACTATCTGGTTTGCTGTCACTGTTCTCTTGCTTAAAGGAGAAAAAAAGGTCACCTGGTTTATAAAAATTACTATTTAATTTGACAGCTTGAAATCAGAGGCTTCAAGAACATCACAATGGAGACTTCTAGTCCAGCAAAATCAGTGAGCACTCAACATCATGGTCTGAAGTTGCGGCAGGGGAGGTTTAGATTAGATATTAGGAAGAATTCCTTTACTGAGAGAGTGGTCAGGCACTGGAACAGCCTGCCCAGGGAGGTGGTGGAGTCACCATCCCTGGAGGTATTTAAGAAACGTGTAGACGTGGCACTTCAGGGCATGCTCTAGTGCCTGAGATTGTTGGTTTGTGTCTGTTTGTGGGTGTGTTTGGTTTTTGGTTTTGGGTTTTTTTTGTGGTTGGACTCAATAATCTCAAAGGTCCTTTCCAACCATGAAGATTCTGAGATCTTCACAGAATCACAGCATATTGTTTTCATCGCTCTTAACTCTCCAGTTAGTAGCTCTCAAGCTTCCCAAAAACCCACCCCTGGTTATACCTGTATGCCTGTACAAGATCTCTGCAGCACCTATACAAAACTTCGATAAGCTGAGATAAGTATTACAAGGTAGTTGTAATTTCATCTGCACCCTGCCTATACCCCCAGCTGAGGCAAAGCACTGCAGTTCTGCTCACCTCAACAGAGCTGATTTTTCTAACACTGTCCAGCAACACAGCCTGTAGTTTTAGCTCTGTAGTATTTAGCTCAGTCAAGGTTATCACTTTGCAGCCTCACTAATGGGCCTTGCTTGATCTGAGTCACGCTCCTGTTCTAACCAGCCAGTGATGCAGTAAACCTCCAGTGGTGCAGGCTCCCCTTCCACGCAAGCCACCGGAGTTCATTGAACGGCAGAAGATACCCGTGGGTTGCATGGGGAAAGCTTTTTCCCAGGCTAGAGAACGGCAGTGCTGTTGCACAGAACTTGTCCCATCATGGGAGGCAAGAGGCGAGCAGGTGACTCCCAGGCTCACTTTTGTCAAGTGCTCTGCTTAAAACCAATCAGGCTCTGTGGGAATCAGAGTTGCAGTCGATCTATGTGCATGAGAACAGCATTATAAATGCATCCGTTCTGCTGCCTCAGCATGAAGCTTGATCAGAAGATAAATATATTTGCTGAACAGTATAGCCATTGTTGCTATCATGGAAAAAAATAAAACAAAACAGTGAAGCAGGACTGATGAGAAAAAAAAATACCATTTTGACAATCAAAATCAGCGAGTGTAAATATCTGCTGCTTAGGAGACTGACCCAGGAACATTTTTGCAATAGATACTTTTACAGACATACTTCCAAGGTCATAGCCTTGAGACACTGAAGGGGAGAATTCAAATCCTCTCTAGTTCTAGGTAAAGGGATGCATTGGTTTTACAAGCTTAATGAAATCAGCACCTTCAGTTAGTATTTTATACACAATTCAGTCTTCTGAACAATTCATGATCTGGCAAAGAAATTAGGAATAAAAGATTCTGTAAACAGTGTTTCTGAATTGGCAGGTTTCTTGGCTTCGAGTCCAAGATGAAACAGAGAAATAGAATTTAAGAGAACTTAAGTGCATATGATACCAACAACACACTATGTATGACTGTATATCTTCAAAGTGCTGTAGGGAATAGTCAAAGAGAACATTAGTGTAATAAGGGTAAATGGATTGTGTAGCCTATATATCCCCTCTTGTTTAGCATCTTGTTTAGCACCAGATAAAACCGGTGTTTACCTGTTCCCTTTTTAATTTCCATTTAGCACTATCTCACAAGAAGAAGCAGATGAAAAATATCAGGTGATGGTGAAACCAAGGTGGATGGCGTAACACAAAATGTTCTGGTCAACCTAAATACCTTTGTACATTGACAGGGATGACCTTCAGTCTAGAATTTCCTTTCTTCTATTGCTGAGTTGATGCAGTAGTGAGGGAGAGGGAACACATCCCGAGGTCTGCAGGTATGAGACATACTATGAACTATCATGGGGAACAAAAAACTCCAAAGAATAGAGTCCACCAGTCAAAAGGCAGAAACATCCAACTACCCCAATAGTAAAGGGCAGAGAAATTATTTGTCACTTTTTTTTTACTTGCTGTTGTCCGAAAGTACTTGTAAGCATTCAAATTGCTGATAGAAATGAATGCTCATTTCTAACGTGAATTTTGCATACAATATGCTGACTAGCAGAGCTTGTGACTGCCATTCTGCAGCACGCAGTGCTAGATGGCTATGGCTTATTAACAGACAATAGCTGTACCCAGATGAAGGCTATTCATGTACTGACTTGCTCCATTGCAATCAATGGGGCTTTCCCTAAACTGTTTTGGGATTCTCCTCTGATTTGCCCAGACAGGCATACGCTGATACAACCACTGGCATTAATAATGAGGTACAGCACACACAAATCTCATAAATGCAATAGTGACCTCAGTAGGAATGAATTTTATTTAAAATGAAGTATCACATACAAGTAAAACTAATGTTTCTCTGCAGGAGTCTTGTTTACTTCGGCATCGGAAGACAGCAACTGCTATCATTACAGAGCTAGCATTTGATGGAAGGCTGCAAGTTGGACCCCTCCTATCAATACCTGCCAAACATAGCAGGAACAAATTGTATTTTTGCAGCTGACACTTCATGCTGAAAAATAAAAATGGTATGTGGTCTTTTCCCCTTGTCAGTCAAGACATGTCAGCATGGGAATCTCATACAGGTGCTTTCCTAAGACAGGAAAATTAGCAGAACCACACAGGAATTTGTGCATGGTCATTCCCACCAAGGCAATTCAATGTCTTCATAATTATGGCAGAAGATTATGCAGCAAAATTCCCTTGTGGACATAAGTACTTATTTGAATCTATGCATTACACAAATAAATTCTTACAGACCTTTGGGTTTTTTTAACCTACCTAAAGATTATTTCCCCTCTGTTCTAAATATTCTCCTGGCAGAGTTTTGTGTTCCAATTCACTGAGAGAGGGCCAGTCTATCCACAGTATCTTCCCATGGATGCAATCTTGCATTTTCTGACTGGTAAGGTTTTGCTTTCTGAGAGATAAGGTTTTATGTACAGGGAAGTGCAGTGGACATTGTCCATCTCGACCTCAGTAAGGCTTTTGACTCTGTCTCCCATAACATCCTCATAGGTAAGCTTAGGAATAGTGGGTTAGATGAGTGGACAGTGCAGTGGATTAAGAACTGTCTGAAAGACAGAGCTCAGAGGGTTGTAATCAGTGGCACAGAGTCCAGTTGGGGGCCTGTAACTAGAGGTGTTCCCCAGAGGTCACATCTACAGTCTAAGCTAGAAAAAGAAAAAAAGAGTTAATCCAGTGTTAAGAGCCTAAATCAAATCAAATGACTGAAAATAAAAATCATAATAAACTAGAAAGCTCATTAAAATAAAGTAGCTAAAAATAAAATTAACATTTTTAAGACAGCTAATTAAGCACTGGAACAATTTATGTTGACATGTGGTAGATTTTCCATCATTTGCATATTTCAGATCTACACAGGGCTTCTTTCCAACAAAGAACACTGTTGTTTATATAGAAATTGTGTGTTCAATACAGGAATTGAGAGGTTCTGATCTTTGTAGGGATATAGGCAGATCAAATGATTGCAGTACCTGATCTGCCCCTGAAATCCATGAATTTCCATCCCAGAAAGGCCATATGCAATTGATATACCAAGAAGTGGCACACCTGGTTCCTTGCCTGGGGGCAAAGGAAATTCCAGGTCAGAGAAGCAGAAATGCTTGCTCTGGCACAGCTACTTGCAAAAGGCCATTTAAGATGGCACGCTGTGCTGACCACCAGTCTGCTCTCACTGGGTTTTTGGTTATGAATTGTCCATTTCATGGATCTAGATTTTTCTTTCTTTTATTATAGTTAATAAAGAGAATCTGTGCATGCACACACCCTTGTACATACCTTTTTTTTTTTTAATTTTAATGTGCTTTGGTTATTTTTACAATGTTGACTGTTAAGGCAAACCCATAGAAGCCAGTAATTCCCAGGGCACAAGGTATCTCTCTTAAGTGTTTGCTGCCTACCGCAGCTACTTAATTGGCAAGTTTGTTTCCAGTAGGTTGAACCAATTAAAAAAATTCTTCACTTTTAATAAACTGATGCCCTACCGCTCATAGTAGAATATTCCTTTTGGAGTAAGCGCTCTACATCATCCTCCTATGTTGTTTTATGTCACTGCCCCTAGCTCCCAAGAAGCATGGAGCTAAAATGAAAATGCTGAAGAGCTTCCAGCATGGAGCTGCTCTTTCATGTAATTACACCTGCTGCTAATAGCCTTCCATTACAGCCATGGCACAGGTTTTGCTAATCCATTACAAATGATTGGTTGGAATTTAAAACACCACTGCAAGTGAGCCAGATTTCATGTTGAGCTCAAACTGTCAGATTTCAAACCCTTTTACCCTCCGTAAGTGACAAGGTGGGCCACGTTACAGCAGCTGTTACCTAAGGGAAGTGTTGAACTTATCACTTGGACCCTTCTCAGGGTTCACCTGTGAGGCTCTTTCCTGAAAATAACGAGGCTGGTTCTGCCCATTTCTGGTATCGGCGTGAGTTCCAAATTCAGACACCAGGCTCTAACAAAGGGCTGGCTGCATAAATCTCGCCCCTAACCAGGATCGCCCGCAGTGCTGCAGCTTGCCTGAAGAGATGAATGCAGACGTAGTTGAGCTTGAAATCTCTGACAAATCTTCTATTAAAAAAATTGAGATTTCATTAATGAAATCTCAACAAAACTAAGAGCACGTGCAATACCTTGAATTTCTCTCTGAGATGCTTGATTAGTTATATATAGTTAGATATATCAGAGAAATCCCACGATAAGTTCACACTGAAAGTTATAGAAAACTCTTTCTGTTTTTGAAGTGCCATTTTATTTAACATTGCCCTGTGCCAGAGCTGCTCTCCGTAGACCACTCAGTTTCACAGACATATTCACGTATGCGTTGCAATTAATTAGCTGACAGCCTATGAGCCTCAAAATAGGGCAGATGAAGGATTTAGCTAAATCAGCATTTATTAGATATTTTCAGAAGAATTCAGTCAGCATTAAGACATAGGTGTTAAAAAAATGCAACTGTCTATATGTGAGCCAGAGTCCACACACACCTCTTGAAGTGAGTGAAGCTTATACAGCCAAGCAACTCACCCGACAGTGGACACCTACTCACTGGCCCATGAAATCACCTTTGCTCCACTGTCTGTAGGGAGTTGAGCTCGATCTCGTTGCTTGCTCGTAAATCTCTGCTGCTCTTTCAGAGATGCTCTAAAGCATCCCACGAGACCTGCACCAGCAGCCACACGAGTATTTCCCAGGCTTGCACCATATCGCATCCCCCTAGCCCTGGGCAGATGGCCTAGACACTTGAAAACATCCCAAGCAGCACCAGACACCCGAAAGTAAAGAATGGAGCTGAGCCCTACATCCACCCAGATTTTAATAGCAGTGCAGAGGCCTAGCTCACACGTAGACACCTGCATTTAAGGATTTTAACCTTAAACAGTCTCTGAAGCTGATGAACAGAACGGGGGGAGCAATTACTTCTTCCTTGAATGGCATCATAAAATTTAATAGTTAAAAATACACCAAAGCCCTCCACTAGAAATCATCTGGTTTATTTTTTCTTCCCAGGAAATGTTCTCTTTACTACTCTCCCTACTCAGTATTCATTTAAGTAGCAGTTAATTAACCAACTGGCAGACAAAATCAAATGAGACTGTTCAGATTCAGTTGCACATCGCGCCTCCACGATGCCAGGTGGGGAGAAAAGCCCAAGACTAAGAGAAAATTCTCTCTACAGCTCTCATTACATTGCAACTTCAACATCGCGTAGCAAACGCGACCCTTTTTGTACAAGATTCCAACCACGGAAAGGGTTTTTTATTGCGCGAGTTGCACTTACACACTGCCATCTTGTGTCGCTATCGGATAATCGGTTTTGCTGAACTTCAGAGCCCAACACGCTCCAAATACTTTAGTGAGGATCAGAACACACCGATAAAGCAACATTCATAAAGTGAGTTTCTCTGCCTGTTCCTCTCCAGGGAAAGGAGAGGGGGAAGGAGTCTTTATTGCTCACATTTGCCAACTAGAATTAGCAAACGCAGGTTTAAAGGAGCCTTGTTAAACCAGGCCTTTTACAAGGGTGAGAAACCCAGCTTCAACTCCGCAAGAGCTTCAACTTCAGCTCTTTGAGCCCCACTAATCCAAAATTCCACACACCGTTTGCTCACAGACAAGCCACTTGGAACAAGATAATGAAATTACTCATTTTTTTGCAGACATTTAGTGGGAAAATTAAATTGGAGCCTGTGTGGTAACACTTGGTGCCATGTAGGAAAAGCCAGCCTGGCTCAATGCGCGTCACTCCAGGCTGCAGGACACCAGTCAGGCAGCTCTAGTGGCATCGCAGGCCACAGGTTGCTGAGCTTTCTTCTCTCCCTCCGTTCTTTAACCCTCCAGGCAGTTTTCATGCCCAAATGATTCCCAGGGACAGGGCAACATGACTGGTCTTAAGATGCAAGAGGCAGTGTGGCCATCCCTGACTTTTCCCATCGCTTTGCTGCAAAACACAACGCTGGGAGAGGGGAAATCATGGACAGGCTGGATAAATTCATTGATGCTTTGGCAGTTGAGAAACATTTGACCTGTGACAAAAAATTTTGTGTGTCTCAGTGTATTTCAGGGCTGGTGATGGGGACTGTGTGGATCCTGAATTTACTGAGGGGAGGGGGCAAGGTGGGGTGGTGTGTGTAGTTGTTCATAGTCTGATGCTGCCTACCAGAAGAGTGAAAACTAGACAGTTTAGAGGGGCATCCATTAGGTACATGCCTTAATTGAGAGCCAGATCTGCACAGCACCTAATTTGTGCTCCTATTCTGAATAGCTCTTAGGGAAGCAGTCTTCTTCCACAAGCAGCAGAGAGGAGCTCAGGCTCCCAGAGAGCTGTGCGAGTGTGAGTATCCTTCCACAGTCTGTATTTGAGGACCAGGGCCTTCATACCCCAAAGTTCTCACCTGTGGCCTGTAACGTCATTACTTACCACAACAGTGGAAATCAAATGAAATATCTTTACCAGTCCACTTCATAGAAGACACTTTAACTGAATACCAAAAGCCAAGGCCAAGTCACAGAGGTGGCTGAACAAGGAGCTTGTCAACTTTGAGTTGATGAGGCATTTTAGATTTTTTATTTTTTAAAGCAAAATTTGAAAATTATGTTTGGCATTTTGTAATTCAGCCTTTATCAGCAGGGAGTTCCTTGGCACAAGGCGGAACCCATCTGTTCAGGGGAAATATCAATAAACCAAAGCATAACAGGAGACAGGTGGAGTTACAAGCGGGAGACGTTATGGGAGGCCCACACAGATGAAGTTATTCCACTACACTGAAATGTATGCATGTACAGCATGATCTTCTCTTGCTGACCCCAGCTATCACAGTCACGATCTCTTCTCCCCAGTCTGCTAGCTCTCCTATCTGTCCTTGAGATCCCCTGAGAGGAAGGAGCAGCATAAACTCCTTTGGCACCTTCACTGCGGCTCCTCATGGTGCCATGTATAAGCTCAAACTCGGAGCCCCACAGCCCTCCTACACCTCCCAGCTGTCCCCTTCCTTGGTTTCATCCACAAAACGCTTTCCCAAACTCCTCTGATCCATGTCGCACGTTTTCTTTGCTGCTTCCAAGGACGCAGACACAGAAGGGTCCACAACTGGGCATGAAAGGGTTTGGGGAAGCCACTGACCAAAGCAATTTGGGAGCCAGTGCTGAAAAACACACAATGCACATTCCAGCTGCACTCCTCCTTTTCAGAAGGAGGAGAAGCTAACCCAAAATATATTCAGCACCTCATTTCTAGCCACAGCAGAGAAGTTCTGGGAAACTTCCATTTCTTCCAATTGTCGTGCTTCAGGGATGAGCACAGAGGACAAAGAATCAGACTCAACACTTGCTTTAAATGCTGAAGGGAAAGAGCATGAAGAGCTTGATGGGAGAACTATATACAAAATTTGGTATCTACTGTAAAGGAAAAGAGAAAAGCAAGAACTATTGTTCTTGCACATATTTAGGTGGACATCTTAATCCTTTCAGAAAAAATATTTTCCCAAGGTGAAATTCAAACAATTTTATCTTTCAACAAATCATCTTAGACACACTTAGCTGGATAGAAAGAAAAAAAAACCCCAAACTTCTAATAAATGCAACATCAGAAATTTTATTTACAAATATACTGTAATTCAACAACCATTCTCCACTCAGTTTGTGGAGGAAAAAGTGATAGTGACATTTTCCAAATGGGAAAAGAGAACTCTTCCCCTTAAATGGATTCCACAGAATATTATGCCAACACCACTGAGCAAACAGATTATTCTTTGTATTTAAGTTTCAAAAAAGCAGATAATTTTAGAAACCAGCATATGGAAAGCAAACACATTTGTGTGCATTTAAATGCAGCTTCATAATTAACCTAGAGAATTCACTTTCAGTATATGTCAAAAATAAAGACAGCAATTGCAAATATATATTTATATTAGCTATTTCTCTAATGCTCATTTCAAGAGCTTAGAAACAAAATACCCTCTTCATATACCATTGGAAAGTCAACTAGTTGATTATAAGCCTCAAAAATATTTTGAAGTTATTACTGAAAATATACTTATTCTCCCTTGTGCTCTCAGTACTTGAAGCTGAAAAAGTGAAAGCATTTTCCCCAGATACTTCCTTACTGCAATTACTTTCTTATAAATAAAAATAGTTATATGAAGAATACAATGCATTACTATGAAGACTAGACAAGCAAGAGTTACTCTTAGAAAAAACACACACATACACACAATATATATATTTATAGATCTACATCAGCAGCAATCACCTCTTCTTTTATCTGCAACAGTGGTTTCATATCTTCATTTGCTTCACATGGAGGTTGGTTGTCCAGCTGTTAGAGAGAGACAGAAAAAACTGTAAAGTCTAGCTACTGAAGAATCTTAGTGACAAAAATTAAAATTTCCAAGTTAAAAATAGTCAGATAATGGTATTTCCAATACCTATTAAAAATGGTAGCACAAACTAAGGTATACATTCTGAATCTAGCAATGCAAATCTAAAGAACAATAAAAATTTGAGTTTTATCCAATTATAGCACTGCAAGTATTTCAGGCCAAGTAATACTCCACATAACATGCACCTTACCAAGTTTTTAAGAATTATTTTTAGTATTAGCATAGAGACAGGGTGACAGTTTTTCTAAATTTACCCTTCAATAATGAAATTAGTATTTGCTAAATAACTGTAACAATATTAAAAAGGAACTTTTGTATCCTCTGTCTCCATGTATTTGCGGGCATCTGCCAATTCAATGGTGTTTTGCTACAATGTTCAGAATTTAAACCACAAAATTAAAATTAAAATGTGCAAAAATATCACACCATAAAATTACACAGTGAATATTAATAATCTTACAGTTTATCAAACCTTTTAGCCATTATATTCACGTTCCAAACTAACGAATAATTAGCCAGGCTGATGTCAAATGCCAACTGCAAACAAAGTAATCTGCATTGCAGACCAGTGCTGTGCTGTCAGTATATCTTCATTGCAGTAATCACATAGCCAGTTTTTGTATTATTCAAGTAGCTAATTTGAATTACTAATCACTAATTTAAATGCTTTATTCTGTACCTACAAGTTCTTACAATTCTCGATTCACTCGCATGTCATACAATTATGTTTTGAGGTGCCCACTGACCCAAGAAGATGCAGTCCGAAGGGAAGGGAATAGAAATGTTTCTCACAGATCAACTCTGCTTCTGAAAGGCACTGCTGTGACTTTATGGGCTATAAAGTCAAAGAGAGACTAACAAGCAATTTATCTATGATAAACTTTTTGCTTACTTCCATCACCAAATTCCTGAATACTGTTCTTGCCAGGAAATAACAAAAAAATGGTATTTTTTTTCAGTACTAAACTTACACAACTCATCCAGCAATTTTGTCCGCTAAAAGAAAAGATAAAGCAGAAATAACACGAGCAGGCTCCAGATTGAATCTCCCACACATTTGGGTGCTTCAAATAGGAACATGGTCACTTTGGCATCAAGCAGGAGGTAAATTCTCCGAACATTGACTCCGAGAGATACGACCCAGTGCTCCAGGTCACCTCCAGATGGAAGGGGGTGATTCTCTTCCTCCTTCCACTGATCACAGAGGCACCCTTACACCTAACATTAGCCTCTGTGAATGCACGGTTAGCATCAAGGAGAGGTGTGGGGTTTTCTGGTTTTAAGCTTGAGCACCACACAATTACTTCTGTGTGGTGCAGGCAGCTCTTCCTCTTCCTGGAAGCCAAAAAAGGAGTCTGAAAACAGCAACAGCATCAGATGCAGAGCTTCTCTTTTTTCTGAGCTAGGCTTCTAGCCAGCAGATGCCCAAGATGTGCTCGAGTGTTGTAGCATGAGTATCCTGTTCCCTTCACTGCCTTCTGGTCCACCATGAGAAAAATGTGCCGGGCTCACGAAGAAACATGGACATCTTTCCCAGGAAGTAATTCAGAAATGCTTTCCCTTAGCTGAATTTTATCATTCCAGAGAATTCCACATTTGCTACGTAAAAATAGATCCATATAAAACTCTGAGACTTGTCAAAATTAGGAGGTTGTCTACCATCATCTATGACAGCAGAAAAAACAACTCAACACCATTATTCAAAGCCTTAACATCATGCTCCAGTAAATCAGAATTCTGCAAACCATAATAAAGGAAAAAAATTATACTGCACCTTTTAATTAAGATCTGTAAGTAAATCAATTCCTCCTGAACTTGTACCTAAATGAATAACCAATCACAGACCTATAATTCAAATAATAATAGCATCGCAAAAAGAAACCAGCATTTGTGCCACCTGCACAGGATAAACTAATAGCTTTCCAGGTATGCGTTAGGATTGAATCAAATACATATTCAGAATACTTTTTAAAAAATGTAGACAATTTTTCAAAAAGACTTCTCTCTTATCAAGACAAGCCTGTTCAGCAACTGACAACTCCTTGACACCACTTTCTCAGATCTATGAAGAAAGCAGGATGGCTATACCACATTTTCTGCTTGAAGCTGCTTAATAACAAGGTGGCAAAATCAGCTACCAGGAAGTTAAAAGTTAGGAATGACTACTCTTAAAAAAAAAGAGAGAGAAACTGGCAATCAGACCTTACTGAACCTATTCTCTAAGACATCAACTTAAAGGTAAATGTCAAAGCCATCGAGTGGCTCAGCTGTGCAAACTCTTGAGGTTTTACAGGACAAAGAAGAACTATGGTCATGCACACTGCAGCTGGATTGCCTTACTTTTAAATCTGACATAGCAGTCGTTGCAGAAGAGTTTGTTGTTTCGGATCCTAACTTCAGCTCCAGAGCGGGATCCCCCGAGGTCGCATCCGCAGGCAACACACTGTACAACGGATGAACAATTAGCAACTCCTCACAAAATACTAAGAAACGAAAATGCTGTTCAAAAGCAGCCTGGATTAAGCTCAACAAAGCTTGAACCATAAACCCACAATCACTAGAAGCAAATGTGTAACGATTAGTAGATCAAAAACGCAACCAACCCTGAGAAAGTATTTTAAGGCGACGACTGGACAACGAATAGCAGAGATACACCAACTAAGCAAACATAGAGCAGACGGTTTTTAGAGATTAGTTAATTAAATCTAATTTGAACTTCAGCTTCTCTGAAAATTAAAACTGGCTCGACATGAAAAAAAAAATAAATAAATTTGTTCTCTAGACGGCAACAGCAATTTTGGCACAGAGCACCTGGGTGTGCTACTTGCAGATTTCCATGCGGCACTATATGCTGCCGGCACCCTCAGCCCTTTGGCACCCAAAGCAGCAAATACTCAGGCACCCCCTATTTCCTGGGTTTGCATCACAGGAACAAGCTCTTATTTGGAGAGAAGGAGCCAATTTTTTTTTTTATTATTATTTTTTTAATAAGCACATGAATAAAGGGCTTGAAAGCATTCATGCTAACTTTGAGCTATTTAACTATGGTGGCTGAACACATCTTTGCTGTGAATGTCAACCACTTCTGGGAGGACTGTAAACCAAAGTGTAACACTCCTTATTGAATTTATGAGGCAAAGTACCCAGCTGTCTACAGAAGGACAGATAGCTTGCCTGTTTAAATGAGTAATGAATCTTTTGGATAGCAGTCTGTTCAACAGCTCATTAATCTCCAGAAATTTGAAAAACACAGATTTCATGTTTTCTTATGTAGTTTAGGATCTACGGGTGGACTCCCTCGCACGGAATACATGTTCTACAGAAAGGGAATGATGACCAACCCCCCTGGATTACTCCAGTCCCCATGGATTACTCCAGTCCCTCCT
>JAOXNO010000001.1:166269524-166321976 GCA_028565335.1 Limnodromus scolopaceus
TGCCCCAAGCTGACTGGAAATCATGTAAAACTATGTCTCGATCCTGAGCGTGAGCTAATATACCTACCTAGCTTCTGACCAGGGCTGATTAGCACCACTATACCTAGCTTCTGACCAGGGTTGCTTTGCACTAACCACAGCTTCTGTTTTTTGTGCTGGGTTTTATCCTGCCAGTTTGAACACTGCCAACATGCCTTCGCCTGGAAAACACCACGTGAACGCTGTCTTCTAGGATTAGCTTAGAAGTGATGGATTGCCTCAAATCATTCAATTGCGTGGGTCCAGGCTGAGATTTTATTTGTTTTTTAAGGACCGGATTTCTCTGGGAGAGGTGGCTCAGCGCTTTCTGATTTATTTTTTTTTTTTTTCTGTCTATTTGAAGAGGGGAAAAAACTTTGATCTCACAGTCAACATGTCCATTTTACTTGTCAGAGTCCTACTTGTCAGCTCTGGCATTTATGAAATAGTCCTAGAGTTGAGTGCTACATGCCTGCAGATAGGACTGCCCCATGGAAATATGCACGCACCACGCTGTCAAGAGGAGAAGGCAAAGCAGTGATTAGTAGAGCCCCAGTGAGCGTAACACTGAGCAGCCATGCGTGCTCCTGATTAGTTCCTTTTCCTTCACGATGTGACTCCCAGCTCTCACCTTAAAGCAATGTAAATGATAACAAAGACCAAGAGACTCAATGATCATGGCTGCTCCTTTGCCCAGAACGTTATTACAGTATGAACAGATTTTCTTCCCACTGACTGACCTAGATACAGAATGAAAATCCTTAAAACCAGCTTGAAAAGGTTTAAAAGACAAAGAAAAGTTATCAAAGACTTTTTGAGATTAAAAATAAAAACATACTGGTAAAAATTGGACTATTAGGCTGCTTGGGAAAAATAAACTGAAAATTAGTATTATTTACAGTAGATCTGAAAGCTAGGGAAAGCTGAGGCGTTCTAATTTAGATTAAAGTTACATAGGAACAAATGAAGAAATCCTGTCACATCCTTGGGAGACATTTCATTGTATAAAATACTTTTGACAAATAAACATGAAAAGTATATTGTTAAGTTTGAAGAGTAAGAACACAGGTTATATGCTCCTGCCTTACTTCTTATTTGCAGGGAATTATCCTGAAGGCTAAGTTTTAGCAAGCAGCCCCGCCAAGTCTCACCATCTGCACCTTGTTAGATAACAGAAGGCTAGTCATGGACATATAATATTATGTTAACTCTTAGAACATATTCCACACAGAGATCATTTTCAATAGATCTACCAAGATGTTCACAAATGGATGTGAGAACAAGATAAGCAAACATGGTTAAGAAGGTAATTTCCTTACATTACAAAGAATGTAGGAGCCTAGTTTTGTTGTTTTTTTTTTTTAAAAAAAAAGTGCCAACTTATCACAAAGTGCCTGAGAGTGTAAGAGCTAGTGAAGCAGTGTTCACACTGTTATATACAGTACATGTAATTGTGCAGGGATGATTCTCTGTGCTCTTATCCCAAGGTATTTTTAAAGTTTCAAGCACATAAACAGCAGAGTTATCTACCCTACCACAACTGAATTCCAGTTTTGTTTCAAAATATGTTGCAATTCTTGCTTTCTCCTCCTAGCTTAAAACCAACATCCTACTCTGTAATTCTCCAGGGTCACGGGTTATGAGCATTCCTGAGTGCTCCTTGGGAAGATATTGACCACATGCCAGGAAGCGGGGGGAGAAGAGACCAAGAAGAGGGCCATAAAGCGTGGGTTTCAGGAATCTTTTGTTAAAACAAACCTAAGAAAATAAATGTCAGAAATGCCATCTGGAGCAGGCTTTTACTAATCATTTTGGTAACCAACATACAGCTTGGAGACTGGGGATTTATTATTCCAGTTCTTTTGTTTTTTTAACCGATGTCAAAGCAGTGATGACAAACCTGAGGAATTTTCTGAATGACTGGAGCAGGGAGGTAATACCAGCCCATATTTCCACCACCCCATCCAGCCAGAAAACTCCAGGTACTTTTCAGACTTGTTAATCAATGTTATGGGCCAGAACACTGCTGTAGACCACCATATACACAAAGCTCACTCTTCAGTGCGGCCTGGCATTTATATCTTCCCAGCAGAAGGGCACCCACTCACCTGCTGCGTGTCTGGGACCCTGCCTGGGAAGTAGAGAGGGGAGACTGAGCCCGGGGGGCTGCCTGGGACCCGGAGGGGGCTCTCGTAGAGGTGGCCGCAGGAGGTGCTTTGCTGGAGGAAGGAGTGCACATGTAGGCTCGGTTTGAAGTGGACACCGGGCGACTGAAATCTTGACTAGAGGACAAGGATGTAGAGGAGGCAGACTGGCTCAGCCATGTGTGGTGCCTCCATGAGCTTGTTCTTGAAGAATCAAGGTTGTCCAAAGACTCTCCTCTACAATAAAGGTACACATATAAATGTAAATGGCAGTACAGCTGGAACAGAGGAGCTACTGTGCTGGTTTTTTTTTTTAAAAAAAGGAAAACATTATCCTAGCATTTTTGAGATTTTCTAGCATGAATGTTTGTTTGATCACCCTGAGCAATATTCTTCACATACTGATCTAAAACGTTTGAGCCACAAATGATCCTTTGTGTCCAGTCCTTGTCTCATGGGAAAAAAACAGGCGAGGCAGAAGAGAGCACTTAACCACTAGAGAATAAAGGCAAAACACTCTTCGCTCCAGCCTTATCAGGGTGAACCATATCAAAATCCGCTGTACAGCAACTGACCTCAGATACCAGCTTTGTTTTTGTTTTCTCCAAGGGATACCAGATCGAAATAGCAATCCACCCAGACTGGATAGCATCGTCTAGGTACAAGGTGTTGGCCCAATAGCCAAACATCCTCCTGACTGATAACTTGGCTGTTTCCTAAGTGACAACTCCAACGTTCATACATTACTCAAAGCAAGAAACACTTCAGACTTTGACATACTTCTAAGTAAAAAGGTACATTACTCAGCCCTAATAATCAATTTCCACAATAAATTGTCACGCTTAAATTCTTAGCCACGTCTGTCAATGACAAGGCACAGTTATTGATTTCCACTGCTGCTATACCAACCAAGAAATAAGCAGGAGTTATTTACAGGTCACATCCATATTCTTTATTTGCAAAAAAGCATTTAATCCCAGCTGCAAGACCGCTACTTTCTTCTGTCTGTGCTACTCTTCAGTTTACCTTATAACATTTCACAGACTCGATTTGTTTCTCTGCTCTGTGAGGCAAGCTGAATTTTAAAATGACCAAACAAAAACATTTGACGAAGACAAAGTTAATTTTTAACGCAATTCCTACCTCCTCATACTATTGCTGTACAGACTAATAGGCTCCTTATGTATACTGGAACTGCGCTGCCTAATCCAGCTGCTGTCCGTGTGTAGAGATGTTTTCTTCCTCATTTCCTGAAGGATTTGCTGTCTCTCCAACTCTGCCGCAGAGAGGTTCTGCTCCTTCTGAGATTTCTTCTGCGATTCACTCATGTTCCAGGACCTCTCGGAATACTTGCTCTGAGTACCTATTTGGAGAACATGTGCAAACTTAAGCTTCACCTTAAGGCACAAAAGCAGTTATCACGCATCCAGCGCTCTGACTATAACTCCAAAAGCAGTCTTTCATCACCACATTCGCAAGTTTCTCCAGTTTGTTTTTGCAGCAGGGTGACCAGTATCAAACCGGGCAATACATCATTATTAATACAGGTTTTTTTCATTCGTGTTTCCATTAATGCGGCCTTTGACATTATATTTAACTTAAATACAAGTAGGTGTTTCCCTTCACTTCCCAAGTGCATGTGAATACACATTTGTGTGTACACATATATGTACACACATGCCTGCATTTTTAAAAAGGCACGATCTCTTTTAGTGCCACAATTTGGACTCTTCTTCCAATACAAACCGAAGCATGTATGGAATATATAATTGAACGGTGGGACACCTTCTTTCTCTTTAGGAGTTCATATTCTCTTGTCCCTGTTTTCAAGAATTCTTTCCTTATTCAAGGTACTAAACACATTGCTTTATATGAATGTATTGGGGGGACGAGGGAGGGTTGGGGCAGGGGGGAAGACAGAGAAAGAGTGTGCAACCTTATGGTCTTTGAAGTTTTAGAAGGGGAAATAAACAAGCCATCGTTCTCCAATATGTGTTGACATGTTAGAAAGCAAAAACTTCTCCTTTATTTCCTAGATCCAGTAACTACTTTTTACAGTAAGATTAATTAAGAAAATTACTCAGCAATAAGTCATTCAATTGAAATTTCAATCCCTTTAAATACTGCTCTGACTAGATTTGCTCTTTGTTTTATTGCTATAGATTACCATTATAAAATATTGTGGAAGTTTACTCGCTCATTAGTTTCAATGACCAAGCATTAACGTGTGAAAGCAGTGTTGTCAATCTGCAATATTTCCTCTAATACACCATTTACATTTCTACGATTACTTTGGATTACTCTTTTTAATCCTATTTTAGACACAGGAATAGTTCTTGGGCATTTTCCACTGTAACATATTCATAAAATTGGTTGGTTTGTTTGACACCCATTCCTCTAAAAATGCAGTAATGTAACTGAAAAGAAAGGGAGCCATGAAGTACAGTCCAGGAGACAAGCCACTGTGACAGTATTGAGAGCTGATTTCTAGCTGTGTTATTCCTACACTAACAGAAGTTTAAAAGAGCAAACAGTTGTATTAAATACGTTAGCATCTTGGTATGTGCAGCTTTTTTTACTGACAGAGTCAACATGTCAATAGCACATATATCTTCGATGATATACCTACACGATTGGTTTAATCTCATATAAGTATCAGTCGTCTAAAATTTCGGCATCTGGGATCTGTTTGTAATCACTGCTATGGCACTTCAAGAGCAGTTAATCATATTTGTCCTAAGCTTATACGTTCCTGTACTAATTTCCTCTAACTGTTAAAACTTAATTAAATTGTGGCATGGTATGAAGTTGAACTACAATGCAGCTATCAAAAAGCACTTCAACAATTAATTTTCTTAGGATGACTACGTCCGTAACACCTTCTTTAAAAAAAAAATAAATTTTAAAATAAGGGAAATCAAACTGGACTTACCATTTCTGATTGTGTTGAATTCATTCAGTTCTGAAGTTGACTTGGACTTATTCCTAAGGATATAGAAAATATTAATTTCTCTGTCTCAACCAGGAGACCTCATCACAGACAAAGATCTTATCATTGCAAACCAGAGATACACAGCCCCTTTTTTCACCGTCCCTCCCATCAACAACTTATGCTGTACTTAAAACAAGAGGCAAAACCACCCAAAGATCAACAGGGTAACATCCTGTTGATATCAATATTTATAAGTCAATAGGCAATCACTGATGAAAAGTTAAAATTGTGTATTGAAAGTTCCCAGTGCTTCAGGTACTAAGCAGGAAGAACTGAGCATTGTATTTGCTTCAAAAAACATGCAAAAACTGAAGTCCTTCCCTGTGGAATCTTTATGAAGACTACAGTCAGACAGTCGAAGAAGTGATAACTTTCAAAGCAGGTTTATAAATGATTTAACTTTATAAAAAACTTACATCATACTTCAGCCCTGTTACTAGACCATAAGCAAAACACCTCCTCAAAATGCAGATTGTTCTCGAGAAATTTATTATTCACAGATTATACCCGGCAGCATAATTTTTAAATGAATTCTAGCCAAGAAATGTCATTTAATATACAGGAAGACAAATGGCAAAAAGCTGGTTTTCTGACAGTAAAAAGTAGGAGCTTCAGCAACACCTCTGTGCTGTATTATTAGGCTCAAGTAATACAGCCAGTTCCTTAGTTTAAAATACTTTGGAAAAGAACAGAAATCTTTTGCTGGGTCACAGCTCAAAGCTGCTACATTAATGTGTTTACAGGTACAGCATTGGCTGCATAACAGCATTTTGAGGGAGCCTTGTCCTTTCTCTGTAAATAAACGATGCATAAACTGCATCACATTTCTTGCTCCCCCAAATTCTGATTGTCTGTCCTATGTTGCAGACCTATTTTATTGTGTGTTTGAGAGGATACAACAATTTCACAGTTGCTTGTAGTAAAAAGGAGCTCCAAAGAGCAGGTCAGGCTTGCCTGGGATGCTTTTAGCATCTGAGTGCCCTCCTCACACATATAGGCAAGAAGTCACTATTTAGTGCAGGCACCTTCTGAAGTTGGATTTAGATCTTCCATTAGCTGTACCCTATAAGTTTCAGGGTAATGTAATTCAGTTTCTTAATATAAAAAAAGGTATGCTCACGCCAACTATAAGATCTGATTGAATATGCAACAGAAGTGATCTTGCAGAACTACGGGGGGATGCCTTCCAAGAGAAAGGCTTGATCCAAACATTCTGGATTTAGGTTACTTCAGCAGTTTTTAACCATAGCCCAGTTATTAAAAGGGAGACGAAAAAGGTGTCTATTCAAAGAGCCCAAATCTGCAATGGCTGATACATTCTATTGAAATAGAAACAAAACCAAACCAAGCAAACCCAAATAGAAAATAGCCAACGTAAGAGAGAGTGAGTTAACAAGTGACACGTCTACTATCTTCCTGATAAATACACTGCTGCTGCCTCTCATTTCCCTCCCTGTTTACTCTCTCCTAAGTTGCACAATCCTGATTGAGATGACTGCACCTTAGTTTGTAGAGCACATTATGACACAATCACAATACTATCTGAAATTGTTTTCCAGCCAGATAAGTCTAGTACCACCCACATATTTACTTCCTTATAGTTCTGCTTCTCCCAGTGAAATCCTACTGACTGACTAACTGTTGTTTACAGCACCGCATAATAATTTGCCAAAAAGTTTGACTGCTTATTTTCTCAAGATGAAGGCACGTCTTAAAAACTGCAAAACACAGCAGCAATATAACGTATACGCTTAGCTGCCATGGCTAAAGTTTGTTGACAGTTTCCAAGCTCTCTGATGCAGAAATGGTGATGTTACAGTCTATGCTGAGATTCGGTATCACGCATACCTGTCAGCAAATGACTGGTCGGGTTGCTCCTCAAAGGTTTTAGAGATTTCATAATGTTCGTAATGCCTATTAAAAAAACGCAAAACATTATGTTCATATAGAGATAAAGACGCACATAGACATAAGTATTTCCTACTAAAAATATTCAAAACAGATCCTTAGGAGGGAAAAAAAAAAATGGGAACAAAAAACCCCACCACCCCACCCAACAGTTAAAGTTCTAAGGAGGCTTAATTTTAGTCAGAAACACAACTAACAAAATAAAGAAGAAAAAGAAAGGTTGTTCTAAAACCTGCCTAAAATTACATTTCTGTAAGTGATAAGGAATCTAAGCTTGAGCATACCAAAATGGTTAGTACTTATTGCTGAATATGTTTCAGCCTACCTCTTGATTCCATTTCTTATTACCTGTCAATGAGAGGATGGCCAGCTCGCTCCTCTATTGTTTTAGATACCTCATAGCGCTCATAATGTCTAAAAGCAAAATACAGATAAAATACATATTAAATGCAAAATCAACATTTTCTAGAAATGAGCAAACAGTAAGTATACATACAGAAAAATGAGACAGTTCAGATATTTTAGTTAGAAACGTGAAAATACATGAGAAAGAAACCCCAAAGACCTTTTTTAAGATGCTGCAAAAATTGCAAGTATCAGTACATGGCAGTGATTCTCTCACCCGTTTCAAAGCCAGGAGGAAAGCTAGGCCCAAACACAGCAAGGAGTTCTCTAAAAGCTACATGTATATTCTAACAAATTGTGAAGGTGCAGTTGGTAACCCATAGAGAAGCACTAACTTCCACTGACAAAGTTCCTCCAGCTGCCTATCTCCTACCTCAGCCCTCTTTGTAGCAAGTATCAAGCCTTCACAGATGTTTATTTTATATGACATTTCAGATTTCAAGTCGTATCTTTGGATATCATCATAACGCAAACATTTCACACTAGATATTTTAAATCCCAGTTTCACTGAACTTGTTCCCTTACTATTAAGCAAAGCCACCCTTGTTTAGCAAAACACATCCTTTGGCAGCAACCTCAGAAGCGATGAAATCCCCCGAGACTAAAGCACATGTCAAGGATTTAGATATGCAGATACTGCAGCAGCTTAGTAAGTTACCGCACAAAGTCCTATTATCTTGCAATTGGGGCAAGCTAAAACTTTAGAGATACCCTGGCTCAGCTGCCAAGAAGAACCTGTTTAGCCGTTGTATCAACTGTGCCGCTGCTTGGCTCAGCAGGGATCACAAGCAGCAGTCATTTACAATGAGCTAATGTAACTCCAGGTCTCACAATCTCCCCTGCAAACATGCGCAACTTCATAATCATATTTTCTTCTCCTAGGAATTAACTTGACACCATGTGTTATCTTCAGTCATCTCTTATTACTTGTATAAGAAAAGGGGAAAATCCTCAAGAGAAACAGCAAAGCTAGTCATACACAAGGCAGTAAGCCAAATGCACATGAAATAAGGAAAAGTTACAGTTTTTAATCTGTTTCAGACAGATGTCTGTAATAGTAGTCTGAAAACTTCTGGGCAAGAACATGCACTTGTAAATTAATAGTTGGGAGCTGGGGAGGTTGCCTGTTTGGTGGTTGGTTTTTTTTTAAAAAAAAAAAAAAAAAAATCAAGCTGCTGAAGAAAAGAATAGAAGAAACCTTTTCATCCTCTAGAATAAATATATCCACAATGGGTACTTCTAAACAGGCTATGCTACCTAAGCCAGTATCTGTTCACTCATATACCGTGATACCCCTCATCGACAAATTAGCCCCAGTGGTGCAACTGAACTTTATCGTTGCACTGTTAAACTAAAATGAGAGAGGACTCCAGAAAGTCAGTCACATATTTGTTGGAGAAGAGTTAAATTGGCATTTCTTCTGAAAGCACTGTATGTTGAGCCACTGGCTCTCAAATTACAAGTTTATGCAGGTTTGTTATAAAATCTTCAAACTTAAGTGTCAGGTCATCTTTGATTTGGCTGTAATTACTGTGTCATTGAATTTTTAATGCAGAAGGAAGAGAGAGTACACCCCATCACAAGCGCACACCTTTGGTACTGAGGAGTCTCCACCGACACCTCCCTCTGCCGCCTCCGCTCCTCCATCATCTCCGCCTGCCGCCTCTGCTCCTCAGCCTGTTGCTGTTCCCTCTCTTTACGTTGCCTCTCAAGCTCCAGTTCTTGGAGTTCCCTTTCTTGCTCTAAACGCAGGGCCGCTTCTTCCTGGATCCTCCGTTCCTCCTGAAGCCGCCTCCTTTCTTTCTCCTCGTCCAGCAAGCGTGCCGCCAGCTCACTTCCTCCATCTCCTTCTGGCTCCTCAGGAGTACCTGCTTCAGGGCTTTCCCTCCAGCTGGACACAGATGGAGCCCGTGGAGGGACAGATGTTACGTTTAAGGTTAGAACAGTCTGCTCCTGTAGCAAATAAAATAAAATAAATCATATTATTAGGTGAGGGAGCTGTTTGTTAAACAGGTTGCTCACTCAGAAAAGTTCCTTTATTCTTTGAGGGAAGACTATGTAAAAAGCATCCTGAATGCTTCCAACGCAAGACCCAGGGTGTACTTTGGTTTCATTTTTTGAATGCCTTCTAGACATTCTCCTACCACAAGAGCTTCATTCCACACGGCAGCCTTAGCGAGCACCACAGGCAGCGCGGCCACAACTATGTGAAACATTCTGCTTTCTGAAGTATCACTTACATTTCAAGACATCCCATCCCCACTTAAATATCCATGGAAAGCAAACGCTTTCATGATACCCAGCATCTGTCCCTACTGTTTTGACTTTGAAACCTGAGACCTACTTAAGAGCATATACACTAAGGTATGCACTGCACATGTACATCAGACCAATGATTTTCACATGAAGCATCATGTGGAGGAAACCCCCATCCTCCTCCATTCTCCTACCATCTGGAAATGAAGCCTCAAGACCTGCCACCCTATGACTCTTCTCTCAGACATGAAAAAAGGTCTTTCAGTTGTCAAATATGATTTCATTGCAGAGAAAAAAAAAATACTGTTTGTCTACTAAGGACTGGTCCATCCAAACATCTAATGATAAAAATATATTAAAGGGTTTACATTCTTGTACAGCAACATCCTCTAACAGCTCAAAGAGCTTTCTTATTGAAGTCCTAAGCCTTAAATTACAGTCCACTTATTTGTGACTGTATAAACACAACTGATCTAACTAGGATGCCTGAAGCAGCACTCCCATAGCAAGAGACAACAGCTATCTATCTCAGACACCTCCCACACCCAGGAAAAAACCTGTTCATCTTCCCATAAGCAACAGCCACAGAAGTCAGCATCTACAAAAACTACATGCATTCGGTATTTTGAAACACAGGATAGCAAATCTGAAGTTGATTTGATATGTAAATTTATCAGAGATGGGATGAACTGGTTGCCAGTACAAGCCAGGCAGTCACGAACATGCCTCATGATGAAGTACTGAAGCAGAATTCCAAGATGTGGCATCAGGAGGTCAATATACAGCAAAGGTAACCATTCCATTCTGGTCACAATAATCAACACACGCAATAAGTTTTTGCCAATGTATTTCTGGTGTTAGTTACCTAACCAACCCATAAGGAAAAAAGTCAAATTCAACAGGTCTCAAAACATCCCATTTACTCTTTCCTTACCATTTTTGCAACCTCTTTCTACCAAGTCATAGCCAACAATTATTTTTCAAAAATGAGAAGATAAATGCCATAGCAAAATAAATTATTTCCCTTCTTGCATGCATTTACTATATACTAAAAAAGCTATCATGAAACCAAACAGTCAAAGGTGAAGCCATATTCATAGCCTACCTCATCAAAATACTTGGAGCTCTCTTTTTCTGCTTCTTGCTTAGCTCGTAGCCATTCTTCCCTCAATTTTTCTTGTTCCCGTTTGTATTTCTCCTGTTAGGTTAGATTGACGTTAAACAGGCAAATAAGAAACATGGTATTTTCAATTTGGTTTAAAAGGTACTACTGGTATTTAACGCGCTTTTTAACAGATCAGTATGGCAAAAATGTGCTGGAGCTACACTAGGATATTATGTTGGCCACACGTGAATGAAATCCTGGCTCAGATACAATCCAAAGGAGTTCTGCAATTGATTTTGGAGAATCGAGGCTTATTACATGCTTAGTCTCATAACAACTGACCTCACATCTGCTATATTCCCCACACAGTTTAGTTCTCATTTGAACAAAAATCAGCTAAGGTATTTTCTTGAAAGATGGAGTGATTATATTTAACTTGGAGTTGTGCACATTAATATGGTAAATAGAAAGTGATCACTAAGTGAAATATGAAGCAGTAATTTGGTTTGAGCAAGAACTCTTGGGCTTTTCAAAGCTTATCTAAACAAAGCCCAATTTCTGGACCTCCAAACTTGTCCTATGACTGGATTTGGTATGAAATCAATGTAATGTCTGAAGGCATTACTCAAGATGCATAATAAATGTTTTGGTGGTTTTGCCAGTCACCACTTAGGTCTTGGGAAAAGCAAAATATTTAATGATGTCAAAAGTATCCCGTTAAGATATTGGAAATAAGCAAAGAAAGACTTTGCTTGCTTTCTTTGTTATTTGAAAACTCATTACTGGAATCATGGGGAAGAGGAAGAGCATTATTACTCTGGCCAAATTTACTACTTCTGGACTAAAAAAGGAGAAGAAAAGAAAAGAAAAACTATGGTAGAGGGCTGAGATAGCTCTCAAGAAATGGGAGCCGAGGTTTACATTCTTTAAAGCCTCTTCAGGCATCAAATGGAGCATCCAAACCATAATAGAGACCACAAATATGTTTAGGAAGGCACAGCTCTTGCCTTGCAGAGTTTGTAAGCTAAAAGAAATAGCAAAAGATAATAAACCCCAAAAGTAACAGAGTCGCTAAGCCGTACTTTGGCATCACAGCTGAATGTACCAAATTTATTAAAAGGGCTTGTGCAGAGTCAGTGATGTTCACTGATACCTCTCCTAGCCCAGGCTGTATAAAACTGTAATTTAATTTGCAGAGATGTTGAATGTAATTGAATAGGCTTATGCTTTATTGACAGCTGAGGTCTTTGCAGAGATGTGTGCTTGGTTTTTGTGCTACTCTAAGATGACAAAGATTGCCCCTTCCCTCTGCAACACTTCCCTCCATCTCTAACAACTGCTTATCAAGGTGGTTTTGTGTTAGCAGGTTCGGCTACCTGACTCACAGAGGTCCTGGGAAGCAGGCTAATTCCACCTAATTAGCTGATTGCTAAATGACAGGATGCTAGCAGACATCTAACCATGGCACTGGCCTGCCTTCTCTTCATCTCTGAATATAAAGTAGTATGGCTAATTGAAGGTAAAACTCATTCTCGAGACAATTTTCTTAAGCAGGGGGGGAGGAACAAAACTCATTGAAAAGTGAAGACTACTGGCCCCTTAGGTCTTTGTTTATCCTTTAAATTCTGTTGCCAGTAAGAGCATACCAGCCTTATGATGACTGACCGCTTCTGGCTGCAGTGAATACTCCCAGTCTGGGTTTGATTTCATGAAGATCACTAATATATTGTCCTGGTTTTGCTGAATAGTTGCTACAGTGTGTTAACTGTGCAGCCCAGCCAACGTATCTGAAAGTCCTCTTAGGCCATCAGTAAGAAGAGCTGCAGGAGTCACATGTTACTTTTCTTCCCTATCAGGGAAGAAATAGGGATTACCAGCCTATGATTATCAAAATGAATTATACCTGCAATAGACGTTCCTGCTCCTTTTGCCACTTTTCCTGTCGCTTTCGTTCTTCCTCTTGATCCCAAACTCGACGACTGGGAGCACTAATAGATGGGACTGGGAGCTAATATAGCACAAAAATGAAATAATATTATCTTCTTCCATGTAATCAACACATCACATTTTTTAAAACTTTTTTTTTTTCCAGTGAGAAAAAACAGCCATTACCAGCACCACAGCTTTATAGCGACAAGGACCTAAATTAGCCTTTTCTTTAAAGGAACAGAAAGCGACCATTCCACTACACATTAGAAAATGTTAGTCAGTACTCTCAGATTTGATCACAATTTTAAAGCAGTACAGAAAGCAATAGAAAGCAGCGGGCTTCTTGAAAGGACCAGGATTATACAACTAATTAGCAGTTTGTACATACTACTTACATCAGGCATTGCAGGCTCTGGGCCTCCTGTGAGATTTGGAAGACAAAAAACAGAAATAATTAGAACCACACATATACTCACTAGTGCAAGACTTGTGTAGATGTGGAAAGTCCGAGCTTCAGACTAATTTTTGCTTCCTTAGTAAGCCATGCTTGCATTTTGCCCTACTGAACCTACTTGAGGTCAGAATTCATTAGGTGCTTTCAGCTAACGTGCGCAATTGTTTAAAAGCTTTACATGCTTAAAAATGCCATCAGCAATTGCTTGAATTAACAGTGCATCTCCCACTGTGGCAATACAGAGGTTCTTTGCTACACCTCTCCTATTATTACTATTCTGCAACCCAACTGTTTAGCATGACCAATAACCAGAACGCTGCTCCAGGGTAGAGCAGCCACTCACCTATTGCCCTTGACGTAAATTAAGAGCAACAGACATCCACAGGCAACTTCGCTACCGCAAAACCATGTATTTTCCCCTTCCAACTGTCCTCCTCTCCCAGTCCCAAAAGCACACTTGAATGTGGTGAGCTTGTCACCATTCATCACAAACCTCATGCTGTTTGAAGGCTATCATGTTTGGTCTTATCTTGTGCCAAGATGATTATTAGAGAGACGTGTATTATGCTAATATATTAAAAATCAAGAAAATGTAGAGAAGTACAAATTTAAGTATACTCCTTTCCCAAGCATCACCACTGTTTTTGTTTGTTGCTACTGTACTTGTTGCTTAGCTGTCTATATTTCACTTTAAAAAAAAAACAAAGAAAACACGCATAAAAGCAACAAGTTGAAAAAGTTTTCTGAAGTATGACCACATGAAGTGGAGAAAAGGTCGAATTTAGGATACAGAGGAGACCTAATGAGTCACTGACTGGTGCCCAATCTATATATGCGCAATTTTGTCTTCTTTATCGGATCGCAACAGCCACAGTGACAACAGACCAAACTTGATCTCCTGTGATTGCGCCAGGAGATGCTAAAGGGAGACACAGGTGGCACCCGTCTTTGCTTTCCTCTCTTGTCACCTCTGTAAACTTAGACTGGCCTGTACAGGTTTAGAAAGAAGACTCTTTCATATTATTGTAAAGCTAGTGCCAAAAGTTAAAATGAGCAAAACTGTACTGAGCGTACACTCTAGAAATTTGCCCTTCTCCTCCCCCTCAAGCACAAGTGAAATACTTCAATATTGCTATAATATTTATGAAAATAAAAACCAAACTTCACAGCCGGCCTCTAAAAAAAAAAAAACAAACCAAAAAAAAAACCAACCAACAACAAAATACCACCATATTACAGATACAATGCAGCAGAAATATTTAAAAGCTAACAGAACCACAAACACAGATGTATGCTGTGGCACTTGACATATCACTTCTGGAAAAAACAGAAGCCATCACCACCAAAGCCAAAGTCCTGGCTCCACTAAAATCATTAGCAAAATTCACACTGGACTTTCATGGGCCAGAATTTCACTGTTTCAGGCTACAGCAAAACAGCAAGGCATACATAGTCTGAAGACAGTGTTAGACACACAACATTAGTGGAAGTATGTGAGTTGTGACATGCAAAACACCAAAAAGCAACCTACAAAACCAAAATTGAGTGCCTCATTTTTTGCCTTTAAAAGCTAACATATTCAATTCAAAATTTATATTGGTCATCTTGGGTTCTCGCGACATCACCACATAGTGGAAAGCCAGCAGCAGCTGCCTTTCTTCACCAATTTAGATGAAAGCTCAGAGCTGCAACTAAAGACAAACTCAAATCCAGAGTTAAGTATTTTATCAGCAGCTCTGAGATTTGCACTAAGCCTCTGCTGGAATATTCAACGTTATTCTTGTTTTGTAGGTAGTAGCAAACCTGAACAGAGTAACAGAGTGCACTATCCTTCTTACTCCTACCCAGTGAAAAAAAAAAAAAGTATGAACAACATAGAAGAGATTTAAACAGCTATAGATATAAGAGAACACACAAAGACCCATTACCACAAAGGTAGACCCATGAATTGTAAGAATAACCTGATGACCCTGGGGAAAGAAGGGAAATTAATTATGTTGCTTCGTTGTAACTGCAACAAACAACTCTGAAGAGGTATAGTACCCAGCACCAGACTTGTTAGAAAGAGTGTGCAGCAGGAACAATTTCATGGAAGTACATGAAATGTTAGCACTTTGGTTTACCTTGTTCAAAAAATTGTGACCGCCTTTTTAAGTTTTTCAAAGAAATAGGTTCAGATGCTATTTGAAAAATACAAAGAATACAAACAAGTCAATGAGGTGCTGTTTCTTTTTTTTTTTTTGTAACTGATTATCACCACTGGATAACAAACATTGATTAGGTCTCCAATCTACAGTAACATCACTTCAGAAAAATAAGAAGCCCCTGAAACACAAAGGAAATCTAATCTTTCATAGTAACAGATACAGTTTTTAGTAGGTTACATCATATCCTGATTAGTATTTCATTTTATCGCTAACAATGTCCAACTATAACAACAGCACAAGTGTCAAGAATCTGGACTCTGATTTTCCCTGTCTAATTTAAGCCACTCCGACTGAGATGCCAAATTGGATTGAGAAGCCTAATCACCATTTAAGGTCATCGGAAAGGCATCTCCAGAGGGCAAGTGATCTCTTGGGGAAACTCTTTTATAAATCGCCATGCACATTCAAGATAAAATGCAATACAAAGTTCCCATTTAAGGATTACTGTTCCTTTAGGAAGTCTACGTACCTGGTTTCTCTCGCTGTCATCAAGTAAGGCTATAACTGTTCATAGCATCGTAAGTAACTATTATTCATACCAGAACCATCAACACTGTTCTCCAGGAACAAAAGTAAAATAATAATAGCAAAACAACCGCTATCCCCAAAACCTCACAACCAAAATAAGGGAAAAATAATATAAAATTGCATACTCTTTACACAATTCCTGAACACTGGAATAAATTGATACTTGTACCAACTCGGTCTCCACACAAAGCAGTGGCAATGACAATAAATCGTATGTCTTCTCCTTCTCTTTCATCCCTACCACACAGTGAATTTACAACCACTAATGCCGAGACAGGGGGGTTGTCACTGCTTTGTTGTCAGTTCTCCAACTGCTCAGCACATCGTGGAAGCAAACTACACCCAGCTGGGATGCAACTAGATCTCTGTGATACCTGTCTAGCTGTCAGTTCATTAAGGTCCCGCTTCGCCCACTGTATAAAGCTTACGATGGTTACAGGTTTAGTGCCTACGATTGTTCCAAACCCACACAAATAACAGATGAAAAGCAATGGTAGTTTACCTCTTTGTTCGCTAGAGCCAAGATCTCCTTGCACTCCATTTATCAACTTGGTTTCTGTACCCTAAAAAAAGAAAACACAAACAAAAAACAACCCAAAATAAAGGTCTTAGGTTCATTAGATTTGTGGAAGTTTATCCAGTTACACATCTCCCCCGAGAGGAGCTGTATATCATGAAATATTGCAGAACAATTTCTATGGAAAGATACAAAACTATCTAAAACTTTCTGAGTGTATTCTATGACAAAACGACTGCAGGCATTTGAGGGGATCAATAACCAGTAGTGAACTGATGGCTGAAATAAAAACCATTAATTTGCAAGAAAATGCCAGAAGCCAAGATCTTCCTATTTCAGCTCACTCTCAGGGAGCTGAAAGCACGTATGCCCTTGTTCTTTGCAGCTGAAACTTTCATTTACACTAATAATGGTGATACAAGTCTTTTCCAAAGAATAAACACTCTACCCATTTTAGTTAAAATATAGGCTACAAATAGTTTAATACTTAGCAGTGTCCACTGCTTACTGAATTGACAGTAACAAGTCTTTAAAACATCTTATTTACCTTAATAAGTACATGGCTACATCTCCGTATTTGCAATATCCTATATGATCCTTAAGCAATACAAGTAAAAGTAAGATTTCCAAGGTCTTTTCTCCATCCTTCCCCTATCAAGGCATTACATTTTTACTTTCTTCCTCCCCTCAAATCCCATGACCCTTCAAAATCATACTCACAGAACTTTGAAGGCTGTTGGGGAAATCTCTTTTTGTCGATACGGTGGAAACATTTGAAACATGTTCTCCAGAAGTTGCATCAATCCATTTATTTTCAGGTGTACCTATAATGTTGGTAGCCATACTGGTGAGATTGAGGATTTTATGCCTTACTTGTGGCAGGGAAGGCTGGTCTTTGCCCCAATCTTTTTGGTGTGTGGAGGTTCAAGAAATTAATGTAGACAGTAATGTCAAAGAACAGAACACGAGTTAGTGAAAAAACATTAAAATAACACAAAAAAGCACATAACAGAAGAAGGAGACATACGAATCAGGTGGAATTTGTGAAGACAGGAAAAAGGGCTTTTATGAGCAGACCGCCTTCCCCAAAAATGCAAGTGTTAGTCATAAGCCAGGTAAAAGTTTACCAGATGTTTTGCTAATATGGACTACAGCAGCTCAACATTACAGAGCAATTAGTATTCATTGGAAACTATTTCATTAGCATTAGTAAGGATTGAGAAAATTCTTCCACCTTTACTCACACAAGGTACAACTTGACTCAGACACTATCCAGGTATTGTCATTTTCATGTTCATGCTCGTCAGGAAGCACAGAGGGCAAAAAAAAGGCAGTCTAAACTAAACAAGCAAAAATGATGAGGTGAAGACAAATGATAATCTTCTATTGGACTCCATCATTTCTTCCTTCCCACTAAGTAAAATTTATTCCATGAGTTCTTCTCCACTAATCTCACTCTTCATTTGTGCTAGGAGTTGTGATTTTTTTCTTCTCCCTATAGGAGTTGTGATTTGTTTCTTGTCTCCTCCTCACCTCACTATTTTTTCCCCTACTTACTGGTAACTTATTCTACCTAGCCTCCCACTAAAAGAATGTTTTGTATTTATACCATGAAAGAAGTTATTGGTCACACTTCCAACTCTGGAAAAACTCTTTTGGGACTTTGAAAGGATATCCTGATTAAACCCATGGCAAGTCTAGAGATGCTACAAGGCCTTCAGCCAGGATGGAAACCCTCACTATCCAGAACTGGTAGTACCATCCTGGACAGACTAAAGAATCACAATATTGATGGTCAAAATGGCTAAAAATCATCGGTCAATGGCAAAAGTCGTAGCACAGAGGTACTACATCACCCACAAGCTCATATGCAACTGGAAACACTCCCTGAAGAAAGGAACAAAAGATCCACCTTCCTTGAAAAGAGGGAGCTGCTCATGGAGGGAGAGAGGCTCTAAAAATTACCATCCTCTAGGGGCCAGCCCCTCTTCATTTTTGTTGTATAGAAGGAAAGCAAGTTTTATATTCCCTTGTGTGGTGGTTGCACACTTTTACCTGTGCATCCTCTCAGAAACAGGCCAGAGAACAAGAGGGGGGTCAGTAGTTCAATGCTTTGTAGACTTGCTTGTCAAGACATTTCTAATGCACATGTAGTTAAAAAAAGCCAAGTTGTGTTAAAATGCAACAGACACGCTAGCAAACTACTTAGCTTAGATACGTATTACTACTGTAAGGGTAATAAGGACTCTCAGCTGTCAGGAACAGCAGAGACAAAGCTTATTTGCCTTACAGAGCATACTGTATCTGCCCGACGAAACAACTCACCATTCTTTCCATATCGTCTGACATCCATGACCAGGTTTCCAGTTTCTAGTGCTCTGCTGATGGCTTCTTCCCACTGACTATAGTCCATACGTGAAACCTTTGTGCCGTTGATAGCAATGATCTCATCATCTACATGCAGCTGACAAAGTGCTGCAGGGCTACCTGCAGAAAACAGAAGAAAAATAAAGTTACGTCTCCATTCAGAATTATTATTTTACCGCAGTTGTGACTGGGGAGGTGGGGGTTGGGGGGGAAGTAATTCAAAGAAATGCTTATTGGTGGATATTCAGAAAGTCTTACAAAAAAAAAAAAGATCTATTACACTGTAGTATAAGGTCAGTAAACTCAGTTAATGTCAAAGAAGTGTTTCAATTTGAAACTTATGAAAACGACAAAGAAGATTTAAACTTGCAAGCATTCACATTCTGGCCACCCTGTTTAATGAACAACCTCTGGGCCCACTCTTGCTTTCACAAACTCACCTTTATAACCTGCGATAGTGAGAGAGAGGCAGCACCACAGTGTTTGTAGCCAACAATTAGCTGAAATTCAGCCAATGTTTGGGTAATCCTCTTATTTGCAAAAAAAAAAAAAAACCAAACCCAGCTTTGTTAATTCCAGTAGAAGCTTGCTTTCTCATATTCTTATTTACATTTTCTGGGCTCTACTGACAAGAACATGCTGCTTTATTGCTTTAGTGCTAAAACAGTTTGTTAGCTCTGAATTGGACTCAAGATATTGCTGGGTGCTGTCCCATTAGACTTCTTTGGATTCTACTTATTTTATCCATTAAGAGCAAATTTTATTGCAGCTTGGACTTTGAATTCTATTGATACTTTGCAAGACAGACTGCACTTTATACTCTTTTCATCTGCTACTAAATATTGGCAAGTGATCTCACTAGCCTAAGGACAGAGAGCATACAGGACCAAACAATAAACTTTTTTCTGTTTAATTCAGAAAATGGATGAGCTGAAAAACTCACACTTGCCTAAGACTGATTTTATGAATTACATTTAAATGGTTCTTTCATTAACAATTATTCCCTTAGCAAAATATAAAATGGAAAAGTTAAGTGAAAACCCAGTTAAAGACTGTGCAATAAATACTCATGCTAATAAAATTAAACAAATTTGAATTACACAATGAAAGCATTTTCCAAAACAAGTAGTGAAAGTGTTTAAAATATACCAAGACTAATGCTCTATCACATTATCAGAAACGAAAGTGGACAAGCATGATAGAAGAATTTAGGCACTGTATGTTTCATCCTGACCTTCTGATTCACTAGTAAAATACCACTAGACGTCTGGATCATCCACTAAGGATTTAAGTAGCTTTTAATATTCCTGGCACCCCAGGAAGTTAAGAAATAAAGAAATGTTATGTTTCCTAATACTGCACTAAACAGTGATCCATCAGAGTTCACTAAAAAACAACACTAACTACTATGTGAAGATAGCTCCATATTTTTCTGCTTTCTTCTTAAAGTATGGACTAAAAACTCCATTAACAGCTCTCAGTAAAATCTTCAAAACACATCAGTTAACTTCTATAATATTGCTTAAAAGTAAGGTAGGATTTTCATTGGGAGGGAGAAAACATGAGTGATATTAAACTGGAAAAAATGTGTATGTCCTTGAAGCCAGGAAGATGTTAAAGAATTAATAGATTTTTCAAAGCTATTAATAGAAGGTACTATTAAGATACTATTGAAGATACTATCAATGAAGTTACTATTTTCAACACCACCATGTAACATCTGGTATTGTGTGTGATTTAAAAAAAAAAAAAAAAAATCTAAGATCTTTAGTACAATATAGTTTGACAACATGTAGACTGAACGTTATGCTTATGGTGCAGGGAATACTTTAGGCTCAAGCAAAGGCATCAGAACCAATAATTTCCCTGGTTTTTGTTGTGACAGAATGAGCCCTGGGAACTAAAAAAGGTGGTGTTCATTTTACTCAGATAATTTGATTGGGATGAGACCTGGTTCAGAGGTGAGAACAGTACCTCAGCTCAGTTACGGTAAGCACGTGAGGGAAAAAGTGAATTACCAATTCAGGTTTTAGGGAAGGAAAGAAATTTAAGATTGCATAGCTCCTCCTATAACACTACCAGAAAAATGCATACCATACAGATTTGAATTAATAGCAGCAGTCTCTAGATTGCACGTATAGACCTAACACAGCCAGGACAACTTGCACCCCTCCCTCCATTTTTGGCATGTAACTTTGCCAGCCGCTCTTCCTCTACTGCCTCTACTGTATGTGAACAAAAGGGCTTCTCAAGAGCCCAAATCAAGGTGCCTATATTTGGCTTCTGCTCTGATTCACCTCCAGAGAAGTCTACAGAGCTGGCAATTCAGGTGCCAAAAGCTGTACGGTGCTGTTCGACTTTGTCTAGTTCCTTCAAGACTATAGTATTCACTGATAATTTCTCTATACCTACAAATCCTCTCTACATAGAGGACTTAGTTTACATTAAATAAAACAGGTATTGCTGTTTTTCATAAATTTCCCTGAATGGGATTTAGTTATCTCTAACCTATCCTCATCTGTTTTAATTACAACAGACAAATACTACCTCAGAGTCACACAAAAAACCTAAAACTTGAAGCAGGTGGGTCAAATTTACTTTGCCCTGCATGCCTGAAGGTGTTTGAGCAAAGACATATGCACTCCTACATCAATACAATATCAAAGCATGATTGCAGATAGGAAGGGTGAAAGAGAAAGGACCGAAACAATAAAGATTATATGACACTGGGAAGTTGGCAGAATGTCTAGATTAGCAACTTTTATACTAAAAATTCAGTATAGGAAGCTTTAAAGCTGAAAATTCCTGTAAAAAAACAAAAAGCACTATCTTCTTTTATACGCAGTAAATGGGTCTCACTGAAATATGCATTACAAGCTTAACTCTTATTAGAGTTTTGGGAACATTTATAAGTTAATTTTGCTCACCAAGGAGTTTTCTTAACAATTTTTTGAAGGAAAAGCATAAGTAGAATACAGATTCATTTATAAGTAGTAAAAAGATAAACGCAGATTATCTACTGAAGAAAATTATATAGCTAGGTAGGATTACAAGCATGTCAAGACAATCAGAGAAAGTCTTCCTGGAAGCCACTTCTGTGCTCACAACTGAGAAAAAGGTGACTGGGAACAGGTGGTATGGATTTGCAAGCCTAAATCATGCTTTATCAACCTGGCTGTCTTCAACAATGCAATGACTAGATATGTGGATGATGGGAGACATGGATAACATCCACATTGCCTTTAATAAGGCTTTTGACATGATCTTTCACAGTATCCAGGTATCAAAGTTGGGATGGTATTATCTACAGGGCAGGATGACCAGATGGGTGAAAAAGCAGCTGGGCTGTCAGGCTCTCTGGGCAGTGGTTAATGGCTCACACTCAGCCTGGAGGCTGGTTACAAGTGGAGCTCCCCATGGATGTATCCTGGGACTTGTCCTCTCTATCATGTTCGCCAATAACCAGGAGGAGGTGAAACACACCCTCATCAAGTTTGCAAACCATGCCGAAAGGGAGAGGGTGGCTGATATGCTGGAGGACAGGGCTGCCATTCAGAGCAGGAACCTGACATTCAACAAGTGCAAATGCAGAGTCCTTCTCCTGGGATGGACTAACCCCAGTGACGGTACAGGCTGGGGACTGACTGGCTGGAGAGCAGGGCTGGGGACACCCTGGCAGTGGTGGGGCTATATGAATACTAGCATGACCAGCAGATTGAGGGAAGTGACTATCCTGTTCACTCAGCACTTGTGATGCCACATGGACAATACTGTGTCCAGTTTTGGTGTCCCACTGTAAGAGAGACATCAATAAACTGGGGCAAGTTTCATGGGAAGCCACTGGTATGGGCAGGGCTGGAGCACTTACCCTGTGAGGAGAGGTTGATGGGTACGGGCTTCTTCAGCCTGGAGAAGAGAGGCTGCAGGGGAACCTAACAACAGTCCCCCCAGTGCTTACTGGGAGGTGACTGAGAAGCAAAAGCTTGCTCTTTATTGAAATTCATGGCAGGAGAATGCAGCGCAGTGGTTATAAACTGAGACAAAGGTCAGTCTGAACGAGTATGTGGGGAAAATTTTCTCTGAAAGATTAATTATGCAACACCTAGAGAAGCTGTGCAGTTTCCATCCTTGGAGGGTCTCAAACCCACCTGGGTAAAGCCCTAGACAACCTGGTGTGAATTCAGCCTTGACACTTTTTTTGAGCAGGGTTTTGCTCCAGGTGATCTTCCAAGGTCCCTTCCAACCTGAATTATCCTATGACTTATCCTTAAAAATAGGAAAAGCAACATTCAGAAGTGCCCAGCTGAAAGCACATCTTACTCATTCAGCAGGCTGCCCACCTCTTTCATCCTTCTTTACTATAAAGGAAGCTACAGCTTTTGAGTCAAGGCACAACATGAGCCAGCTGTTGGAAAAAGGAGATGTTAAACACATGCTATGAACAAGAATACTAAGATACAGTCCATTCTCCATTCAGCCTTTACACTTTGCACCCTTACTTGCAAGAATGGTAATAAAGCATAACCAAGATAACAGCCACAAGGCCTTCGTCTTCTCCTTGCCTACAGAGCTGGGGATAGAGCCCATGTGGACCTTGGTAAAGGTCCAGCATGACCAGCAGGAACATTCACCACCCTCAGATTTCTCATCTACAGCTGGCAGTGCAAAGAGACAGTCCTCTGCCTCCAAGAAACAAAATTAAACCAGAAGCCTAGCAGCAGGGAAAGCAAATGGAAAGTTATTCTTCATGCAAAGTGAATATTAACGGTTACAATCTAATTATGAGAAGTACCCAGCTACAGTGAAGAGAGGTTTAAAAACTGAATTTCAAATGAAAAAAAATAAATCAAATAAAATCAAGGATGCTCAGTACGTGCTGTTAAGTGATGTTTTTTCCTCTCTGGAAAGCACAGTGAAGGGCTAACTAAATGAGAAGTTTCTAGTTATTTCTCCTTTCTCAGGATGATCTTGTGTTAGCTGGAAGAAAGGGCACAATTCAGTACTCCTCAAATATTATTGGCAATGGGAAAGATCACTGTTAAGAAAACAAGCATTACATGTGATTTGCTGGTTTTTTTCGTTGTGCTTTTTGCACTTTTTTTTAGTTAAGAAAACCAAGCTTGTTCTCTGCAAAAGACTACTGAAGCTTAGAAATAAACTTTATGTGTTTCATTTAAAGACAAAAGTGTTTAATTTTCCTCAGTATTAACACATCCGAAAAAACTGCACTGGAAATCAATTTAGAAGTTGTAACTGCTTAAAAATATTAACTGTCCACAAAATTCAACATGACTAAGAAAGGGAAAATTGAAACAAAAATACTACATTCTAAGTTTCCTCTGCATGTGTTTACAAACCATATGAAATGAAATCTTTTAAACTTAGCTGAAAGGAACAATCTGGATATTAGAAGTCTGTATGTACCCCTTACTATTGTTCTCTAAGGGACTTGGTGAATGTTTGAGTAATCACGTTTATGCCTTTTCAGTGGTAATAGAAATGTCTTTGATCAGGAAAATGCATTTTTGGTACTTATTAATTCAACCTGTTTCAAGATATGAAGATTCACAGAGATACATTAGCAAACTAAATATTGATTTTTCAATTCTTTACCTAATTTTTTATAATATTTGCAGCATTCTTAACAGCAAATGCTTTAATTCAAAGCCTCTGCAAGCTAAACATAAGAAAAAAAATTGTGCAGTTAATACGCATTTACCTTCTTCAACTGTCTGTACAAAGGCCCCTGAAGAACTCCAATTTGTTGTAAACCCAAAGCTGCGACTGTGGCCAGGTCTCTGGTTTATACTGATTCTCAGTTCACTGTACTGTTCCTGAAAAATAAAACATGACACTACAGTATCTGGTATCACAGGAATCTAAATGAGGGAAAGTTTATCCTCTAAATAAGTGAGGCTGCTCACAATGTCCACTTTAATCATCTATTATTAGCATCACAGAAAAGGAAACAGCATTGAAGTCAGTTAACTAACTCATTTGTTTTCTATTCAAAGAGGTATGTTTTCAGTTTACATTTATATTTTCTCTACATAAATATTTAGCTGTGCATTTCTCTTATTTTAAATGTTTTGTAACACAAGCCTACAAATGTAAGAAATTTGAGACAACTAAACCCCCAGGTGGGTCTTCATGGAATTTGTGGAACATACTGCCTCCTGAGAGAGCATCAGTCAAACAGAGAAGTGAAAAAGCTAGATAGTAATTAGTCTTATTTTTTTCTTGCACATCCTACAGTGGGTACCATAAGTTTCCTTTAGGCTCAATGCTGCAACTAGGTTCACTTGGGTAAAGAACCACTTTTTCATTTCATGTGAACTACTACTAGCTTGCTATGGATTTTGCAATGGAGACCTTAGCTAATACAACTAAACCGGAATTAGCTAGAATCCAGTTCTTCCATTCTAGTGGACTTCCACGATGCTTTCAAAATCAGAATCAAAACCTAACATTACCATTTTAAACTAAAGAAATATTTGATCAGGAAAAGGTTTTGTAACACTTCCTATCACTCCCACACTATACTATGAACATGTGTTGCATATATTAACATTTTAATGGGAACTCATTAAAAAACAATTAAAAAACCCAAATGTAGGCTATTCACTTCGTTATCACAGAACTGACATTGTCACAAAAGGAAAAAAAGTATTATAGACTTTTTCTGTCAAACACTGTGCGTGGAGGAGACCCCCGCGTGTGTACTAAATTTGGCGTCCTAAATGCACACCTACATTTCCGTTGCCTAGCAAACCAGCTCTCCTGTAGGGTGGGATTCGTTTTCCTTAACTTAAAATATTTAGAAGCCTAAGTATCTAAGCCAATTCCCCACAGCTCCTACGTTGGCAGGATGCACCAGGCGGCAACAGGGAGCAGATGGAGTTAGCCAGAGTCACCGGGCAGGACGCAGCCAGAGGAGGCTTCAGCAGTACCCGAGCGCCGGGTGCAGAAGACAACAACATTGCAAAGCAACATCCTGAGGTTTCGCCTCCTGGTACAGGAATGTTCCTGGCAAAAGGCTCCCCGTTACAGCCCAGGGTAGAAATTAAGTCCATACTGCAAAACACAGCTTACCAGCTTGCAAATGCGCCCATAGAACCCGAGTCCTTAGGTGATTAACAGTACATTAAAAGCAAATCCTACTAATAAAGAGGTTAGCACACCAAGCCAGAGCATATATAAAGCTCTTGAATTTGAGTATGTTCCTGCAAATTAGCGCTATTGTTTTTATTTTCACCATCCTAACCCAGCTCTTCTTCAAACCTACCTCTTTTGTCATAGGAACGAATAATGCAATTTTGCAAACTGGACTTCATCATTTGGACAGGTCGTGTCCAAAGCACTGAGTACTCCACAAACCTGGTGTTACTGCCCTGATGACTAGTGAACTTATACCAGTCTCTCAACTCTGGCAATGATTTACAAACATGCCAAATAGAACTTGCATTCCTAAAGTTATAGCTTGTTTGAGGCATAACAAGCTTTTCTTTAATTTTTTTTTTATTTATTTTAAAAACCCACATTACTCATCTGCAGGAAGGACCATTTATAATCTTGTAACTAATAACAAGAAAAAAAATATGGACATAATACATTTTGTTCCCACTTGGCTCGCTTTAAATGATACAAAGAACCCGTATCTATGTTTTCACTGATTAGAACAGCAATTCCTCTGTCTGTTTTTGCTACAAGAAAGGAAAAAAAGAAGATCATGATCTCTTTCCTCATACAACAATCAGTGTTTCAAAAAGTCATGATAATTTAATTGAAATGGCCAAAGGGTATCAGGAGTAGTAAACTGAAATGCATTCCTTTTCCACAAGTGATTAGGAAGAAGAATGTTTCAAAGTGATCAAATTTATAAAAAGCTGGTGTGGGAAATGATTTCATGGATCAGCATCCAAAGTCTTATTATCCTCATCCAAGCAACTGGCACAATTAACTTTTACAGCAGCATCAGGAATGCAAAGAATTTAATCTCTAATCTGTCACACATCATTAGATATTACAGAAAGGTATTGACAGTTGAAACCATTGTTGGTAGTTTTTCACATGTGATTGGTTGGAGGAAAAAGCACTTGAAGATACATATTCCAAAAGAACCACTAAAAGACTCAATTTCTGGATAATCACATACACAAAGAGATGGTGATTTGCTTTAAATTCACTAATGTGAACGTTAATTTAATTAATTTGAATAGTATGATACAAACGTTTAAAGCTGGCCTTGGAAAAGCTGATCTTTATTTTCCACCACCAGTTTAGAAGTGCAAATGAATGCTACAGCAGCTCAGACCATTCATCTAACTGACATACCTGACTGCGCACACAATGTGCTAATTTGGAGAATAACAAAAACTTTTCAAGCATCAAACAATATTTAGAATAACTATTTTGAATTAGAATGAGAAATAAAATTAAGCATAGGGCGTATAAAGGGCAGGTAAAAAATGCAGCAAAGGAACCAATTATTTTCTTTCCAAATATTCTCTTTTCCCTAAATTAGATCAAAGGAAATAACAGTTCTCTGAGCTGTTTTCCTACTACCAAAAAATACTTGCATTAGATGTAATTTTATTTATTTTTTCTTTTACTCCACTGTAGCATTCAGTTACACTAAGTAATCACATTATTTCTACACTTACCAGGGATTTTGAATCCTCAGGCTCCAGCAGACTCACATTTTCTGCAGAAGATGCAAGTGAAAGAGAATCAGGAGGAGAGCGATACTCTGGTTTAAGAATACTGCTTCCAGCATCTTGGTCTTGGGATTTTACAGGTAATGCCAAACTAGGAGGAGGTGTTGACTGAACACCTTCTTTTTCCTCCTCCTCACCTCTGCTTCCAAACGCATTAGTGGAGAAAGGGTGTGCAGAGTCTGGTTGTGAAAATGAACTGCTAGGGAACAAAGTTTGAGTTCTTTTAGCTTTTTCTACTTCTCCATTGTATTTCTGGGTATCATCCATCTGGGAAAAAAAATGACAGCTGGGTAAATATGTGCTTTAAAAAAAAAAAAAACCAAAAAAACCCAAACCACAAACCCCCAATCTTTCAGCAATCTAAACCTTTAACGAAAAAACCTTTCCCTTTCATGCAAATTCTGGCTACTGTACCCATTGCTAATTACCCACTTTAAAGAGCAGCAACTTTTTTTTTTTTTTTTTTTACTCTTGAAGTTCTTCCAGAATAAATGGTCCAGACTTTTTAAAAGAAACTTGTTAAAATCATCTGCTTAGAATAATTTGCATTCTTTCCATTTTTAAAATTGAGACAAAGAGGAATTTAGGAGAAAGCTATGAAAATCAACATCATAATCAGGGGGGATCAATTTCTGTGTGTCAGTGCTTTACTGCACGGGCAAATTTTAGGCTAGCATAAAATTTCAATTTCAACAAAGTCAACAGAGCAGAGGAAACTTTATCACCTGAAAAATTTGTCTTTAACACTTAATTATGTTAACTTAGCTTCAGACTATTACATCCAGCTAAGGCAGTTTTGATAAGGAACACTAAGGAGACATACTACAAGTAATAAAGAGATTATTCTACCAAATATATTTATCAGGTTATTGCTAGGAGTGCCTTTAAGTACAGAAACACAAGTAAACACCCAAAGCCACGACAGAATTGCCTGCTCTATTAACACAGCCTTCAAACAGCAGACAGCTTTTTAAAAAACAACAGATGTTAAAACTCTACTGTTCCCCCAGCTATCCAAGACCCCAACATTTACAAACGTGGGGAAAGAAGCGGAATTTTACCGTGAACGACCGTGGAAGTGACGAGATTCCTCTTGAGTGGGCACCAAAAGGTCTTGGTGTAACCACAGATGTTAACCTAGAGGTATCGGTTTTCTGGTAAGTTCTCGGGAGAGAAGCTGAAACCTGAGCTGACCCAGTTTGAGCATTCACCGAGTAGCGGGCAGACAAAGGAGCCGAGCTCTGCTCCTCTGCCAGGCTCTTTGGTGGAGCAGGAGCTTCACGAGCGGCCGAGCTCTCCGGCAGGTTCTCCTTGCGTGGCTGCGCGGCATACGTGTTCTTGCTGTCCTTAGTGCTGTGGGAGGTGTCTTCTTCCAGAAAGTAATCTTTTGCTGCTGACCGTGTGGAAGGTGCTTTTTCTTCACTAAACACGTCGTCATTCAGTGAATATGTCCACATGCGTTCATGTTTTCGCTGCCTGTAGGAGTCTTGATCTCTCTCCTCCCTATGGGGAACACAGGGCATTACGACACCAGACAAAGTGACCTACCAAACAGGAGGGCACTACGTCTTCTGACTACTAAATGTCCAAGGCAGAGTAGAAACTGAGAAACAGACCTCTAGTAAATGAAAATGAATGCCATCATTAAAAAAACGTTAGTGTTTTGATATATTTTTTAATCTACCTTCTTCCCCCTCCTCTCTATTTCAACCCTCCCATAACACTCAGGCATACTACTGTCACACTATCAGGTTGCCACCATGACAGAAATGTCTTTGCCAAGAAAATGATACAGCTATTCAAGTTACATATCCTCAGAAATTCAGATTTTTATTGAGGAAAGAATGGGAAGAAGGTAGTCCCATAACTCTGCCTGAACCGTATAGCTCCACTTGATGTCTCTGCTCTATGAAAATTCTATACTGAACTTCAGATAACAAAATAAGATAGTGTCCTGAAGTTCAGACTGGTTTTTTTTTCTACTATTCATTCCTTTGTCATAAAGGAACAACCACCACAGAGATAATCTTTACCACATCACTTTTAAGATTCTGATGATACCAGATATTCAACACAATTAGCATCTGTAATTTATTCAAGAGACCATTCTTTGTCCTCAACAAAAAAAAAAAGTAAAAAAAATACAGAAACTCAAAACATTCCATTTTAAGACTTATTTAATTTTCTTTCATGAGTGCATGCCATGTACCTATCCCCTTCATCTCAGTCATATATGCATTTAAAAAAAATAAATAAATAAAGACTGTCACCAGTAGAAATGGTACTGTGCTACTCAGTTTACACTTTTTACTCTTCTCAGAGAAACTTGTTCTGTAAACACCCAGAGGAACAATTGAGGATAGAGGGGAAATCAAGTAAAAGTTTACAGCTCTGTGATATACATTAAAATTCTGGCTGTATTTATCCACAAGGGCTAAAAGAATAGCAAATGCAGTGGTAGAGGAAAGAGAAATAGTTAAGTAGATCCAAGAATAAAAAAAAAAAGGCAGTTATCCAGTTCAACATTATTGTTTTAACTGCTTTAAAGTGGATGTAAATACTGACTTCTCAATACATTTATTATGGATAGCAGAGTAAAACATCATTTATAGAGCAAAATTGTTTAACATTCTGTGAAAACAATGCATTAGCGGACCATATTCCATCCCTCAATTGCCTAGATTTCTACACTATAATTTGCAACTAAAATTGCTGTGATCTCTGCAGAATCAATTGCAACTTGCCAGTAAAAGCTGCTTAAGAATTCACGGGAATAAAAATGCTCAGATTTAAGTTCTTCAACATAATACTCCCACATTAGGGTCATTACCTCTCCTGCTGCATTTCTTTCAGTGACTTGGTAGTCCTTTCAGACACCTCAGAGGCTCTCCTTTCTATTTCTTCTCTCTCTTCCTTTTTCTTTTGCAATTCGGAAGTGAAGCTCTTTCTACGGTCCTTCCATTTTGCTAGATCCTGTAAGAATAACATGAATGTACACGGTTCAGATTTTCTCAAGACCTCATAAATCTACAGAGGAATCCCATCACATGCTACCTACTGCCCTGATTTTACTTGCATGTCTGCAGCGCGGCCACATTTTCATGTGCCTTCCCCCTCAATGATAAAGGGGTTCACAGATTTCAGTTTGGGTTACAGGCTCACTGCCTGTTAAAGTTAACAACTGTAATTACTGGATTACAAGTGGAAAAGCACGTTTTGCCCTTTTTTTTCCCCCCCCCGTTTTCAATTTTGTTCTACAATACTTCACCCAATGACACACAGTTGAAAACTAACGCAAATAACATCCGTATTTCTTCGTTGTAGGCTTTGGAGTTCGGGATTTATTATTATTTTTTCCAAATCATTACGAAGTTAGACTGATACATTAGCTTGAGAATAAACATGCCTTAAATTCTAAATTGAAAACATATACTTATATATTTTCTTCAGTTCTGTAAAAACACAATGTGAACTGGCAATATTCTCCATGAAATACCAGAACTGATTTAAGATAAGTACTGAATATCAGAACTGAGATGGCTGAGATGCATTAAACAAACAACTATGAACTTTCTGCTTGGAGCTCTGTTCTTAATTTCAGCTTCCTGTTGGTAATCTCTGGCAAGCAGAGATTTTAATAAAAAAAGAAAAGGTCTTCAGACATCCTTATGATGCTGTGCAAAGCTACCACACCAGTTTACAAGCTGGATTAAAGACAGAATTATTAGAGGATAGGAACCTCAAGAATTTGTACAAGAAAAATATTATTTCCCTCCCTTCTCCCAAAGGATCAGATACTCAGACATTCTAATCATTTAACAAAAAAAAGTATTCAGAAATTTCAGATAACACATGAAACTATGCTCTAACTTTTCTTGATGTCCACAGAAATCAAGCCTGAAGGCTTTATTACAATACATACAAGTCTTATCCTGAAGCATTAATCAGATACTTATGATGATATTTAAAACAATTTCAGTTCTGCATTAAACAGACATGCCCCAAACCACTAGTAGTTGCACGAGATGGATTGTTTTAGAAGTCAGCCCCACAAAGTGCTGCACACATGCCAAAGCCTGGTTTTGAGGGACATTGAAGTCAGGTGGCACCGAGCCCTTCAGCAGGACACGTGAGGAGGGTTGAAAAAGGTGTGCTTACTTCTTGCCACTTCAGATCTTGTTCTTGTAACTGTTCTTTTATCCTTTGTAGCTCTTCGTAACGCATTTTGCGCAATGTCTGCAGCTCCTCTGCGCTGACATCATTCAAAGATTTACTCCTAGAAAGAAAAAGAGCACTCAGCTTTATCACGTCTTAGCCATCATTTATGCATGTGAAACCTTCGAGAGGGAGAGAGAGAGATTTATATTAGTACAACTGAGTGCTCTTGAGCGTTATTTCGAATAGAGCAGGAAACACACGGGCTGCTGAACGAGCAAGGCTGGGACATGCTCTAGTGCCAGCACTCGAGTCAGTAGTTGCATATTTGAGCAAATAAAAATCAGGTTAAGGGAATAAGCAGCTCTGAAGCAGCTCCATGCTGATCATTCACATTGAGCGCCTCAAACCCAACTATTACTTCTGTTTACCCTTGTTACTCTCTTTATTGACCCCAGTCCTTTCTTTGACCTAAAAGGTGTCCCCCCTCCTTGACTCTAAATTCCCATCCTTCTGCTTCTTCTCTCCAGTAACAGCCCCAGAATCACCCTCCGTTCTTTCCTTCCATGGGCTAATCATAAAATCAAGTCCATTATTGATGCATGTTTCTAAATGGTAAGTCTCACACGTCATGGGCCCCTCTAAGCCTACGTTACTCCTCCCCAGGCCTCCCTGATACTTTCCACCCAAGTCAGGATGGCTAACACAGCCATATTCTCACTAATTTCTTCAACAGGGCTACAAGTTTCCCCAGTGAACTCCTACTCACTAGTTCCCTTTAATCTAAATTCCTCAAAGCTCACCTTTCATGCTTTCCCCTCCCCGCTCTCCAATGCTGTTTTCTCCTTTACTCTTTCAAGCTGCTTGAAAAACATAACAGCGCTTTTAATTCAGGTATAGGACAAAACTCCTGCTCAGAGCTGACCACAAACCTCTGAGACACCAAGGAAAACGCGGGTGTGTTTCATCATAAGGTTTGATGCTGTAATATAAAAAGAAACCTAGGCTTCTGGGGTTTATTTTAGTTTATTCAAAAAAACTTTTGTTTGCCTTTATCCAAACAAAACCTAAATGACAGAGGGCGTGTAACCAAGTTCTTGTGTGGCACTGACACGATGGAAAATCAGGTTAAAAACAAAACTGATTCAGCGCAGGGCCTTTCTCTAATCTGTTACATACCAAGAAAGCTCTGAACTAACAAACCAGACTCTTTCACTTCCTCCCAAGAGGCCCAACTCGCTTTCGCTGGTAACATAAGACTTTGGACTTTGGCCTCTAGAAATAAAGGCCAGGGCATTAACTCATTCTACCTGTTTGCTTGTCTCTTTTCTGAATGGGAAGAACGCCCAATTTAGCAAATTGTCCTGGCTGCTATTTCAGAAACTCTTTTCTTGTACAGTTCGTTTCCTCATTCTTTTAATGGTTAAGTTGTATCACATGCAGAAAAGGTTTTGAGTGACCAGACTGAATGTATCAAAATTGTTCCAGATGAGTTCAAGAAAACTTACATGACTAGCGTTTCCTTTTCTTTCTTTTGAGTTTCTATACCTGCCTGCAACAAAATAGGAAAATCTAGACCTAAATACAATATACTCCAAGTATGAGTATATTCATAACAAGGAACAGGATGTTAATTTCAATTCTAGTCTTAAATTCAAAATCCAACTAGTGACTTGAGCCTTCGGAGTCTCTCTCCCCTAACACCTAACTGTTTCTAAACATTTCTTGCTGCTTCTGGAAGTTTTGCCTCAGGGTAAAATTTTTTTTTTTTTTTTAAAAAAAAAAACAACATTAGAACACCATGCATAACCAAATACTTAACATGCCATCCAACAGGAAGTGAAAAAATATTTCTCCAAGTCACAGTACATCATAAATGAGGGTTAAGTTCACATGGCACTAACCAATAAATTTACCACTGAGGATTCAATAACCTGAAGTATATAAAATAACCACAGAATATTCATCAATCCAATGACAAATATGAAGTCATTAATTATTTTCAGATTCTAGCCGTACAGCCTTCAAAATAAAATATTTACTAAACTTCCTTTATATTTCTGAATGTTTTAAAGCCTAATTTAAATACAGAACACCAAGTACTTCACTTCAGCAGGAATAAAATATTAGAGCTGATCTTCAAAGTGCCTGATAACTGTAACTCAGATACTCTAGATGCCAGAGAGAACTTTTGCCAGATGCACAGCTTTTAGTCTCTTACATTCATTACATAAATTGCCCAAGCACAGAACAACCATGCAACATGCACAAGTTGCTTTCAGCACGAGTTTTTAGCTACCGTGCATGCACGAAAATTTAAACGAGAGGAAAAAACACCGTTACGATCTTTCAAGTTTTTATAAAACTTACCCTTGCTCATCAGAAAGCTTTTGAAACAGTCTGAGAAATCAGAAACCAAAAAAAAAGAAAAGGTTCAGTGTCTTGATATTCACAACAACATTAATACCACCAGTAGTATACCAGCACTCTCACTAAGTGAAGGGGAAACGGAAAGCTTGAGGACCAGCCAGCAGGGAATAGCACATCAGAGATCTGACACTAGCCATAAAACACATCAGGACTTGCATGATGTGTAAGTTGGGCAGAAAACTGACTGAACAAGGCTGCCTGCAAGTTTCCAATAGCTCCTATTTAGCAACACCGCACAAATAGAGCCTTGTATTAATTCTGCACCACTTATTCCAGAGCTGCTGAACAGCATGATGCTCAAAAAATACTCATTTCAAGAAATGAAAATGAATGCGACTTGAGTCCCAACAAGAAGCCTGGCCTACAGAGGTTGTTTTCTTGTTACTACAACCATCTCAGATACTAAAAGAAAGTAATACTTGGAATGGATAAGAATAAAAGGCCGCATATAGAAGTTTAGCACATTAACTGGACAACCAAATTCATGCAGTGTGATTCAAGAGGATTTTTAGCATTCTTGAATATGAGTATTTTATTCTATTGAGTGAACTCCTAAAACGTGAAATATTTTCCAGCACTTCAGAAATATCCCTCAGTGAAGCTCACACTCTGTTAACAGTATTAAGCTTAAAAATTAAATGCAGCAACATCGAAGTACCAACTGGAACATGGAAGTGGCTTAGTCACGAAGTAATGATGCACAGCTGGAAGAACTGCAACTTGCAATGCCGTATTTTCAGAGCTAAGGAAACATCTGAAACCACACTCTCTCCCAGTAAGTACAAAATCCATAGGAGAGCTAGGAAGTAGTTAAAAAACAATACTGAGTCAGAGAAGAGAAATTTTGAGTATACCAGGAAAGGATTAGGGAAAAGTATTAATCAGGACTGTATGAAAGCAGGGGGGAAATACTAGCAGAATAGAATACGTCACAGTGGAATTCAATATTACATGGACACACACCTTGCATGCACCATGACTTTGGGTGGGCAAAACAACACTAATATTTTTTTTTCACCCCACCTAATCATCTCAAAACTGTGGCAGGACAGTTTATAAGCATTTTCAGACTTAGGTGCAAGCAAGAATATCAAAATGTCTATCTCCAGAATTTTTCGTTAAAGCATTCGTGTGTTTCAGAAATGTTTTTACCAATCATACTGGGGAAAGAAAAAAAATATTTCTAGCTTCCATAGTCTTTTGAATAACCACTATTCCTGTTCAACCATGGAAAGAAACTTATGCAGAACTTTGAGCCTGAAGGAATGCGAATATGTTTTCTCTAAAATAGCAGCCTATTTTTTTGTTGAAAATATGGTATTGCAGTCATGAGCTTTTATTCAAAGCAAATAAAAAGCTTGTCCAGGACGCCACGAACAAAGAGCAGCTTGGCACTCTACGAATGGGTTCAGCACAAGACGATGCTTTTCTGAATGGAAAGGGTTCAACTGCACTCAAGCGCAATCCGTGCAGGACACAACCTGACCTCTCCACCATTTGCCGTTTCTTGTGTCTAACTTTGCTGGCCTCCCTGATCGCTTCCCACTTCTTCCAGTCTTCTTCACTGCACGGACCCGGGATGAAATTAACAGGCTGGATGTTGCTTCCCACCTTCCAAGATTCAATCTTGCGGGTCAGCATATCATCCTTCTTATGGCGGGAAGATGGTGACAGCACTCTGCCGTTGCTCTTTTTCTCCTCTGTTGTTGTGTTTTTTTCAAGTAAACATAGAAATTTGGACCGGATCTCCTCTGGAAGACTCCATGGATCAGGAAAGAGTGCCGGGTGATACTTGTCTGGAGCGCCTGATAAAGGCACCTCTTTTTTCTGAGAGAGGATTTTACGGAAAATCATGTCATCCTTTTCCAAATCTGGAATCACAGGTTGGCCCTCTCTGGGTTGCAAAATTATCTCACCCTCTAGGGGAGGCTCCTCCTCAGATAATTTTTTTAAATACCGGGGGTCTTGGAGAACAACTTGATTCACATGGAAAGCCCCAGTTTTCCGAACGAACAAGTCATCGTTTTCTAAATCTGGATACAGATACCCGTTTTCCGCATCTCCTTGCTTGCATCCTGGTTCAAAGGAAATATTCTTTCTACATTTTATGAGCCTAGGGCCAGAAGTAGGATCAATTTTGGTCTTCGTTTCAGAAGACAAGTAGTCAGAGTATTTTTGCAGGGCCTGAAGTAACGAAAACTGACTGAAGCATATAAAACAAAAGGAGGGAAGTAAAAATGTCATTAACTAGCAAGAAACAAGCAGATCACAACGCACTGCGATATACGTTTGGTTTAGACTTGCAGTACCCCTAGCAGTACAACTACACCACTTGGCATTCACCACCACGAACCGTAGCACAGCACACGTCAACCAATATAAAGGTATCACGGCATACTAACCTCCTCGGAAACAGCACGCTTACATGCTCACACGTAAAGCCAGTAACCCTATGCAGCATGTTACGCTTTTGCACTTACATGGTTTCAGAAGACCAGCAACTTACGGCTACATTTAAAAAGAAAACAAAAACACACACACAAAAAAAAAAAAACCCAGAAGAAACAACAAAATCGTAATAACCAAAAAAAAAAAAAAGCGCAACATCACAGGACGTGGTTTAATTTCATTTAGCTGTTGCATATCCAGCCATTTCTTTTTGATGCAGCAAGAGTACAGCTCATGCAGCGATATCAACCTGGGCTGATCAGAAGCCTCCAAGATTTTTCCTTCTGCAATCTGTGACAAGGAACTTCCCACAAATTCAGCAGTTGGTTTATAGCTCTGATCCCTTCTGTAACTGGGGTTCCAGTCAAAACCTGGTCTTGGTTGATTAGCAACAATGGCAGAGCTTTGTTTGTAAGCAAATTCCTCATCCTCGGAATCTGATTTCTTTCTACTGTGTGGCAGCACAAAGAATGAGTAGAGGGAAAGAAAAAGACCCATGAAGTGTACAAATTGAGTAAAGTGCACAGTGGCAACAGTGCAACAGTGTAATGGAAATAATATTTCAACTATTTTCCAAAAAAAAAAAAAAAAAAGAGAAAACATAGCCTGCTGCTACACTGTCAATAAAAAAAAAAAAAAAAAACCACACACCAAAACTAAAGTCATAAAACTACACTTCATTCGTAAGTTTTGCACACAGGAGAGAAACAGGGGCATGCATGAAAACGCACCTGAACCCTTGAATCTCTTTATACCAGGGTTTGAAAGAGGATTTCCTGATTTTTTTCCATAGCAATTCTTCTTCTGGAGTCCAAAACTTAGGAAGAAATTTGTCAAAAGCAACCACTGTATTTGCCGCTGAAGAACTTAGCTTGCGAAAATAGAGATCATCTTTTTCAATGTTTGGGATGCCTATTTCTTCTTCCTCGTCCTCATCAAAATACCCAGATAACGCTGAAGGAATGTTAACTCTTGATTTGTTTTCCTCTTTAGCATCCAACTCTCTCTGCCTTCTCTGGTTACTGTTCAAAATACCCAATCAGTTAAGATATTTTAGGAGCAACTTGACAGAAAGAATGCAAAAAGGCATGCTTTTTGGCTCAGGAGTTCAACCTCATGAATGAAGCAAATTAGTTCTCAATTCCATCACTGCAGCACCAGAAATAATAATATATATTAAAAAAAAAAAAAAGTTAAATGGTTATATCAGCATCTTAGCTCGCTGACAGAAAAGGCATAACAATTTATCAGCTGTGTTAAAATGCCGATTAGAAGACTTAACTTTATGGAGTTATTTATGGACTGCATTTTAGGTAACACAATAGTTACTGGATCTTGGATTAGTATCTCTGACCTCAGTGGTTCAAGCATTGCAGCTAGTGGACCAGCTGGATAACTGTCTTGTGAGCAAGATTTAGGAGGGTCATTGCGCAACACGAAATGATGTCCAGGTGCAGCAGAGCTTACAGGGCTCTTTTTGACTAGAAATCTACGTTTTGCTAAGTCATCCATGACCACGTCGGGCAGCCTTCTTTCATCTTCTGAATCAGAGCCACTGTCATACTCATAGATCATCTGGAAGGAAGCTTGATTTGTGAGCCCACACTCTGCTCTGCTATTTTGGCAGGAAGCTACGGGATTCCTTTCACGTCCACTGAGGTTGACCAAAACAGGAACAGAATGAAGACAGCGAAGTCATGAAGGCAATGATGAAACCCAAGAACTGCCCATTAATCTCATCTGTACGCACCAAGAAGCTGGACAACTGAAATTCATCACTATATTTTGATAGGCTTTAATGAGAAACTAAAACCGTAGGTCTGGCTCCCATGAATTTGCATTTAAGGTCATTTAAATCCCCTGTCTAGAATCTGACCAGCCTCAAAACACTACTCAAACACCAGAAAACTAGTTATGTGGAACAAAGTAAAAAGATAAAGCCAAAACAAAACAAAAAAAAAACCAACCACACAACCACACCAAAACACCCCTCCTGTTAAAATATGGAAACTCAAATACTTTACTTCCTATTGCAGCAACAGCAGCTTTTCTTTAACTAATAAAGAAATTTATTTTAAAAGCCCTAAATCAAAGTCTGGCTTACTAAGACCACACACACCAGTACCTTGAAAATGTTCCATCTGATTCAGTGAAGACTGGACTTGCCCAGCTCCTCCTGTTGTCCTCATTCTTCTCTGTCCTCTTCTTCCGTAAGGGTGCTGGCACATATGATGTCTGCTTGTTTTTGTTGGGTAAGAAGCGATTGAAGTCAGTGGTAGGTTTTGGTTCAATCACGGAAATCCTACGGTAAGACCTGTCATCTTTATGGGAGTCGTGCATTTTGAAAGGCAGTTCTGAGTCCGTGTCACTGTCACAACCTTAGAAGAAAGGGGAGAGGAAGGAAGGCACAAACATTATCCTTTAGACACAATCTTCTAGCTAGAACTTGCAACAAAATCTTCTACAAGCAATTTGACTCCGTATTCAAGGTGTTTTAGCTGCAAACTTGCTGAGCTACAGGCAGGACAGCAGTAGAGGTATTTTTAGAAGGTTGTGAAGGTGCAATAAAATCCGTTAAGCTGACATGGTTTGCGTGCTCCTGCTACATTTGTTCCATTCTTTCACTGTCACTGCGCCCTGTAGGAAACAAAGAGCTCACCTCTAGATGGAAGCCGTAAAATGGCACAGAAGGTTTTAATTAAAAACATACTTGCCATTCGAATTTACTAACAAAGCCAGGTTACCAGGAAATAGTATGGTAACATGCTCATCCCACCAGATTTACACCCAGTAGAAGGCAAGGGTACATCACGTATGTAGCGTGGCTACGTGCTGCTTTGCTCAGATCAGAAATGCTCCATGTGGCCTTGGCTCAATGGTTTTGCGTGCATGGTACAAAATCCAAAAGCTCACTATTTTTATAACTTTAAGTTAGACTACAAATTAGTATTGTATTTTAGAACTGGGAGACAAAGACAAATTAGAGTACAGTCGTAAGGATCCAATTTCACAAACTTTCTGCTTGTTACTTTTCTTTCCACGACTAACTATCAAAAATAACAACTACTCTTCAGTTTTAAATCTAGGCTGGAAAAACCCTACTGCATATCCAAAACCAGAGTGAAGATGCAAAGGTTTGACATATCCATGGCTAGGAACAAGGCAAGAGACTTTTGCAACTGTCGATTTTCAGGTGGACCCATCAGGATCTGAATTCTAGCAATTTCCCTTCCTGAACTATGGGAAAATACCCCGCACACGCACATACAGTAATGCGGCTGTGAGAGCAAGAGTCCCAGCAACCCTTCCTATGAAAATTTACGTAAGCACTGCTTTGTTTCTACCAACTGTTAAAGGTCAATATTTGCTTAAGCAAAATGCAACTGCAGCAGTTGCAAAACTAGAGTTGCCTTTCCCAGAGTACTAAGTCCATACATTGTCTTCTCTCACACTTGTAAGACATTTGTCAACAAAAGATTTAAAAGAGGAAAAAACATACCTTCACTGCCACCTTTCAAGGTTATATCTGATGAAAAGCTTGTGGAGGATCTCGAACCAAGAGAGTCCAAGCTATCGAAGGAATCGTCTCTTTTATGTGTAGCTGAAGATGAGAAGGGCTCTCCCCGGTCAACGTACCAAATATCACCGTACCCACTATCCCTGCCGCTTCTGTTCAGGTGACCGGACTCTTCGAGCGCCTATGACAATGAGTTTTGAAAGGTCTTTTGCAACAATTTAAGGTACAAGTGCTACTCGTGAGTTTTAACTCACAAATTTTTTAAATGCATTTTGAGTGCACAAACGGACTTTACCAAAAACTACTGCAAACCCCCAAAAATGACACATACAAAAGCTCGGACAAGAGATTCAACACAAGGTTTTAAATTTCTCTTATCTTAACCAAAGGGATTCAAGACAAGGATTTTCACAATTTACCACATCAGTAAGAGCAAGTGGATTCTGCATTTCATGATTATATGAGTCGCGGAAGAACCGGTGTAAGCTAAAAATTCCTTTCACGTGGACTTCAACAGCAAGCAAAACAAACAAAACAAATGACTGTGTTCTCCAAACTAAGAATAAAATTAAACCCCTAAGAGATTGCCTAGAGTTGACGCTGTAATGTATGGCAAACTATAAAATTCAGGCTGTTTGTTTACTATTCTTTTTGGATTCCTTACCTTAGTCAACGCTTGCCCTAATAACTTCTCAAATGCTTTAAGGTTGAGGTACGGACCATTATAATGAGGGCTGCTTTGAGCTTTTCTTCCAAGCCAGTATAATGTAATCAAAACCTAAAAACAAACCAAAAAAAAACAAATACAAACTTAATTCCTTTCTTCTCATACCATGTACCAGTATAAAAGAATCTCAGCACGCCGGTAGAGATGTTTTTCCACAATGAATTGAAAAATCTTGTTTACAGTACTAGCTATGATCTCCATCAAAACCAATTAAGGAGTGTTACGATGCAGCTCGTGTATCTCAAGTAAGCAGATATAAGTACTGTTTCTAATTATTACACTTATTTGGGAAAGTAAGCTGCATAGAGATCATAGTAAAATGGCACTAATTTGCATCAGATAGATGAACAACTGAAGAATAAGGTAAACATGATAGTGCCACAAACAGAAACATTTTAGAAATACTTAACGAGAATTAGTGTGAAATTGTTTCAGAAAGCATTGAAATAAGTGTGTCTTACATTTTTCACTCTTCTGTTGGTCTCCTCCGGTCTGAAGCAGGGCGGGGAGTGAGAAAAACAAAACAAAAAGTTTTAAAATATCTGATTGAAAATTTAATTATTATTCAAGATTTAAAAAGTTTCAAGCCCAATTAGAAGCCAGTATAACATATGCAACTATGACTGTTCCAAAAGAAATAAAAAGCAATTTGTTTTGAACTCATAGGCTTAACTCTGTACTATTTCAATCGTTACATATAAAGTGAGAAACTAGCTGATCTATTATAGTTTCTGACTGGAGAGGTACCCAGAAAGGCTCTAGGTTTTTTTAATTAGCTAAGGTTTTTAGTTGCCAACAAAATAATAGTGGAAAACAAACTAATGACATTGGGAAATATAGTCTCTATTAGCCAGGAAGACCTTCAGTTCCATATAAAAGCGGATTGTATTGTTACTTTTTCTCCAATTGTATTATGTTTTCTAAAGTATTTGCCTCAGACACAGAGAATGCTTCAGCCTTAAGAGAATTTTTCAGGCAAAAAAAATGAGCAGCTGAAACTGGGACAGCCTTTGCGAGATATTGTAGGGTTGGAAAGAGGAGTTTGGTTTGCTTTTATGTAAAAAAAAAAAAAAAAATTAAAATTAAACAATTATGCAATCACTAACATTAGTAAACTTTTTAAAAAATATATACAGCCAATTTTTGGCACACCTTGGAAGTGCACCAGTGCACAGAGTCGTCCTCTTCTCCTTCTGCTCATTTTAAGAACAAGAAGAAACTTTTTGGACGGGAGCCTCCCATGAGCGGGGTATCACAGACTCAGTCCTCAGGTGTAGGATATCCACAGCTGGACTGCAGACAGCGGCTGCACAACACTCCCAGTTACGGAAGGGCAAATGCCTTAAATACACTCAAAACAACTTTTCACCTGCCCTGAATACTGTTGGTTTGGGGTGGCTATGAAGCAAGCTTCACACACAGCACGGTGAAGGGGTTCGAACAAAAACCACCATGAACTAACACATGGCAGCAGGAAGACCTAGACAGAGGCCCATAACAGGTCAGACCAGCGATGTACCAGGGCACCTATCCTGTTTCTGGCTGCCTAGGAGCAAGTTTGTCAAAGGTTGCAGGGAAAAGGTACAATAATCCATTCAGGGAACAGTTACGAGGCAGCAAAACGATGACAGGGCCTGGTCAGAGTAGATGAGACTCTTCACGGAAATACAATACTCCAAGCAACGTGACAACCAGCAGGAACAGAGACAGTCCCTCCTTCTCTTTCCTTCCAGTTTGAGAGCTCCTGCTCCCACTTGGTGTGGCTGTAATTGCCTTGCCCGTCCCCCACACCATAAAGAAATCCGGCTGCCAGGAACACAAAGTCCTGAGACAGATCCAACCTGTGCAATCCCCTCTTGCAGCTTCCTTAATATCACATGCTAGAGATATCACTGCCTTTCTAGTCAGTGACCTCTTCCTCAAGGATAAGGAGGAACCCTTCTCCTTTAATGCGAAATATTTACACCTCTTTTTTTTATTATTATTATTTTTAAAAACCTTCTGAAAGGCGTTATTGTTCTTTTTTCACTGGAGACTATTTTTGATAAAGTTTTCCTCTTCCTTTTCTTCACTACATGGGTTTCTTTTCCAATGTCCGTGCTGCAGGACAACTATGGCTGTGACCTAACGTGCTGACTAGAGGATGGAAAATTATTTTCGTAGTGGTCTGTATCAGCATTATGCTCCCCACATCTGACAGCGAGCATTTTAAAAGTTTACATTCTTTAGCTTCAAGGTCTGAAAGCCTTTCATCAGGGCAGAATTTCTTCTGTTATTTGCAATTATACAAGCAGAGGCCAGGCACGCCCTTGCTAAGGATGCCTTAAAGTTTGCTTCCAGAGTTTAGCAGTCTAGCAATGAGTGGAAAAACTCTGCCCTGAGTCAGCTGGAGTCCAGCCTGGATACATGACTATTCTACATCCATTCTACATGAGTATCTCCACCACTCATATAGAAGCAAACAGGAGGAACATTCAGCTGGTTTTATGTTTCAATATATTTTCTACACTTGAATAACCATAAATGCACCAGGCCTGCGTATTTAGGCTATAAACAATGCAAAACTTAAGACATTTACGTAAACTAATGAGCATAGTTGAGACCCAAACTGCAGGCAGGGAAATACTTCACACGCTTGAATAAGAGACCGTGTTCCATTCGCGTGTTTGCTCGGCTAACAACGGAAGCAAACGGACAAGTTGTTTGTCCTCCGTGAGCAAGGTTTCTTCACCTGTATTACTACTCTCCTTCCCTTAACTACACCTATTGGTCTTTAAATCTTTTAAGCAACATTTCAGGACACACATAGTCTGACCAGAAGAAACAAAAAAAAAAAAAAAAAAAAGAAAAAAAAAAGAAAACCCCTGCTAATCTAGAACAGTAAGTTCCTCATTGATATAGTCATATATAAATTCTTTTATGGCCCTGAAGTAAGGGGGAAAAGGAGGATTCTGTATGATTAATGTATTCTCCTAGAACTTGTGTGAAACAAAAGGTATAAAATTTTTTGGCAAAACAAAATCCTGAAGAAAGAAGACCTCAGAAGTAATTTGTCACCCCCAAACTTCACAGCTGCAGGTATGCAACTTGTAGAAGACGCAGTTTGGATCCACTTGTTACCATTTTCCAAGTGAAATAAGGGTCTTTAGAAGTACAACCTGGCCAAGCTCATGATGCACATCTGAGCTTACGTACAGAAGCCATTGCCCAGTTACCCCCCAGTATATTGCATTTAAAATAGCTGGGCAAGTATCTATTGTACAGCGGTGTGAGACAAACTGAAGAGCTTTTAAGAGGAATGACTTTTTCCTGTGAGGACCAAAATAAAAAAAAGCAAGATTTTAACTCAACTGCAACAAATGAAAACACAAAACGAAATAATTATATTAAATAGAAGTTCTCCTTCATAAAGTGTTATCAAAATGTAAATATTATGCAGTACCGTGAAAAGAATTCAGCTGGGGTCTTGTGTATACTTCTCAACAGCTACAGTTCATAGCAGGGGACGAGACGGAGGAGGCACCAACGTCAAATACAGCCAGTTCTTTGCTGCTGTGAGAGGAGGCACGATCCTACCTTTTCTGACAACCTGTTGCTACCCAACAGCGAGCTCCTGCTCCCGCCTCCGCTCCTGTTCTCCACTCCCGCTCTAAATATACAGGGCTGAAACACTCGGTTTCTCACACTGTATTTGAAGAAACCAGTTGGAAGACGTGAGTGCAGGAACTTCAGCAATGTAGCCTTTAAGCTTTTTAAACACTCCTGGACAATTATAACCTTATTTTGAACACGTCTATAGAATTGAAGTGTACACACAGCACTGCTTATAGAGACATTTGTCCTATGAAAGCTGTTCTAGGAACTGAAGGGGTAAACCACTTGAAGTATCTTTGTCAATGCAAATAAACACCAGTCCTACACTGGGCAAAGGCGAAAGAAGTCTGCTTTTTGATGTTTTCATCCAAAATCGTCATAGAGCCCAGCTGATGCACACTATAGTCTTTATGAAAATATTATTCTGTGTAACCTAATTTCTGGCTTGAATAGATGAATGCCGTTATGCTGAAAGCTATGAGCAAGGCTGCTGCTTTGCTCAGGAAGGCACAGCCAAGGCTGCATCTTAAAAACAGTCTGCTGCAAGAAGTGAGTTCCTGTCCAAATGACAACGCAACACTGCCTACCGAACCATTTCACGTCATTTCAGTTTTCCCAGAAGCTTTCATATCTCCTTTCACTAACAATGCAACTTCTCTAAAAATGTCTGAACTAAGCAAAGGAAGCTGCTAAAGAGAGTGGTTAAGATCCTGCAGAAAGAATTTTATTCCAAATACTTCACCTGCTCTTGCCACAGTCTCAGCATTTTAGCACTCATTATAGTGTAAAAGAAAAGTAACTCTGATCCCCTGTGTTACCTACAAATCCCAACTCAACATTGTCAAAAATTTAAAAGTACAACTTCAATTTGCAAAGCGTGAACTTTAATTGTTGGCGGTGGTTTCAATAAAAGCTTATGTACAACTTAGATATTTTCCAGGATGGCTAATCTTGATCTAACACAGCATGAAAGTCTAAAGGCCACGAGATAACAATACGTGGAGTTATCATAATAATTATGAAGCATAACTGCATGATTCCAGGTTGAGCACCGATGCAAAAAGATGTGAAATAACCACCCGTGGAGAAATACTACCTTCTGTGTAAATCATCTCATCTACGTCAACCCTTTAGCAAACAGAAAAATACAAATGGGACAGAAATAGCTCTCGCTTGTTAGTAGGCGATGCACTTAGTGACCAAATACCTCTGTTATGTCTGAACACAACACATATTCACAGACATCACATATGCCCCGCCAGCACGGACCGACGGATGTTTCCCTACGGAGGGCCACTCTACAAGAATAAAGCGAAGTGACGCGGCAGATCAGCGGGTTGAGCCGCAGCTCAAGGAATTTAGTCTCGGCTCTGCTGTTTGCTCAAGGTTAAATAGCAAAATTAGTCACCAAGGCCCTAGCCTGACAATACAAAGGCTTTGGCAGCAGCTCTAGCTTAAGGATTTCCTGGTCTCCCTTTCCCTTCCAGCCGCTCCTGTTTGCTGCCCCCGTGGTTATGCCAACACGGCTCTGAATCACGTTGCGGTTCCACCTCGTGCATCAGGACCAGAGGGCTCTGCCTGTTTCTTTGTTTGGGTTTTTCCTGGTAATTTGGGGGTTGGGAAAAAAAAAAAAAAAAAAGTGTAACTCGCTCATCTGTTTTACAGCATGCTCGTACAAGGGACAGCGCGGCAGAGGGGACGCCTGGCTGCAGAGGAGCAGGCAAGGCGGGCTCAGCACAGGAGGACCCTGCTCCACGCGCCAGCACCGTGAGTGTCCCTGTGTGATGAAACCCCAGCCAGAGGCGCTCTGTGCTTCCCCTTCTTCTGCTGATGCTTCGCTCTGAGGAATGAGGAAAGCCTGCTAGTATTATTTTAATGCATTTCGAGGTATTTTTAAAATAATTTTAAAAATACACTGCACAAGACAATCATATACCTTATAGTAGCTAGCAGACCACAGTACTTTATGAAACCATGAACTAGACTTTATCAATTATAAAATATATCCATTGGCAATGCTGACACACACACATACACCTCTCCAGTCACTCCTCACAAGATAGCAGTGCATTTTAAGTAGCTATGTTTAGGTTGACTTATTTCAAGAGTGTTAACAAACATATCTTATAGTTTGGATTTTGTTTCCCTAACACATTAAATGGTTTGGTTCCCCCACATCCTAATGCATACTAAAGTACAGAAACTATGAATTCATTATGTCAAATCTATGTTGACACTTCACTTATTATTTTCCACAGATAACATCAACGTGGAGCTCAAGACCAAATCCAAGATACCAAGAAGCTGCAGCAAAATTCTAGAAGATGATTTTACAGCATCCTGTTCAGAAAGCATGGCTGAGGGTCTGTTTCTTATGTAGAAACATATTTACGGTATAGATATCAATCTATAATTTAAAAAAAAAAGCAAGCATAAAAAAGGCTAGATGAGAGAATCCCCCTTCCCTAAATGAGTGATCTGCTGACAAGTGGCCACATGGTCATGCTGAAAGAGATAACACAAATCCAAATCCTTTTACGGGGAGAAAGACGGGACAGAGACACTCCCACTGATAGAAAGGAATGTGCCAGTGACAAATGCACCCTGCCCAGTGCCAAACCCTTCCCTTGGTGACGAATATCCCAGAAACGCCAACAGCTGCCAAGGCTATCTGTTTTCCATGCCTCCCTCTGTATTACAGATGTCATGAACACAGGACTTGAACAGATTTCTGTTTTAAAAAGTATTGGTGCTCTCCCTTTGAACTTCCATCCACCAAGGCAGCAATTCCACCTCCCAGATGTCCTTTGAAAGATTCGGAAGAACCATGCCCTGGCCTGGGAGTCCGAGCAGAACAACAGGCTGCAGAACAAGCCTGCTCCCGAGTTCCTCATTGAGCTCCAGGCGCTCTAGCCCAACACCCACCAGCTCCACTTACGCTTCCAAGGAGGATGTTGGAGGGTTTGAAGGATTCTCCACCCCCTTCGAGGTATGCTGTGCAGGAGACAAACGCCGGCTGTCCAACTAGCAGCGAGCTTGTGCTAAATTTCAACCTCTTTCAACCACCTACTCAACTGCTATTAATATTGCCGTTATCGGATCTCACCGAATTCCCACGTGCTGCTGAGAATAGAAAGGCTCCAATGGAAGATGGGGCTGCCGCATGGCTACAGAAACATGAGGACATTCCTCCAGCACTTGGATTCTTAGCGAACTGATATTCAACCCCAACAGCCACAGCTCACTGCCGAGACGGATGGAAACAAAACTGTCAGGTTATGGGCTGCAGCGTTCAAGAACAGCTTTTGGAAATGCACCTTTCTATTTGACTATAAAAAGCACATGTGTTTTCCATAGCAACATATCCACCAGACCCAATGCCACTTACATTGTTAGAGCACAGAGAATCAGGTATAAAATGATGCAGAAAGCATTTCTCCATTCCCCCCATCAAACCACCAGCAAGGAGCTCTGTGGGCCATGATGACCAAGCAGCCTGTCCCCACCCCACGCCCTCGCCTGCTAACGAAGGGGCTGAGGGCTGGAGAGGAGATGCCCAAGAGGGGAAAGGTGGAGAGGGTGACCTTGGGTGACCAAGCAGCCGGTCAACACCCTCCGTGGGAACGCGTCCCCATCCATCGCCTCAGAGCCCGTCCTTTTATACTGCCTCTTGAGCATGGTGCTTCCTTGCTGATCTCACCCATTACACTTCCATGCTATTCTTAAAACCCTTATCAAAACAAAAACAGGCACTTCTAGAAATGCGCATCAGCCCTGGCAAGTCACCGGACACTCAAATTATCCATTTCCTCACACTCTTTTCCGACCCCTCCCTGGGTGGTCCCACCTCTGCCAGCTTCCTCGTATCTCAGCCTAATCTACAGGCTCTCCCAAAGAGAAAAGTAACATTCAGTACAGAGAAGGACAGAAGGCATACCTGTCAAGTAAAACATAAAAATAAAACCCCCCAAAACCACCCCCAGAAGGACAAGCCTGTGAGAAGGAGCCTGGCTGATGAGAGCAAAGAAGCGCTCAGGTTATCTCAGGGGTGGGCAGGGGAAGAGGGATGGAACATCACTGCAGCAACAACTTGCACAGAAAGAAAAGACTGATAGGATACTGCAGCTTCCTTCTCAAATTTTAAGCCACAGTAATGAAAATTACAGTACTTATTATTATAACTGTAGCTTTCTTCCATTAGCCCTTTTCGGGTCTTTTTCTTGCTTCATTCCTAAAAAGCCCTAAAAGTCAGCAGTTCACTAATTACAGGTAATTAAACCGGGTAGTACTTTATTTGTTCTGTTTCTTTGTTTTTTTCTTTGTAGATTTCCAGGGCAAATCTAGCATTTTTCCCCAGTCTGTATTAATTACTTTAAATTCCAGGTCTAGACTGGAACCTATGCAAAATAAATAGTGGGTATTTTATTTCTGAAAGCTACCATTATTTTTGGAAGCTACATGTTTTGGCCATACTTTTGCCATACTTTTTGCCATACTTTGGCCAAGAAGCATGAAAACATCCATTAACTCATGAGAAATGATCGAGTTTCTGCACAAGAAATTAGAAGCTGCAGTGTTGACTCCAAGCTCACACGGAATGTTAGGAGTTCTCAAAGGAAACCAGTTCATTCACATTCAAGAGGATGTTTGAATTTCAGAGGTGAAATTAATTGCTTTTCAAGAATAAAAAGCTCCAACACTTAAGTACAGCAATTTAGATAGATGGATAGATAGCTACCATATCACTTATTTATACATCTTATAGATTTTTATAACTTCCAAAGAATTAGTCTTTAGAACTTGCAGCATATCACTTTGCTGGATCACTCCATATCTCCTTCATTTACCTCCCTGTTGTCCTTTTTGTGGTTTTTTTTTTTTTAAACCTGTACATAATTCTGTTGACCCTGGCACCAGCGTTCTAGTAAATGTAACCACTTCTAACTTTTTCTTCCTGGTTCCCTACATACATGTTGAGATTTTACACTCCCCCCTCCCAAAAATCAACAGAATCACAGAACTGCCTAGGTTGGAAGGGACCTTTAAGATCATCTAGTCCAACCATAATAAATAAAAAAAAAAAAAACCAACAACAAAAAAACCCAAAAACCAACACTAAACCTTATTCCTGAGCACCATGTCAACTCGTCTTTTGAGTATTTCCAGGGATGGTGCCTCAACCACTTCCCTGGGCAGCCCATTCCAATGCCTGATAACCCTTTTAGTGAAGAAATTTTTCCTAATATCCAACTTGAACCTCCCCTGGTGCAACTTGGGGCCATTTCCTCTTGTCCTATCGCCTGTAACTTGGGAGAAGAGACCTAACGCCGCCTCTCTACAACCTCCTTTCAGGAGGTTCAACAGACTTGAGCTCATCCTGTTGATCATCATCTATGTTAACTCCTCTTGCATTCAGTTTTGAAGATCCTTTCCCTTCATCACCCCCCACCAAACTAGACCATCTTGTGTAAATTTTATAGATTAATTTGGAGAGAAATCCATATGGGGAACACACACTTGTGCTAGCATTCTTTCTAAAAGGAACAGTTGGTGTATCAGAGGAGTCACTCTGAAAAACAAGTATCAATATAGGAAATTAAGTGTGATCCTAAAAGTTTTCAGAAATGTATACAAAAACCACACAAAGGTGCAGCTGTTAAACTAGCACGGAAATAGTCAAACAGCATTTTACAATAAATATTCTTCTGTATAAAGTATATTATTTGCTTCAGCTAAGCTGCAGCAACCATGGCAACTCACAGTTAGCATTTTTTCAAGACGATACCAAAATTCACTTTCTCTATTGCCTGATGCCTCTTTGCCATTATTAAATTAAGTCTTTCTAAAATTGTTGTCCTTTTTTACTCCCACTCTTACATCTAACCAAAGTATTTCAACATCCCCTCTCCCCACATGCAGATACCAGAGGTAGTTTTATAGAATAGCCCTCAATACTGACTCATTTATTCCACCTAAAGTATTGTTCAGACACCTCTGCACCAACTCTGGGTATGGATAAACAAGTTACTGCAAGGCAAGCTAGAGTAAAAAATTTTCCACCTACCAACTATTCCATAGCAACTGCCTGCGTGCACTCTCCTACCCTCGACCCCCAGGATTAATACAATCGTTCATATTGGATAAAGCATTCAGAGGTGGTCCCTTGGGAAGAGCTAGGATTTGGCAGGTTATACAACTTTGCTTGCTCAGAGAGACAGAGATATTTTTATAGCCTCTCTAATCAGAGAGGATTAAAAAAAAAAAAAAAACCCACCCTCCTGCATTCAATCTCCTCCCTTGGTCCATGCCCAGAGAAAGATTTGGTAACTGTGATCCTTTGTTATTTTTGTGTCAAGCAAACAGGTGGTAATGTACAAGTGCCTTATGTATAAGCAGAACAGTTTACCAAAGCTTAGAACACTCAATAGCGACTTCAGACGGTTTATTTAATTTCTCATGGTGTGCAAAAAAAAGATTAAAAAAAACCCCTCATGTTTACACTGTATAATTTCTACCGGATATTTGGCAATGAACATATCCTCTGATAAAGAAAGAAGATGACTGACAGTAACTTATACCTGGTATTGCTATGCTCACGCCTGTGCTAACGTTGAGTTTCACCAAATAGGTATCTGCTCGGTTGTTGTTGTTCTAATGCATACTCAGGAAACAACTCAGCACAGAGGTGACTCACCAAGAGTTAACACCAGAAACTACAGATGCCCTGTCTGTGGCCCAGGAGTGGGAAGCGATCCAGGCTTCAGTCTACTCCAGTTGCCATCACTGCAGGGGAGCCAAGACCCATATTGCCAGGTATACGCATAAGGATGGAAATATCCTCCTGAGAGGAGGCAGATCTCCTGCATTTTGGGGGTATATGGAACATGCAGCACTTGGGAGTCACCTACAGAGATTTCTGATGGCTCGTTTTTTCCCCTAGAGCAATTCCAAAGTAGTGCTGGCCAAACTATTGTACAAAAGGACAGAGAATTGGGGCAGGGTCTACCCCAGCCCCTCTTTTCATTCTCAACTTTCGCTGTATTATTAAAGAACAAATGCTTTAGCAGTTCAGAGGGGGGTTACTAAAAGCACAGCCTTGGGGAAAGTGTCATAGAGCTAGGATTTTGGAAAGAATTTAGATTTATTTCTAGAGATGGACAGAGCAAAGATGACAAAACAGAGGTACAAGGTAAGCGCAGTTTATTCCATGACAATGATTTTGGAAACAAGTTAAAGTGATGTTGGAATTTGTTCTTAAGTAGAAATAAATCACTACTTCATGACTGCATCATTTAGTTTAGTCTCTACGTTTGGAATAAAAACTTTAAAGGACTACTGGGTTTTCCCAGTAATATTTTTGGCAAAATATTTCACAAGCAAATAAGAAGCACTGAAGAAATTATAATGCTTCCTTTTTGAAATTTTGCCCTATTTTCTCTATGTTTCTTTGGGTTACCCTAGCAACACAGAGCACAACATCATCACTCATCACAGAGGGCACAAAAGTATGAAACACAGGTTGAACCTGACTTCTCTCTAGTGAAGTCAGTTCTCTATTGACTTAGATTGATGCATATATGCCCAAAAGAAGTGAGATATGCAGATACTACTGAACTTAATTATTGCCTATGTTTTCTTGATCTGCCTTCGTTTGTGAGGACATATTTAGAGCCAGGAAAGAGCTGTTCAATTAATGCAGAGTCAAATGTTAATGTATTCACCCTTATCAGAAAGGAATACTGAAAGAGGATGTATTCCCTTGAACCATCTCTCCCAGAACACACAGGGTCAAACAGCAACACAATTTAGAACAAAGATACAAAAATCAAGTAAAATTCAAAGTGTACTACTCTTAGCAAAAATGTGCCCTTTTGTTTTGGGGAACAGACAAGATCTAAGATAGCAAATGTGGACAATAATACCTGGTTACAGTTCTCCCATCAGTCACCTCCCAGTGACCTCCCATCCTCAGCTCCTGCAACATCCACACATAAGGAAGCTCCTTAAAGATACAACTATTCTTATTCAGGTTCC
>JAOXNO010000001.1:166322076-166336920 GCA_028565335.1 Limnodromus scolopaceus
ACCTCCCATCCTCAGCTCCTGCAACATCCACACATAAGGAAGCTCCTTAAAGATACAACTATTCTTATTCAGGTTCCTTATGGCTTCAGATTAATCTCTGGAACATTTGAAAAGACTAAATTCAATTTGTTGCTACCAATATTACCAGATAAGTATTAGCTTTTTGGGGGGAAGAAGAATCTGTCCACCTTAGTGGATAATGGTGCTTTAAGGCTACTTAGAGCAGCCAAGTCAGAGGGTATTTTTAAACATTTGCTCAAAACATTAAGCTTTTTGGGCCAGGTTTTTGGGCCAAGTTTTTAATGTTGGAAAAATGAATGCTTCTTTACTGCAAAGTGAGAGAATGGGTAAAAGTCCAAATACTTGCTTTGCCAGAATGTTAGAAAGTCTGTGTGGGAGGCAAAAAGGGAGGGGGGAGGCAGGGGCGGAGGAAAAAAAAGTTAAGCTAAAAAAGTTAAGCTACTCTGACCGTATACCTCTGAAGTTGGAGAATTTACATCAGTTCTGAGCATCCCAACCTACTGAAACCAAATGCGCTATTAGTCACTTGAGAGTTTCTGTCGTAAAGTTAGAGGAGTCTGAGAATAAAAACTTGAACAAAATTAATGATATGGGAAAACAATCCCAGCCAGGGAACTATAGATGATCTCACACCTCTCTTTCACTGGTACTCATGGAGTATGTAATTTGTACCACAAAACTGATGACTGAAGGAAAAAGAAAGCTTAATACACCAATTAAGACACCACCAAAATGCTCCAACAAGCTATTACAACTAAGTCTGGTGGTAAGGAGGGAGTGGAACGAAACGATCCGATTCTGCTCCAAGTGAGGCCATGGCAATATTCCCAACATCTTTAATGAGTGCATGAGTAAATGCTAAATTAGGAATCTTCCTTCTTATGAGAAAGGAGATACTGTATGCACCAACTCTTGGAAACTACAGTTAGCCATCTGCAGAATCTCACCAACTGCCTAGCCAGATGAAGCACTGGAGAAATAGGCTCCTTAAAACACACACGGTGGTTGTAAGCTATCCTTTCCAGAAGTCAATCAAACCGCAGAGCCAGGATAACACAAAAGTAACCCTTGGGCTCTGGAAGAGGCTATTCCACAAATCCTTTCCCTGACAGACCTCATAACTTCTACACAAAGACCAGGCAGCCTTTTTGACCCAGATAAGGTTAACAGAAACCTTGAGACTCTCAGCTAGGAATCCACAGCTTTGGAAGGCTAAGGGTCTCTTGAAAACCCTGTTCATGGCAATTGTTATTGCATTTAATCATTGCAAAGATTAAATCAAACTAATGGTTAAACTGCAAAGTATGTCAATGGCACAAGATTGCTACAGGGCTTAGCTTCATAAGGGACAGTAGGCACGGTGCGTTAGTGGGTGCTAAATCCAGACCTGCTGCCTTGGGAATGTCTATGGAAGCAACCCTTTTGAGTCTTTAGCCCTATTGGATTGAGGAATCCCAACAACAACGGTGCTGTCACTATATTCACTGTTTTACAATTCAATGAAGAGCCAAAACCTCATCATCCCCAATTATGACTGATAATCAATCCAGACAGGATGAGAAATGTTTAGCAGTTCACTAAAACTAATCTTATGTTTCTCCTCTTGATTACACCTAATTCTAGTCTAGCCTACCTGAAACAAATTACAACTGGGGAAGTATCACACAGGAAGCCACCTCAGAGGTCTCATCACCAACATGCATATTGCAACAGTGAAAATCAGAATAACTTCCAAGGTCTCCCCTCCTCCTTTTCACCTCCAGGCTAACAGAGCTAGAAGAAGTTAACTCAGTTCAATGGAGGAATAACCAGTAGCATCCCCCAATGAGGAGAGGATAAATCGGTCTCTGCTGAAGGTTTAGGAATAGGTTGTCAAAATACAGCAAAAGTCAGGTTTGACACTTTGACAGGAAGGCAATCACCATAAAGTACAGGAGAAAAGAACGGGATGGAAATACCATCACCCTTTCATGCACAGGGAACATACATGGGAGATCATCATGTTTGGTTGCCAGATGGTAAACTGTTGACCACATTATCCACATAACACTAAGTTTTTTGCAATATATTTTCACTTTCTTGCTGCATAGCATTAGATAGGTGGAGAAGGCCATGAAAAAATAGCTGGAGTGCTCTTAACATATTATCATCAACATTTCAGTGTAGATGCAGTTAGTGGCCCAATTAACCTGCTACAATATATATTTTAAAATAAATTTAGTAAGAATCACTGTTGCAGCTATTATTTTTTTTAGCAAGTGAAGGTACAAAGACATGCAACAGTCTTCATCAAGGAAATACATTTATGGCAGAGTAGTACAGTGTAAAAGTTTTCTAAGTTACTCAGAAATAGCTTATACTGCAGTGTAAGTTATGCAAGCCTCATCTTTAATAGCATAAATCAGTACTATCAGAAACAGCTCATGATATAACAAATCAGCCATCTGTTTGATGCTACTTTGTTGGAAGACACTGATTCAGAACCACTGCAGTAGTCCGATATTTACTGCTCAAAGAGAAAGAAGATGAATCTGAAGTATTTTTGCCATCGCATTTAAAGCTCTTTGCTTGGAAAAACAACACTTTGAGTACACGTGAAAGTATGCACCCCAAAATTTTTTTCAGGTAGGAAAGAATCTGCGGAAGCTTTTGCTGGGGAAAGAAATCCTGAATTGTTGCACAAACTCTGGACAAAATGTCAAGTATGCAATTATTTGAACTATTATTAAAAGTAACTACTTATTACTTAAGTGCCTGAAGGAAAAACCCTAACAGACACTGGATAGGTACACACAGGTGAATATACTTGAACTTTTTTGTATAATAAAGTTATCAACAAAACCCAGGCAATGCTTCAAAAAGGAAACCCACCAGGAAAAGAATAATGAATTAAGAGCATAGAAGTATCATTCTTGGCAAAGAGAAAAAACAAACTCCTGTCAAAAGCACTCCCAAATCACTTCTCTTTTTAAGCAGCGACATTGACATTTTAGCATTGATGGGTGCTGATAGGATAGAAATCAGCAGATTGGATGTGAAGTAAATAGGCCTTTAAAAATACATAAGTGCACATTTAAATTCATTCTGTGCTGATTTACAGTGTGTAAAATCTCAAATACATTCATTTTCAGTGTCATACCAATTTCCCTCAAAAATATGTTCACTAGCATGCTCATGATCCCAGAGCAACTTACAGAAATAAAAACTGTCTTGAGATTCTGCTTTCTTCAAAAAGACTTTTATTTTTTGCTAAGTTTGGCTTGCATAGAAGATTCTGTGTTTCGCGGGTACAACCGAGCCTTGCCAGAGTGCTTTTACAAGTCGAAGGCTGGCCAGGGAGTACCACCAGGATGAGAGCGCTTTAGTCAAACCAAAAAGAAATTCTCTGAAAAATAAACCATATTATTATCCAATGAAGACAATACCACAGTGTTTACTCTCTTAAATAATTAGCGATTTTACTGCAGGTACAAAGATTGGAATGGACTGCAACTCGCTTTGTTTAATGAGCCAACGTCTTTTTCTGCCCTCTCTTTTCTACAAGGCTTTTAAGTTGACCATCTACACCCAGTTTCTCTTACATTCTTGTCTTTCACCCTGTATCCTGCTGTGTTGACCATTACTTAAAGAAGAGCCCATGCTTTTAAATCCTGGCTATAAACTAATTGCTTCTGTATCCTCCACTGACAAAGAAAGTAAAAGGTAATTTTTTCTAATAATTACCCACTAATTATTTTTTTTTAATGTAAGGATCAAGACATTACACACTTTAATAGGCAAATGCATGGAAGCCTCTACAGCTACCTTTTGCAATATGATTAAAGACTAACCTTTAATAACCGTCACCTGCCCTCTACTTCAAAGCACGCACTCTTTTGAGGTTGACCCAGTGCTGCTGTTTGTTTTGAGAGTTGCCTGGCAGAGATCTCTGAGCAATGGAGAATGAAAACAGCGAGAAAGAATCTTCACTGGGTATCCCAAATTAGCTGGAGAGTTATCAGATGGCTATTCTGACCGATGGCAGCAGTAGCACACAGACCACCTACAGCCAAGGAACTAGAATCTCAGAAGATGCTACCCTCCTTCTCATTTACAGTAAAAGCAGATTCAAGATTAATCTTTACCTGTAAAGTATTCTAAATACACTCATTTTGAAACTGAAGGGAGTCCTCATAATTAAACATACAGCATTACCAAAGAAGTCACAGCACCAAGAGCTGAAGTAACCTGAAGTAATTCGCTAAAGTACTCTCTCATGGGTGAAGGTAGAAAACACACTGTTTAGTGGTTTTCTTCCACCATTTTCACTGCTCCTTATTTCAGCTTATAAGGAACCCAGTCTTTCCTGCAGCTACAGATGCACAAATACCAGGAACATGTTCCATGAGACGTTGTATGCCAAAACCTACATGCAATTAAGCTTGACCAAACAGTTTCTAGGAGCTTGAACATATTTGCTCTCCTGACAAAAATTCTGCAAACAAAAGCTCCTTCTGTAAGTAAAGCGCGCATGCCTTTGGTACACGTCCATCAAAAAGATTCCTTCCCCGGGAGATAAAAGTGAGCTTCTCTCTTCTGACTGATCAGACAGCAATACACCATTTTTACATGATGGAAACCACACAAACACATTCCTGGGCAACAGGAGACAAGAAGAAGTTTCCAGTGTTCACTGCTTCCCCACCTCCCCTGAACTGGAATTAAGCCAATACAGAAACTTTCAGCTCAGGCTCCTCTTGGCCCTGAGTTAAAAAAAACCCAAAAAAACTGCAGGCATGCAAATGTAAACCATTCTGCCATATGCAACGCGGTACTTGAAAGTGAGAAAATTCATTTTGGTGATGCTGACAGCGACTTGCAATGCTTCTCTAATACTAGTGACCAGCTGAGATCCGTTTCTGACAGTTAATAAAAGAAATAAAGAGCTTGATTCTTCCACATTAGCTTTAAATCAAACTTCGCTGCAATTTCTCTTGTCCTCGCTACATCGTCCTCTAACAAGTTCTGTAGAGGAACAAAGTAATTTAGGCAGAGCTCAGGTTAGATGGCTACATCAAGCAGTACAATACAGAAACACTGAAGCTCTTGTGGAAAGGGAAAAGAAGGGTAAAGGAGAAAGCTGTGACGTGGTGTTACTCCAGCAGGACATAGTCACAGGAGCTGACAACACTTGCTCCAGATGCAGCGTGGTGGGACGCGGCTCTGGGTCAGTCCTTGCAGTAGTAGCAGAAGAAGCTGCTGTTCCCATGACCTGGGGTGTTAAGCCAACCCAGTACACCTTATCGTGCAGACCTACCTGTGATCAAGTAAAACCAAGGGAAGCTGTGTGCTACCTGACCCAGTGGACTCCTTTCTTCCTCACAGATGAGGCTACCTGGGAAGAAGCGTTCACTGACTTTTTGACCTACTTCCACATATGCATTTTCAGTTATTGCTCGTACTTGAGCTGCTTGAGGGAACCAAGCTTTCGTCTTTTATTCTCCTCGTATACTGTTATGTTCAGCTGGTATTTATATTTAGACAGGTTTTCAAGCCATTGCATTTTTTCACTGTAAAATTCATCCTTTTGGGAAAGGATATTAAAAAAAAATTGCTAAGAAGTGAAATGTCACGTACCAGATTCATTCTTAAGATTAAGATTTCCCACCTCTTCTCAGCCCTATTTCAGTTCAAATTTGAGTTCAGTGAAGATTTCACAACTACTCAAATTAAGCTCCAGCTTAGGAACGGATTTTGAATTCTCATTGGATTCAGATTCTTCTTGAGTTTTACCTTGCCCAGCTTCCACCCCCTTGTCTGCCCTTCCACTGCAGTGCCCATTTGTGTAAATACACTTTCTGAGAAAACCAAAAAGTACCAGTCCTTCATTCCAGCTTTTCTCCCGATAAAACTCACACTGTCTGTTAAAGAGAGGAAGATTATCAAGCAACTTGGGCGGACACTTAACACAGCGTGAGCACGGAGTACCTTAGTTTATTCTGAGAGTCTGAGTGGAACACACTCTTCCGCAGCGGTGCTGGGAAACCAGGAGATGAGCTGATGTGTCCTCACGTGTTGGCAGCCTGGTGCAGAACCGAGAGCGGCTACTGTGCCCTCATCGCTCCTGTGCTACCCGAGCAAGCTCGGACACACAGACTTGGGCTGTTCGGTGCCATCATCCCCTGAATTCATGGATTTAAAACCCCACCCGAGCAACGAAAAAGAATACTGAACAGAAAATAGAAGTAATTTACAAATGCAGTCACATCATTTTGGTGATGATCACCACCTTAGACTGACTACACAACCTGCGTAAACTGGAGATTTCTGTATAGGTTATTTAATAACTAAACAAACTAGTTTGTTGAATACATTCAGGAATTATTCAAACAGTATTAGAGAAGACTGAAATAAGCCAAAGAGTTTGGTCACAGCTTAAAAAGGAAAATGCTTCAGAAACACAAAATGTTGTTTATAAAAAGAAAAGTATCCTTTTACAAAAGAATTTTTTTCCTCTTGAAGGAACAAAAACATCACAATGAAATGGCACATACTAGTAAATCACCAGTGTTAAGTGACTTTTGTATGATTTCCCAACAGCAGCTGACAATCAATTCAAGAAACAAGTTTAGATTTCAAAGAATAAAGCGTTCTGCACAGAGAAAGTGAGTGTTTTGCAGGACGAGCACAGCAGAGGAGTATCGTTACTGATGCATCTTATTCTGCGCTTATTCAATCTGGGTGGGTGTGCCTTCTGCACAACCATCTGATGTGTGATCTTACAGTTACATTACCCATGCCAAAATCAGTAACAAAACCTCTTAAATTAACTGATCTTTTTAGAGCAAAAGTAGGCTCTAAGTAATGATGCTGAATATAGTATATGCAAATACACGTGCCACCTTATTTCAAGTAAATTTCAGCCATTCTGATTTATTTCTCTTATGAAGCTTTTACTAAAATTTCAAATGGCTTGATGAAAAATCATCATATGTTAAATTTCTAAGAACTGATAATATTTTTTCCCCATGATTGCACAGCCTGGTCACATACTAGTCTAGATTAGGAGACCTACCATGATTTCATTCATCTTTTTCAGCACATCTGCATAATGTTCCACTCTTGCTCAAGCTTAACGGTAGATTGCTTGCTTGATTTAGCAAATCAAATTAATTGCTTCCATAAAATTTGCACCTGATTTTTTTCCTTAGTTTTGCTTCTTGGAGGAGGTTATCATAGATCTACAGAAGTTAAAAGCAGATTTCACTGGATGCATCCTTTCCAAAACTACACGCAGGAACATTCACATGGGGTGGTATCAAACCACTATCTAACCCAGGATCCCATCCTCCTGTGCATCCCCAAGTGGTTGCCTAAGGAAGAGTAAACACAGAGCAGATGCTTCTCCCTCGGGGACTTCCCAAGCTAGATGTGTTGTCCCCGTATTAAGTAACTCTTAAGAGAATTCCCTTCTGTGAACTTCTCCACTACCCCTTGAACTCAAGTAAACTTTTATCATCCACAGCATCTGTTGACAAGGAGGCCTACTGCCCTTTCGTTAGGTTCATTGATTATTCATGTAACATGGGACACAGCGACTAGTTGAACCACTTTGTCCATGCTATCTGCCAGGGTTTTTTTGTTTGTTTGTTTTGTTTATTTTTTGGTTTGTTTTAAGCGTGCTACACTTTGTCCATCTCTTCGCTGCATCCATCATCTCTCTTACAGGCTCAACTAAACCTGCAGCAGAAGCTATCCCTACTTTGGTCACAGACACACTACGAGGATGAAGATATTCCAGTTCCATAGATTTGATTTTAGAGGAATGGGGGGAAGTGAAGTGGGAGAGTGAGGGAAGGGAAAGTGGTGAAAGTCCAAAGCTCCAAATGGCATTTACAACACTGGCAAACTCCAGATTACCCCCAGCATCACAGCAATGTGCCTTTTCTTTTTTTATCTCCCTGATTCCTAATACTTCTTAATAATGCTTGGGGTTTTTTTTCTGGGTGGGGTTTTTTGGGGTGGTGGTGTTTTGTGGGTTTGGTTGGGTTTTTTTGTTTGGTTTTTTTTTTTTAATGTTGTTGGCTTTGATTTCTTTTTCTCTTGGGCTGGCACTGAACAGATGCCTCCACAAAACTCTCAGAAAACTCCTAACCCCATTATACAGTTTCTGAAAAATTAAGCTGCAAACTACTATTAAAAGCTGTTTACCAGGGTAGTCAACAGCGGTAACTTTGGACACATTAGGATTAGTTTGTGGAACTGCATAGTGATTCCCAAACTGTACAGATCTGTGATGAAAATATATCACATCTTCAAGTGAAACCATACACAAATATACCGTGCCTTCTGTTAACTTGGGCATTTTTAGCTAGTGCTTCACCAAGTACATCCCTCACCCCAGCTAACGATCACAGCTGAGAGCATCTTGCAAGCATCAGGTCACGGAGTTAAAAAGGATACATTACTGCCCCATAAATCTAGCATTTATTCACAAGGCACAAGTGGCTGTCTGTAATTTAATAGTCTTTGCAAAAGCAGAAGCATTTTGAACTTAGCCTCCCTTTCCCCGCCCCAGTTAAACATTTTATCATATAAAACGTTGGAATCCACGTCAGTTGATGCGTATCTGTACATACTGGGTTCAAAGGTGTGCTACGTGTTTGCATCTGCAGGACGTTTTTTCTAGAAGGAAAAGGAAAGAAGAAATATCATCCCCATTAGTCAACCTTCTCACTCCAGTCGCAGCAACCGGCTGCAGCAGCTCACAAAATTTTTCTTTCTTGAGTCAGTTTCTGATACCACACTCCCTTCCCCGAGCAGACGGGAGCACGGGGAGGGCGCAGTCCTTACGCCGGAGGGCAGGGCTGGCGGGAGGACTGGCTCTGCAGGAACATCATGACATCCAACGAGGACAAAGTCCGAGTCCTGCCCCTGGGATGGACCTAACCCCTGCAATGGCAGAGTGGGGTGGGGAGCCGGGCCTGGCAGTCCTGCTGGGCTGAATGTCAGCCAGCAGCAGATCGCGGCACAGCCGGCCAACACCACGTGGGGCTGTACGAAATGGAGCATAGCCAGAAAGCTGATGGGCCTGATCATCTCCCCTTTCCTCGGCGCTCGTTATGCCACATCTATAATGCTCCCATCTCCAGTTTGGTGCCACCCAGAACAGGAAAGATGTCGGTAAAGTGAAGCAAGTTGAGTGGAGGCCACCACGATGATGAGGGCTGGAGATCTTGAGCTTGATTGTCCAGCTTGCTCAGCCTGGAGAAGAGTTCTCCAGTTGGGTTTTCTTTTGCTGCTGTTGTTTTTTTGGTTTTTGGTTTTTTTTTCCCCCCTTTTGTTTCTTAACAGCAACAGATCTCTATCATTTAAAAGAAACATGAAAAGATAATGCCTTCGTGTGGTTAAGCTTGGCTGCTACCTAGCACTCCTCATTTCTCCCTCCCTTCCACCCCGTCTTGTCTTCTAACCATGTAGTGAGACATGATTTCATTTAACTCGTTTCAGTGACAAGATGAAAACAGCTCTGCAACCCTCTTGACGTGTGCTTAAAAAAAATATTTGAATTTGTTATTGCATTACCAATTACATTCTGGAGTGCTCACAGCAGAAAACCTGGTAATGCTACTTTGAAGGATACTACGAGTGCTACAATTAAGCAGTAATAACAATTGGAGTTGAAATCTCTCAAAGCAGTGTAACAACAGCATCAATCACAGCTCAGGAATAAAAATGGCAAAAATTAGGGTTTTGTATGAAGTAGGATCCAGAACTGTCAATACACTGTTCAGCTTTACTTTCCCTATTTGCAGAGCATGGTTAACAAACTCCCGTATTTGTGGAAAACTTCAAGAAGGTGGCTTCCCCCAGTATTTAAATATAGGGCCTCTTCCTATTGAGTTGTCTGTCTACAGAAAAGCTAAATGCATTTCAGCAATTTTGCTGTAAAATACAACTAAAATTAATAAGATCGTGAATTTGCATTCATATTCTGTAAAATTGATATGAAGGTAACACAAGCTTATTCTTTTGAGAAGTCCTACAACTTCCAACTTCAGACACACTTTTTTTTTTATACGAGAAAAAAGAAAAACACCACCGAAAGATGCAGGTTTTCTGTTTATCTTCTTTTGTAACTCAATGCTACTCATTCAAATTGTTTCCCTCTCTCTACTGCATTGTTTTATAAACTGCATTTAATCCTAGAATGTTAGGGGACTGATGTGCACGCTTAAAACGGGTACAGGTGCCTAAGGTTTAGATGTATTCCCATGGGAATCCTAAAGGGTTAGAGACACTTCCCTTAATACGAAGCAAAAGAGCATTGAAAAACTTTGTAAAGGCGTTTAGTAATAATGGTTTTGTGCCCCCACAAAAGTTATTCCAGAGATAGTGTAAAAGGATCAAAAATGAGGACTTTGACCAAATCAAAACCTTTCACCAGAAAGCTACTCTAACTTCCTTCAGCAAACCACTCAGTTTTGTAGCATAACTTTAAATTCCAATATAACGCTATACACCTGTGTCACTAAAGGTACCTGAAATGTTCTAGATACAACTAACACACTAATGTAATTTTTTCCAGATTTGTTCAGACTCTTCCTGTCCACTTGTAGGTACAGGGATACAAAACCAAAATTTTTTCGTTCTTACAGCAGAACCATCTTCACAAAATAGATTAATGGTAAATCAAACACTATCAAGAGTATAATCCTATAAAGGAAGTTAAGTTATTAACTGTAAAATTACTCAACAGAAAAAAAATGAACAATCTCTTAATGACCAGAAACTTCACAGAAAGATTAAAAAGCACCCCACCCAACACTTTATGGACTTTACACTGAAGAGTTGGAGGTAAGTTTCTAGCAGGTGTGGTCCAAAGTCTGGAAGTTATTTTACTGCCTACAATGGTTTTACTGGAATGATTTAGAGCTTATGCAAACTAATGACATGAATGTGAATATTTTACACTAAGCACAACAGTTTCACAAGGCTGATAAAATACACTCTATTTTCATTTTCTTTACCTCTGCATAACTGTCATCAATATTGATAAGTTAAATGCGTGAAATGAATGATCTTGAAATTAGTTACCTAATAAAGAAACTAAATACAGCAATCTCATTGTTTATAATATGGCTATGCCCAGGAAGATTAGTTGCTGCAAATATTACCCATTTCTGTCAAAATATCCGAAGCCAAAAGAGAATTTCCACACTTACAAAGTCATAGGAACATTTCTAGAGTCATTCTGAATTGAGGGTGCTGCACTTTTCCATTTCAAGGGAAGTGTCACTAGGAAACTCAGTTACCACAATAAAAGCCTATTACAACCACATGTGGAAGAAATGTTATTTCCCTGGATATAAGGAAAAAAATTAAAAGCAGCATTCATTGTTCTAATGAAATTTTGGTTAAATGGTTTGCATTTCAGCTTTGAAGACCCACAAAACAGTCTTTTATTCCTTTCATCTCAACTTGAATTCACAGATAGTTTCTTAAACCTTCATGCCCCAGCTTTTAGCATGATTGACTCCAGTCACACAGGTATAAGCTGGAGATATGACACAGGTATAAGTTTTGGGCTAACTACTATCCTATCTTAGTTCTTGCACTGAAGCATTTGGCTTTCATCCAGTCCACAACCTTCTATTCTACACAAAATAAAAAGGCAGGAAAGGGTGGTTCCGTGATGTGTTTTGGGTGTTTTTTTCTGTTTTTTTTTTCTTTTTTTGAAGCCAAGTTAGAACTAGAGTTTTCAACTCATTAAAACGTGTGTTTTTTGGGGAAAAAAGAAAAAAAAAAATCAGTACAGTAAATTCAGGTTCAGCTCCACCAGGCCCTCTTATTAGAAGCATGAAATACTTGAGCAAAAAAGTTTCCAAGCAGATAGAGTAACTCTGCAAACATATTTGATATGGAAGAAGACCCGACTGCAAATTCAGTGTTATCAAGAGCAAACACCAGCTCTGAGCTACCTGATCACAAACTGGCTCACACTCTCTCTCTCTCTGACAGCGCAAGCCAATCTGTGGGCAATTTGTGTCTCTCTCAGCCCTTGCATCTTTTGAGCAAAATATGGCAGCTCTTCCCAAGGCACAAAATGAGATACAAGTCCCAAAAGAGTATCTCATCATTACACCTTAAGCTTCCAGGTAAGTCCCTTAGAATCATAGAATCATTTCAGTTGGAAGGGACCTTAAAGATCATCGAGTTCCAATCCCCCTGCCATGGGCAGGGACACCTTCCACTAGAGCAGGAGTTCTTTGAGTTGTTGTCAACTTTGAGGAGTTGCCAGAGAGTTCAAAGATCTGAGTGTTATTCGCAAAGCAACCCAAAAAAATTCCTCCTGAGAGGTGGTACTGCTTTCACAATTAAAGCTCTCCAAAAATCAGATTTCTAAGAGCACTGACAACAATCCTCCCCTCAAAAAGACCACCTTTTCAGTGGTTTCTATGCAGATTGCTTTCTTCAGTGATCTATTTGGCAGTGGTACCATTCATCCCATAGAACAAAAATTTCACTTTGACTTTGTTGACCCTGCAGGAAACACAAGTGGAATCAGGAAACCCAGCATATTCCCCAGGACTAGACAGGAAGAATATGTAAGTCATGAGAAATTATCAACTCATATAGAAAAAAAACAAAACAAAAACAAACAAAAAATACCCCACCCTAAATCTTTTCTAATTAGAAACTAAAATCTACAGTTATTTTCCTACCACTTGAAGAATGGGAAGGTGCTAAAACACTGAATATAGAACTGGAAGAAACTACATCTGCATTCAACCCCTCTCTGCTACTGCTTAGCCACTATTTTCAGGAACCCTATTATATCTGCTCATTTAGTGTTTGCACCCAAAAGACGAGTGAGGCACCTTCATCACTGAAAGGAAGCACTGGTGTTATTGAAAACTGAAATATGGGATAAAGAAGGTAAGTACCAGAGGATGCCTTGTGTTTGGCTTAGCCTGGTACTAGAAGGCTTCCTTTTTGAGATGGTTGCTTAGTAAGGGACAATAGTTGTGGTATGGCAGGTAGTGATTCTGCATGTATGCTTAAAAATAGCTTATGTTGGTATAATGGGTATTTAATCAGAAGAAAGTCTCATGAAATGTATCCTGCTCCAGATGGACAAAGAGATGCAGAATATATACTTAGAACTGCATCGCTTAGCAACTATTTAATTTTCTCAGGCTCTATTTTAAAAGCATCTAATCTCTGAAAAACTTTTTCGTGGTATTTTAAATTCAGAAAGTATTATCTCTGAACTGAAATAGAGTGCCTGTCTCAAAAACTCAGCTTCTGAAATGCATGAACCCAAGGATGAACGTGACGGGTAACAGTTGTTACTTCCCTCCAGTTGGCTCCAGTTATATACGGTACAGAAAGCATGGCATCCAAGTTTTTTGAGAGTTGCTTTTTGCTTTAGGAAATAATGAAACATAATTGTGCAAAAGACACATTAAACTGGTAAGTTAAAACTATCCAAAAGTTAGAAATGTCAGGACCGGAGTTAGAGCTCTGTTATTTCATCTCATGTATGCGCTTAATCCCACTTCAGCAAGACTTCTGACATGTTTTTCTGTTTGCTTTATATGATGTACACTTCATTTAGCATACAGGATTGATAATGAATACGTGAAGAAGTGCAAAGCAGTAAAAGGTTGGAAGCTCTATCCAAATACCAAGTTCTGCAAGGTGCTGAGATACTTCCAGCTATCTTTGGAGACAATTTTTGAGTTTCATTCAAGACCTACTCTGAATATAACACTATAGTAGTAATATTAATATAAGCCAAATATTTTTATTTGATATTTTATTGAAGAATTATCATAGTAAAACTTCAACATCAAGTCTCAGGGACTTAAGCAAACTTTTTTTTAAAGTTACCAATTTAGTATTAAGGCAGTGAATTGTTTCATTATTTTTTGCTTAGTTTAATATTTTCATCTATAAAACCACTATTGTTTGGATTTATCAGTACTATTTAATGAGATTCTTTAAGCAGATACCTCATGTTACAGAATTATAATTTTTTTCAGATGGAAGAAGCAATTTTCTTGAAAGACAAGACAAATTTTAATTATACCATCCATCTGACTGTTTGGGCTGCCTCCTTTAAAACTGCTAATTGGGATAACACATTCCATCAGAATAGAAGTTTGGTGTCTGCCTAAGCAAACTCTCACTTTTAGATCCATGGCATGATTTTACTAAGAACCCTTCCACAGCTGGGAACAACTGGGTGTGTCACCTCTAAAGAGCTGGGCAAGGAAGTGCTTAATATTTTTAAATAGTAACCACGCTGACAACTGAGAGTCACTAAGCTCCTATTACATTTTTACTTTGATAGACCTAAAAAAGAATCAAATGAAGTACTAAGACAACTTTCATTACTATAAAAAAAATCCCAACCAAACAAAAAAAAAAACAAACCCTAAACCACCAAGCTGCTGGGCTTTAAAATAACAACTCCTCTGATTAAAAAGAGTTAAGATCCTAGGCTAACAAAATCAAAGAAACTGAAAGAACTGCACAGGGACACATACGTGTTTACACAAATAACTAGCCACGAAACAAGAAGACATGCACATGACTGCCGGACATGGTATGCAAGGAATAAATCCATCTGGATAATCTTTATTGGAACACATGACAAATTACTGTACTGTACCACTGAACAATAACTTCTGCAGCTTTACAGTAAGACTGAACTATAAATCTCAGACATTAATCCACACTTTCATTTTCTTTGGCAGAAAAGAAACCATCCATGCCAGTATATTTTTCCACATCACCCGACTACTAAGCTCATCGCTGATCTGGCAAAGCATAAGG
>JAOXNO010000001.1:166352376-166374718 GCA_028565335.1 Limnodromus scolopaceus
TAATAATTAAAAAAAGAAGACAAAACCACAGAAAATGTGGTGCCTCAAACTGCCTGTTAGTTAAGTACAGTAAAATATGATCACTTAAAGTTATGCTGTCCTTCCTGGCAATTACCATTACTTCATTGGGAAAAAAATAATAATAGAATGGTTTGGGTTGGAAGGGACCCTTAAAGGTCACCTAGTCCAACACCCCTGCAATGAACAGGGACATCTTCAACTAGATCAGGTTGCTCAGAGCCACATCCAACCTGACCTTGAATGTTTCCAGGAATGGGGCATCTACCAGCTCTCTGGGCAGCCTGTTCCTGTGTTTCACCACAATCATTGTAAAAGAAACTCCTTGTTTGTATCTAGTCTGAATCTACCCTCTTTTAGTTGAGAGACCATTACCCCTTGTCCTCTCGCAACAGGCCCTGCTAAAAAGCCTGGTGCATTCTTATGAGCCCCCTTTAATTATTGAAAGGCCACAATAAGGTCTCCCCACAGCCTTCTCTTCTCCAGGCTGCACAAGCCCAACTCCTCAGCCTGCCCTCATCGGAGAGGTGTCCCAGCCCTCTGATCATCTTTGTGGCCCTCCTTTGGACCCATTCCAACAGGTTCACATCTTTTCTGCGCTAAGGGCTGGACAGGTGGTCAACAGCTCAATGTCCAGATGGAGATCTGTGACAAGTGGTGTTCCTCAGGGGTCCGTACTGGGACCAGTACTGTTTAATATTGTCATCACTGACATAGACAGTGGGATTGGACTCCAGGTGGGGTCTCACAAGGGCAGAAGGTCAGAATCACCTCCCTCGACCTGCTGGCGACGCTGCTTTTGACGCAGCTCAGGATGCGGTCGGCTTTCTAGGCTGCAAGCGCACATTGTTGGCTCACATTGGCCAACTCGGCCCAAACCATGACAATGGCAAAACAACAGATGCTCTTCCCCACCTCTTGCTCCAAGGAGAGGAAGAAGAGAGATAAAGAGAGTTAGGAGTTCGGGAAAAACTAAACTACTTTAATGAAATAGTAATAATAAATAAATTTTAAAAAAGAAATAATGAAATAGATAAAATATATACAAGACCGTATCAAGCTCCCAGGGAGATGTCACTGGCAGGCACTGGGAAAGTTCCGGACTGGTTTCAGTGAGGAATGGGAACTGGATTCTGGAACACTCTGATGAGGATGGAAGGTAAACAAACTGACAGGCAGGGTCTTCTTCGGGCATCAGTCGTCGAAGAAAGAGAGCCATTGAAGTTGAAGCCTTGAAGAGGAGCCACCCTGACCACTTTGATCCCTCAGCTTTTATGCTTACCAGGGCAGACGGATGGAACACCCTATTGATCATTTTGGGTCAACTGGCCTGTCCACTCCTCCCCACAGCTGCAACCCCTCCACTGGGTAAACCACCAGGTCAGCAGACCCCAGTTGCCACGGCAACCAGTGTAAGCAACAGCCTTCCTCACTGAACAGAGAGTTGGCTCTGCTCCACCCCAAACCAGGACACGCATCCAAGCTTTTCAGCCACCAGTACACCCCAAAGGCCTTCTCCTCCGGGCTGCTCTCAATCCCTTCATCCCCCAGCCTGTATTGATACAGGGGGTTGCCCTGACCTAGGTGTAGGACCCTGCACTTGGCCTTGTTGAACGTTAGGAAGTTCACATAAGCCCGCTTCTTGAGTTTGTCCATGTCCCTCTGGATGGCACTCCGTCTCTCAGGCATGTCAACCACACCACTCAGCTTGGTATCATCTGCAAGCTTGCTGAGGGTGCTCTCAATCCCACTGTCTATGTCAGTGATAACAATATTAAACAGTACTGGTCCCAGTACAGACCCCTGAGGAACACCACTCATCACTGATCTCCATCTGGACATTGAGCTGCTGACCACTACCCTCTGGATGTGACCATCCAGCCAATTCTTCATCCACTGAATAGTCCATCCATCAGATCCGTATGTCTCCAACTTAGAGAGAAGGATGTTGTTGTGTCCAATGCCTTACAGAATTCCAGATGGACAAGATCATAGCTCTTCAATTGTCTACTGATGTAGTCGCTCCATTAGTGAAGGTCACTAGGTTGGTCAGGAAAGATTTGCCCTTCCTGAAGCCACCCTGGCAGTCTCAAGTCACCTCCCTGTCCTCCATGTGCCTTAGCATAGCTTCAGGGAGGATCTGTCCCATGAGCTTCCCAAGCACAGAGGTGAGGCTGACAGGTTGGTAGTTCCCAGGGTCCTCCTTTCTACTCTTTTTTAAAAATGGGTGTGATGTTTCCCATTTCCCACAAATTTTTTGCTTACCATAAGAAAATAGCATTTTTGGGAAGTTCTGTTACTTGCAGCATAAAAAAGCATATTGAATGAAAAGAGGTAGATAAGTACTACTGTAAGGAAGAACCTCACCGCATTTCTGCCATCCGAAGTTCTCCTGAGCCTGCATTAAACGTACAGGCTGTCCTATAAAGGAGAGCACGCATTGGATGTAGGACATGAGCTCTGTCAGACCATATTCACTTTTATTCCCCCCACCCCACCCCTTGCTCTTCAGTTTTAGACATATTGAAGTTAAAAGTCACAAGAAACACCAATTGCTGTTGTAAAACAAAAATTTCCACTCATGTAAGGATTATGGCAAGTAACGAGAAGTCTCGTAAAAGCCTTGTCATTCCCCAACAACTTGCTGAGCATATTCATCCGGAAAACAGGTGATGATGCCTCTTTAACTTTGATTACACATTGAAATTATCAGCTTTTCAGAAAAAGACATGTATCGTCTTGTGCCTTGCCTTATGAAAAGCAATTCCAGACTAATCAGCTTCCAGGTGAAAGACATCAAATAGGACTTATGCAACTTCACCCTTGAAAACAGTGCTGAGTAGGCACTCACCCTGTACCTCTGAATTTACCATCCACAGCAAAACCAAAATCCCAAGACCCAGGTCAGCCACAAGAGAGGGCAATGGAGGCAGGACTCAAGGTAGAGCCCACAGCAGCTGTGTTAGGCGTGATGTGTTGTGGTGGTCTTTAAAGAGATGACTTAAGCCTTCAGAAGAAAAAGGCAATGATCCACATCACTCAGTATTATTCCCTCATCACTGCAAAAAGAAAAAGTCAGGCAAGCAAACAGAGCATGTCAAATGGTTATCAGCTCATTAGTCAGCTCTTGACCTAAATTTATGAGGCTATTTTTTTGACACTTAGTTGCTGCACAGCCAGCAAAAGCAAAGCAAACAACAGTAGGTTTTTTTTTGTAACTCAATGCATTTACGTATTTGCCCTTATTCATTTTTCATGAGGAATAGAAAGGAGAAGTTCTCATGCTCATTTTCTCATACCAGACTATTAATTAGCTACTATTAATATTACTAATGCAGCTACTAATAATTCTTAATATTAATAATTAGCTAAAAAGCTACTATTAATATTACTAACGTAGCCCATACTAGTCAAATTCACAGAGTAGGAGTTTAATATTTAAAAATTCAAATCATTAAAAAAAATACAAAATTCAAGAAGACACAAAGCATGGACCAATATAGAGGCCACAGTAAACACAAGGAGGTGAACAGCAGGAGAAAATAAATAGTCAGGATTTTTAGCATGAGGAAATGAACTTTGGAAGTAGAGCTGCTTTGAAAAAAGGATTCTTCTTTTAAATTAAAAAAAAACCCTTTCATATTTATATTACCATCAGATTTTTAAATCTAAGTGGAAAACACAACTAATTTGATTCTAAGTAATCTAGAAAAGGAATTTTGTAACCAAGTCCTAAATAAAACATACAACTGAAATAATCTTCACTTTGCAAGCGTGTGGATTGTACCTGAAGACGTCTTTTAAATCTGTCCTATAATAAAGTTAAAATGTCATCTGCATTCCATTCCCCTGCAACACACACACACACAAAAAAAAACACCCAAACAACCCTGTCAAGAAAATTTTCCCACAGAAAAGGAAATTCTGGCCAGCTCTACTTGATGACAAGAGATAAGGAACTACCAGGGCGGTTCCATGGTTTGCAAAGTGTTAGGCACAAAGGCTCAGAAAAATATTTTTTAATGGCAACATTTTTATCTTCTTCACCCGTCTTTATCTCCCCTTTCATTTTGGTATAGCTTCCTTTCATATTTCTCCCTTCTTTCCTTTATTACTCCCTACTTTCCAGTTAGGAGGTACAAGCCGTTGATCTTCGTTAACAAAGTGGCTCTCCTCCACTGTTTGAGGTGGTTGTCTTGGCGCAAACCAAATGTGGTACTTTCTGATACATTAAATAAGTAAATTATAGAATGCAGTGGTGTTATATTAGATTGCATCAAAGAGAGGGAATGATGTTTGAGTAGGACTTGTCAGAAGGGCATGTTGGGCCTTGGTGAACCAGGAAGGTAAGTTTGAAAAATCCTGCCTGCAAAACTATCAATATGCTCTTCACCCCAAAAGGAACCCTAATTCCCCATTAGAACAGAAAAAATCCCACTCTACAGTATTTCAGATGCACCAGTTCAAACCTGGTACTGCCTAGAGAGATGCAGCTTCATTCTCTTGTGTGAAAGGGAAAGAAAAGTTCATCCAAAAACCCTCTGCCATAGCTGAAGAACTTCATGAAGACAACATTTGGTGCTATTATTCATCCGGTCCTCACACTGAGACAGTGAGAGTTTGCAGCATCTCTACTCATTTGAAATGAGGGACCAACGTTAAAAAAAAAAAAAAAAAGCACTAATGGCATTTCATTTACAATTCTAAAAACCCAACAGCTTTCTACTCTGCCCTGTGGTTTGACCACAGCCCTCACACCTCTGATGTGATGAAACACTTCCCAACCACTGAGCAAAGTGTTGCACTTCCATCTCACTCACAGGAGCTGCAAGGAAAGACAGATGGTCTTAGAAGACCAAATTGGTACACTGCAAGGCAAGGTTTCCATTAGCTACCACTCTCCAAAGGAGATATTGACTCCAACTCTGAATTTGATTCACCATCTTATCTCAGCTGGAAATTTAAACTAAAATTTTGCCCTGCTACAGAGCATACAGTTATTCCTCCTGAGCAATGTATTATTCTGACAGATACATTGAGCTTGCATATGCTATACAAAACTCATTCATCTTCCTACTGTCTCATGATGTCTTATGACTTCTATTCCAGTTTATGAGTCTCTGTGTTCAGCCAACTGAGTTGGAGACGTGAGGTTTCTGGAGAACAACGGTGCTGCAGCCAGAGATGCGCCTCTGAAAAGGCTCGGCAGAGCCGTGTTGGAAAATATGTTGTCAGACCACAAAGTCCTTCCCCCTTATGCGATTATATCCAAACCATCTCACATGCTGAGATTCAAGCTGAAAAATCCATATTTATTGAGAAGCAGGTTTTCTTTGGGTTTGCTTTTGCTAAGCATCCATTTTATTTCCTCCGCCCCCCCGACAACTCTGAGCAAAATCATTTTGCAGGATCTGAACCCAGCAAGATTTATCAATTTGAGTCATTTTCTTTAAATACCATCTCTATTTCACATAAACATGGACCAGAAAATATGGATTTTTAAATCAGACTGTACTTTCACTACTGTGCATAATGGAACCCCAGCTTCCACAATCCTCTGACCTTTTGGCTATCCTTACCACGTCCCCCAGAAATGCCAGAGGGCTTCAGGAACTGCTACTCTGTACTGGTTTGCTTGCCTGCTCTGCTGTAGTAGGGAAAATACATGCATGGCTCTTTACACAAACTGTGTATTTTGGACAGTTTGAAAGATAAGCAGAAATTAAATTTTTATTTTCCAAAAACTATTTTAGTGCAAAGGTTTTAAATGGCATTTTAATAAAACGGGCCAAATTAAAGCAACCAAGCCAACAGCCATGTCCCAGCTAAGTCCCCTTGAAAAACCTACGGGAACATCACCATCTCCAAAACCTTCTGTGAGCTGTTAAAAATCAACCCGCCGCAAGTGGCATCTTTCTGTGACTACTGCTGGAATTAGTCCTTTACACCCTGCAGATGGCACGCCTCATTGCTCAAGAAACCACCTCAAGAGCTGCATGGACATTCCTTCGGTCACCTCTCTTTGACCACTGCTTCCCTGCAACAGCTCCGTTACTCGCCTTACCCCCTGTGAAGCTGTTCAGTTTTCCAAACTGGAACAGAAATGGATAGATAAACAAGGCTAAGACGATGGCTAGATCTCACCCAAACCATGGGAGGCATGTGCTGCAGAAGAGAAATGGAGCAGCAAGCTGCTAGATGGACGTTATGGCCAGGTCCAACTCTCTTTCCCAAAAAGTTTTAACAAAGCCTCCCATGGAAGCTGCCACCCAGTCATCATGAACCATGCCAAACTGAGGGTAAGTTTAATCTTTTTTTTTTAATACTTGCCTGGCAACAATTCAGCATTTTTTGCTAACTGAATGCTGAGTTTCATTTCAGTATTTAATCATCAAAACACATATATTTATTTATCCATTCCACCATGATTATACCCAAACCACTGCGATCCACACCCAAAAATCACTAGACAGCAGCATAATTGAACTAACGCTGAAAGCTAATGCTTATTTTCAGTTGTCTAAACTGTGCTTGGAATTTAGGCAATCCTTCTAACGTAAAGTTCCTATTAGATATTATGATAACTAAGGTGTCATAAAAGTAAATATGACATAACAAATGAATAATGCATTTCCTTCACTTAAAAAAATAACAGTACCTCACCCTAACTCAGTACAAAAAGAGTATAGCACACAATACTCCATGTAAAACAGAATGTTTCATTATTCATATAGACTTTCGCTTCCTATTTTACTCAAAAAAAATTGTTTTCATAATAACCGTGAAGTCAAAGAAACAATATAATGAAACCCTTCTGGAGATTAAACCAAAGACGCCTGTTGAACACTGTATTTCTGCACTGCTGAAAAAAAACCCTGCCAAATATTTGAAGTGAACACAACGCTTAAAAAACGCACATATATGGCAGTCAAATATATTAACTCCCTAGAGAACAAAACCAAACCTGAAGAAATTCCTGGAAGGGAAGAAAACAAAGGGAAAAAAAAAAAAAGGAACAAGATGTCTTTTAAAGCATTTGTTTCCTGCTGATAATCAGACTGCCACAAAACTGTCAAGAAAACAGGTTCTTTGCTTCCTTTTAATCAGAAAAGCCAGCAGAGAAATGGATGGTAGTTGCCCAGTGATGAATGCATAAAATGCTTTGGAAATGGACTTGAGGACACCAGTCTAGAGGACCATGAAGAAGCTGTAGAAAGAACATGATCAAAAGATGTTCAGATTACAGGATTTGCAAGACCCAAATTCAAGTTGCAGCATCTGTTTATCCTTTCGGGTTACAAAAAAAAAAAAAAAAAAAAAAAAAAAGACTTCTCTTGAAGTTAAAATTTCCATCTGGTTTAAAAAAAAAAAATCCCCCTCCCAACTGTAATTGCTAAATCTCATAAAGGCTTGGTGGGGAGCAATTAATGCAAGACTGAAAGACATTGGAAACAGCAGAAGTGAGAGCCATAGAAGTATATATATGAAACCACACAAAACACTGTCTAGAAGCAAATTTGTGAGAGAAGCAACCGACAAGCAATGAAAACATTCCCAGAATGTGGCAAGCAAGCCTACCAGCTAATTCCTTAACAAGCTGTTTCCATCTCTAAATCCTATGGTTCATCAGCCACAGTATCCCGAGCCTGTCAGGTATCAATGCTTGCTTTCCTATAAATGCAAGAAACCCATCATTTTTGGTTTGAGTTTTACACGCTGGGATGAAAGCTGGGCTCTTCAAAGCTGGTATAACTGAGCACATTCCTCTCAAGTCTGGGAAAACACATGTCCCTTCCCACTACTGCCATTGCAAGCACCATCTTCTGAAATCCTCCCATTATGGGGTCAATCAATATCTTGTGATACTGAAGTATTTATGGAAAGCCTTTTCCATGGGTTAACACAAACCAGCAGCTCTCTCAATTGCTATCTTCAAGTGGTATTTTAACAACAATACCACTGGATGATCTTGGTTTATGAGACTCATTCACCTTTCCTCCCCTTTCCTTTACTTTTGAAGGCTTGTAGGAACTAGAAACAACTAATAGTACACTTCAAGTAAGCTATAAACTACACACCTAATGAATACTCCAAATTTTTGAATTTGGTAACAAACAGGAAAAAGCATATAGAAACAGGAGTTCTTATGGTTGTGATTCAAAACAACTCTTAAGTCACCACAAAAATGAAATCTAGCCTCTGGTTTTATGGTTTGGATCAAATGGCTACTTCAGAGGCCATTTAGGCACTCAAACTGCTGATAGAATAACTGCGCTGTCCTCCCCAGAATGATTTTGGTTTCATTTGAATTCTTTTTTGGATGCCTCACGGGAAAAGAATGTGCAGCACTCATTATTCGCAAGCCTAATACCCTGAGCTTTTCTGGGACAAAGGCAACTAATACTTTCTACATTCATTTGATGTGGAAAAGCACGTTCTCAGCTTGTACAGTTATATATCGCGAGTTAATCCAGTCTTATGACCTCCAGCCAAGTTAACTACACTTCTTCTCTAATGAGATACAAGGCTGACCAGCAAAAGCAGATGTCTTGTTGGCTCATCCCATTAAAACCTATACATAAAAGTATCTAGAGATGTTTTGCATTCCACTCCTATTAAGAAATCAGGTAACTTTCCCTACTGTTGAGATTGCATGTTTACCATAAAGTGAGATCTTCCATTTGTTACAGGAATCATGCATATATCCCCGTTCACCGTGGGTCTTTTAAGATGAAAACAATAGTTCTTGTGACAGCACTAAACAGCCTAGATACCCTAGTGATACAAAGAGCCAACAAGGCTTTCATAGGAAAAAAAAAAAAAAGAAAAAATTATTTTAGTTCATTTACACACAAAAGAGTTTATGATTCTAAAGGGCTACAAAATTTATCCTACAGTCTCTGGCCTGCAAATTTCCCAAACAGCATACAGGAAATCTTTTAAATTTCCTGTGGAAATGATTACATGTATCTCCCCCCTTACCCTTGCCCACCCCATCCCTCCCCCGACAAAGTGATTTACAGCCAAAACATTGGCAAATCCCTCAACTGAACCCTGAAGAGAGACTTTGCATCATCAGAGTTATTTTAATGCAACATAAGCTTTGCTGTGCGTGGGGAGAAGCAGATTCCAAAAATACTCCAGTTACACAGAACACTTCCTAGTCTGCCCATGCCCTAATAAAGGGACATCTGAAGTGGCTTGTAAATATAAAATAGGATGGCGGCCTTTAAATAAAGACAAGAAATGCTATATACATTCATGGACAGGAGCCCTCACTGCTTGATACATCCAGGGATGATGATGCTTCGAGCAGTGATAAGCTGATTAAAGTTACTGATCCAAATCACAAAACAGGTAACCTTTGCGGTCTGATTCAATGTATAAATGGTACAGTTTTAAACAAAAATGGAGTTAAAATTTTGAAAACTTCATTGGTTTTGGTAGCAAGACCATGGAACAATAATAGGCAAGAGAACTCTCATTAAAAACCAGACAGAACTTGGGTGTCATGTCCCAGATATTAGATTTGATGTCATTACTCACCAAGCCAGCTATTGGAGTTGACAGATGATTGATCTTCTTAATGATGCCAGGTTTGATCTTGTTAATCAAACTAAAAAGAAGTCATATGATTTTTCTGTTACATAATCAACTTAAGCATGAAAATCAATACTTATTAAGAAATACTTTGCATATACTCCTAACTTATACCACTCGAACCAAGTAAATTTGCACCTACTAACGCCCCCAAAATTTATTTTTTTAAATCAGTTTTCCGAGAGGTGACAAGCACCAACAGCCTGTAGAAGCAAAAATGGGACAAGTCACATACACAAAAAAAGATTTCCAAGAATGGAAAAGCGAGAAAGAAGAAAAGAAAATGCCTGGGTTGGCGTAGGCAGAAATGGATCCATGTTTAACATCACCACCCATGTAGTAGAAGCAGACTCAAATTTCCCATTTAAAGATTTTCTTTGCATAAAGGTTCTGATGCAGAAGATACCGGAAGTACATCAGAATATTAATTTTCAGAGTTCAGTGTGAAAGAACTGATATTCCTGCAAGTGCAAGAAACCAACTCAGTTTTCATAATGTGGTCAAGCCCAGTATGATGTGTGCAACAACCATTTATTGGCAGACATAATTTACATGCACAAGTCATTTTCAGTCTCAGCCAGAAGAGGTTGCGCCTCGTATCACTCTTACTTGACATAAAATTCATAATTAAACTGAGAAGATAGGACAGAGTAATGCATCACTGTCGAATACACAAGCCCAAAGGCGCACCTTGTCCTGCGGTGAGGATGAGGCACAGGATTCCCTGCACCTTTATAACCAGGTTTTCAGCCACGGAGGTAGGAAAATACTGTGGTTCACCAAATTACACGCTAGACCACAGGATCAACAGAGAACGGGGACCTCAAGACACCCTGCAGACTTCATCTGCCTATATACCTTCGAGGATTTGGGACGTGCTCCCTCTTCTTGTTGCCGCTTGTCTGGCCAGACCTTTTACCCCAACAAAGCATCAGCAAGGTTTTGTGATCTACCCACACCAATGCAGAGTCAGGACCTGCAGTTTTAAAGTCTATGTGGGAAAAGGCTTTTTTTTTTTTTGCTCAAGCAGCAAATTTATTTGGAAAATAAACACAAACTAACAGAGTTTACCTATGCTCACTGGAATGGAGGATAGATTTCTAAGTGCTTGCAAAAAAAGGAATAATGGCTGCAGGTGTTGTGATTTTTCAACTGCATTAGCTTATTTAGTAAACTAAATACATTTGATGACTTTATCAAAAAAAAAAGTTAAAAAAAAAAAAAGTGCTCTGTTGAGGTGGAATTAAATAAGGTTTGGGTTTCCCCAAACTGCTGTAGTTTAAATCAAATATACTGTTTCCAGAGATAACATATCTGTGGACACTGAATTAGTCATGTCACAGGTGAACCAAGGAAACGAGAAATGTCACGTCTATTTTGTCTCAATTATTTAAGATCTTGCACTCTATTGACTTTGGTGGAAATTGGACAACTGAAAACCTTCCCCATCTTGCTTTTTTTCCTGTTTCCATAGAATTTCTACGTAAATAATTTCCCCTTGTACTTCAAGTATGTCAAATTTAAAATTATGACACAGGAGGACAGCTATATGATTTAATGCAACATAATGAGGCAGCTTTTGCTTTAGAGAAAGTTGTGTGCTTCCTAAGGCAAGCTGCTCAGCTGAAGAAATTAGAGGATGTTTTTCTTGCATATGGCTATTAATTACAGATAGATTGAACTGATTTGCATTTGGCAGATGGAAGCTCATACTCCTTTGCCAAATAAGCATCAACAATGAAGATATCAGAGGATTAGAATATATCAGCTCACTGCCAATTCTTAAAGACACTATTTAAAAGTTACAGCTGAATACAATACACACATCCCACTAAATACATACCTGAAGAAATACCTTCTTATTCAAAGTATAAACTACTTGGATTACCACATTGTCTAGTTAACATTTGATTACATAAGAAATGAAAATACATCTCCAGATCATTCAAAATGAATCCACTCCTCCATATCCCAAAGACAACTGCAGAAGCAAGTAGCAAGATAGACTGGATGGGCAAAGGGCCCAAAAAGAATAAAGGCAAGGACAGAAAACACAGCAACAGTCACAGTAGGGAAAATGCAGGAGCATTGCCTTTTTGCATTTGCTTTGGTTATTTTTTGATATGTAGTAAAAAAAAAAATAAATTAGAACTGAACCTTTATAAATATTTTCTGAAAGTTAGCTTGGCCAAACTCATTTAAGAGTGGTTCTGAGATTTGAGATATTTTTTTAAGTGTTCCAGGTAATTCTCTAATGAGATTTCTCTCACCCTGGCATTCTAATGACATTTACACCTGCCGTTCCTTAAAATACTAAGGGATTAGCACTGCTTCTAGTCCTGGAAACCTGTTCCAGTAAGTACAAAACCAATTACAGATACACAGAAGAGACCTGACGAGTGGACATTTTACACCTCTGACTCAGTCTAGCAACGAAACCAGACAAGTCTCATTATTGCCAAGCCTGTAATATATAAGCACAAGGAAGCCTTTTAGAGAAAGCGCTCCAAAAAAAGCTGAGGTCAGAGTTTGCTGTTGAAGGCAATAACTAAGTCAGTCCAGAAAGTACTGAAACCTGTACTGCGTGTCATACATAACAACCTATTTCTCTGTTATTCTGAGACCCAATCCACTTACTTTTATTATCCTAAAATGATTGGGGGGGATGTTGTTTTGGTTGGGGTTTTTTTGTTTGTTTTGGCTTGGATTTTTGTGGGTTTTGTTTTTTTCATAAAAAAGTATGTTTTTATAAAGTATGCAAAATGACACCCAATAGATTCTACGTTACTGAAATACTTAGATGTAACCATAAGAACAGTATTAGTAAGTAATAGCACATGAAATCAGATGCCTGCCTGTCACCTTTAATTTACAAGTTCACAAAGTTCACTCCCGAAATGTAGTACTTTTTAAAATAAAACTCTCTGAGTGTTAAGTTCTCTGTCAGGAATAGGTAGCTTTCAGGATTTAGAGAACAACCAGCACACACAGTTTACAATACTTTCTTACAAGGGGGTGGGGACAGAGGACAAAAACCAAACTAAAACAACATCAGTGGGTATAGGGGTAACCGAGTACTTTGATCCCAGCCGTGGCCACATCAGCTTGCACAAGCTGAAGAGAAAGCCTAGTGACACCGTGAGCATTATAACCAATAAAACAAATCAAGTGGCCAGAGGATCAGCACGATCCCATCAGTAACACATGAAGCGTGTGAGACAACACAGAGAACGTGTAGATCTAGAAAGACGATGTCTGAAAGCTGCTCTTCCTTTCCATGGCAAACAACAGGTACAAAAAAAATAATTTACTTATTATAAAATATGTTTGGTACTTAAGAAAAAAAAAAAATTTCAGAAGCCAGCAAGGAAAGAGGCCAAATGATGTTAACCTGAAGAATTTTTATATAGATTAGTCAATACTCACTCGCACAACAGGACTCCATTTTCTAGAGCTGCTCGGAAGTCTTTGGTTCCAAAGCTTTTCCCAGTAACTGTCTATAAAAATAAGAGTTGAGAGTTAACTGAACATGCACAGAAAATCAAGACTAGCAAGAGTGTCTAAGTAGTACTAAAAAAAAAAAAAAAATAGAAAACCACAACAAAAAACCAACAAACCAATGAAAACTTTTCGATTCAACACTTTGTTCATACTATTATTTTCTTATATTGATTTCAAAAGAAATAAGTGTTTAAAAACTCATTCTTTATGCCTCAAAGGAAGTCAGATCCGACATCTTCAAGTAGTTTTCTCTAGTGTAAAACAATCTCCAGCTAAATTCTGTGGAAATACTTATTTTCTAAAGCAATACCAGCCACACTGAAAAGTATAAAATAAATTTCAAACAGAACCATAGAAGAGACAAAAAGTCTTTTATCTCCTACTTCATACTTCAGCGTGTATGCTCGTGATATCTGGCACAAAGTATTTTAATAAGGTTTGTTTTTTTTTTTTCCCCTGCCACTTGCACCTAAGGCAGTGTGACTAAAGAACCACTCCAGCAAGTCTGTATTACCACGTGCACATCAATTCCCATTACTTGGCAAGCGGTAGGACTATACTAATGGGGCTACTTTTCATATACAGACTGAAAAGCAGTGAACAAGAACAATGTCTTATAAGGGATTTAAGATACCCAATGCCAAAAGCGTTGCCTGCAGGTTTTCAGCAAAGTTGTTTTCTACAAAAAATAAAAAAAAAAAAAGAAAAAAAAAAAATATTTGCTCCTGGCGTTAACTCCCTCCATCTCGAACGTAGATCATCAACGCAGCACCCTGCTCAAGTCTAAACTCACACGGATTCTTCTTACTAGAGCCCCTCTTCTCTTAGCCATGTCCCTTGAAGGGACCAAATTTGGCAGATACCTTCTAAACACCCAGATCAGTAACCCACACGCAAGTCAGAAAAGGAGCCAATATTCCCAAAACAGTCCAAAAGAGGGTTTTATCCCAGTTGGGTGTAGAAGTCAAACGCTAGGAAGGGTATTTATTTGAGGTTAGAGGACACCATGTTTGAGCTTAGAGGTCACCTGCTAATTACGAAGCTCCCTTTGGGGATCCTGACCATCCCCAATACTTCACAGGACTTCAGGCACACAATTAAACATGCTGTGGAACCTGTGTGCATCCAGACTAAAGCTACTGGTTACCACAGCAATTAAGGAAATTAGTAGTGAAACAAATGAGCTGTGCCTGGTAAAAGAGCAAAGGAGAGGATGCAGTTCTTTAAGGACCTGTTACGTTATCACCCTATTATTTTTTTTCCTAAATTGCAAAAGGAATTATACTAACACCAGAAATGCTAAATTTTAAGCAAGTATTTTTTATGTAAGTTATTTTTTTATTAAAAAGCTGTAACTTCTATCTCCCTGCTCAGAACAAATTCTAATATTACAAAAATCTTCTTTAGGCTTTAAGTTTTTTGCCCTATGGTTTAACAAATAAGGAGAAAGAATTATGACAAACCAACTCAAGATAAGAAAAATTTCAACATGCAGGTAAAGGGAGGCGAAGGGAAGCAACGCCAAAACTTTTAAAAACAAAGGATGACAGTGATTCCCCCAGGAGAACTTCATTTTATACAATATTTCTTTAACAGTCTGTTCTTACAGAAGAGTCTATGTTACGTCTTAGCAATATAATTTTCAAGAATAATTTCCAAACACACCATCTGAAAATTACCCTTATCTCAAATAATATATGACCTTTTGCTTCCAGATCTGTACAGAAAGCTGTTATATTTAGCGATAACGATTATGAAGAAACTAGCCAATGTAACATAACATCACTGAAAGTTTAAATATAAATATTTGTGTTCCCTAGGTAATAGAGAATATGGGTTATAAATTAAGCCCTTCATTCTGCGAGCTAGAAACTTGAAGCCTGCATGTTATACAGCAGAACTGTACTGTAACAGGGGCTGTAGGATGCAGCTTTATGGTTATGTTTCAAACGCCAATCAATTCTTATGAGAGTCCAAAAGTTATTATCATTCTGGAGTTGTTGCTGACATCTACAGGACTATACAGTCCAAATGTTTAGTTTTATATAGGCAGTTTACTGGTAAGTCATGCATGCAATAGATGGCGAGATGTTTCCTTCACCTAGAGTTGGGCCTATCCCAAACATGCAAAGTCTTATATATCCACAAACAACCTTCACACTGAAATTCCTTAAAAAAAAATAATCCTAGAACTGCAGCATGTAGCTAAGGAGATCACTCCTCAAAAATTATTCTCAAGAATAATTAAAACTATAATAATTAAACTTCAGCGTAGCCCCTCTAGAACACAAGAGTGCCACGCTGCAGTGCATAATCACATTTTTATAGCGCATCTTGTGGTCTTTTCTACAAAAAAAAAAACCCACCAACACCTCACTCTCCAAAATGGTGTGTGAAACATTTTTGACTGCTACAAAGTCTTCAGGCACGTGACCTCAGGTAACTAGAAGCCACTCTTGGACAACAAGACTCCAACCTGAGTACAAGCTTGTAAATGCTACTATTAGACTTGCAGACCTCTTAAAGCCGTATTAGAGGGCATTCCATGGAAGCACTTTGACTAAGTTATTTGTGCAGCCACTGTGGTAATCAACACTGATTTGATATACAGGATGGTGCTGTCAGACCGATCTTGTGACCCACAGATTTTGACGACTACGTGGTTTGTTGACATTAAAATAAAAGCGTCGGTGCTGCCAAGTCAGGTTTCATTAATATTGACTTTTAAAGGATAACTAATAATTAAGTAATTAAGAGGTATTCTCAAGGAACAACTTAACACCGATGGCTTGAAACCGAAACGTTTTCCAAGTTGCACAACACCTTGACTTTGTTGATGTCACAAAACTAAGTACTCCATTTTAAACTCAGCTTTTTGTACAGAGAGGGAGGACTTCTCTCGGCGTGGACTTTTGTCTGGCTTATACTCACTGCAAGGCATCAAGCACAGCTCTAACTATTATAGCCTACATAGGAACTAGGCATCATCAAAAAAAAAAAATGGAAAGCCGTGGACTAGCTCAGAGTTCCCTGACTTTTAAGAACTCGAGTAAGACAAAATTAATCCCCTCCTGAGATATTACATCTTCAAACAATGTCTATGAAGTGTGAGTCGCCATTTATTCATTAAAACTGGTTATACTGGGTGTGGTACTCTTATGTAATAGGCACAATTGATTTTGGACAATTTTTCAACCACTTAGGCCATGTGAGCTACCAAATAATAAAGAAGATATCTTGCAAAAGTGTTTTTCATCCATGTTTGAACAACATCTCTTTTCAAATTATGTTTCTTTTCTCTCTTTCATTCAGCTGAATGTATTCTGCTTCATTGTCTGTTTTTTTGATAGAAAGAGAGCAATGACATAATTAAAGGCTATATCACAAAATCACATTCAATTGCTGCTGTAAAACAGTTTGATTTTATTTTTGTAAGTCAGCGTCCCCAAATACTTTGGTAACTTGCAATTGCCAGGTCCAAGCAATTTACTTCAAACAGTATGCAAATCAAGTCTTTACTTAAATTTAGGTATTTTAAAAATGCTTACCCACACGCACACACACAGAGGGCTACTTTAATTTCAGGTTTGCTGTGATTTCTGTAAGAGGTGGCAAATCAAGAAGAAATAACCAGAGATCAAGCATTCTGAAGATGGCACAACATCAAAATCATGATGGACCGAACAAAAAGCACACAGCACAGAAGAATACGCTGATTATACGCCTCAGTACCAAAATTAACATTGAGTACATTTCTTTGGCTTGTCCTACAAGAGACCAAATATAGCTGATCATAATAGGCCTTCTTTGCCTTACAAGCTATTCTAAATCGAAAGACTTTTCAGTGTTAGTAAAAAGTACTAAGGGAGTTCATGTCAAGTTGCTTGCATGGTTCACACCGGTTTGAATGGCTTTAGCAGAAAGGCAGCTCCACCGCAGGATGGCAGACGTTTTCAAGTGGGTTGGTTTCCCACACGTAGCACCACATGCAACTCCAAGTGGCAGGTTTCTCAATTTAACTTTGCTGTGGTGGAAACGCCAAATCTAGACTCTCCCCATCCCATGCAAGACTGACACCACCGATACAGGCACGCTGGCGAACCAATTCTCCATCACAAAAGCATCAGCTTCTCGCAAACAAGGAGGTGGCACTGCATCATGACCTGCCTGTCACCTAAACGATGCCTTGCTGCAGAGGAGCCAGGTACCCACCATCCAACCGGCTCCACAGTTCACACTGGCCAGCCCTGCTCTCTCCACCTCATTCAGAGCTCCTCTACCACTGCCCCATGTAGACTTCACCACTTCAAAACATGCAAGGATCCCATGCATTGATTTGAGAGAAGTTCTAATCTTCATGCACCAGCATGAAGCACGCAGCTCCCTGACGCAGGGTCACAGGTTAGGGATGGAAGATTCAAGAAAGCTACTGAACCATGCATGATGGCAACAGCCTTAATGCAGGCTCATGCAAAGATCTCGTGGGACAAGCAATTAACCAAATGGCAACCTCAAGGATACTAGGCTGATTTATGACTGTCAGGTCGCCTGCAGCCAGAAGAGCCAAGCTTATCGTGCTGCAGAGAGGACCGACTGCTCATATGCTGCAGAGAACTGAGACAACAATATGAATCCCATGCTGCAGTACCGTCCCCACTACAGAATTTTGGCTATGCCAGCCAGTTTCCGTCACAGTGCCTTCCTCGGCGGATCACCTCACATACACATCAGCGTCTGAATGCTACCTTGCTAATGGCCTTTCTTCCTCCCACCCTACAGTTACCATCTGGATCAGATGACACGGCAAATGGCTCCATCCTTACATAATCCCAGCATTACATAGCTCTGTTTACAGCATTCATTTGGCTCTAACCACCCTTATCCAATATATCACTCCAGAACAGCACTGTTACTGGAAGACACACAAGGAGATATATAGGCTACACCCACAGCCAACAAGCAAGCGTCCAAGCAACTCCCAATGCTTTGGCATCTGTATGGTTTGGCAGGGCCTAGTAGTAGATTCATGACACATTTTATACATTATTTCAAGCCCACTGCATTTTATATACAGTTGTCACTAACATGCTGTACCTCAGCCTGATGGATGTTACCTTTTAGGATATGTCAAAAGCAGTAAGTACTTCTTCCTCTCTCGTGCTTCAGTAGGAACTGGTGGTTCTTCTGGACTGTGACCACGAGCAGCTCGTTCGTGGGACACTCCAGATGCACCACCCAAAGTCCTGCAAGAGGTCCTGCCTCCCCCCTTCACAGCTATTTGTAGTCCTTTTTAAATGCCATGCAGGATATGAGCCTGTCCTTGAATGCTGTAGGCGGCAGCTGTCAACAAAAATGATGCCATCATGCTTTGAAGTAATGTGCTTGTGGCATTTGCCCTTTGCAGACTTCTCAGTTTTCTCCTCCCTGATTCTTCCTCTCTGAATTTCTTTTGCTTTTTGAAAAAACAAAAACAAACAAACAAAAAAGCCCCCAAAACAACCAACCAAAAAAAAATCCTAACATTACTGCAATTTGCTCCAGTAGTCAATTGATTTATCCAAATCCTTCTCAAAGGGAAGACGGTAGGAACCATATTCAGAGGGTTGGGTGTAGACAATCTTGAACACAAAAAAATGGCAAAATGAGCCATTTGGGTAGAAAGCCTCTGGTGTTGCAGCAAACAGCCCGACCACAGCAGTTCCTAGCTTCCTCAAGGTCAAGTGGTAGAAAAAAGCAGCTCATTTTTTAAGCAAGCAGGATCCGTCTCCCTGAATTTTGAGCCCTGGGAAGATGTATAGAAAAAGTAGGCATTCATATCTTCCATCCATGAAAAAACACTGCTGGCATCTCACCTCTGGCTGCAGGAGTGATGTCAGGTCTAAAGCAGCCAAGGTCAGAGGGAACCATGCTGCTGTCTTCCCTGCTGACTACAGTTTAATTAATGGTCCTTAACTCCCGAGAGGTCAACAAGTGCTCGAGAAGCTGGTACCCACAGAGGCTTTCCTGGTCAGCTGTCCAGCAATGAACTTCTGACGCTGCCCTGCCTAAAAACTGCACAGGAGTCAAGAGCAAGGTCTGGATTTCTACAGAAAGAAGTTCAAGCCCTCACAATTCACTGCTAAGCTCCACGACAGGCACAACTCCACTACGGAAAAGAGCTGGGGTGGCTGGAAATAATAAGAAAAAATATCTACCAAGAAATCTGCTGTATAATGGAACTGCACAGAAAAAAGCCAGAAGGCTGAAGGAGATGAATATTTTTGCCATTGATGACTTATGCTGGCCCATGTGAATGTCCCCCTTTGTATCCGTAAGGCTTCTGTTCTTCAGTTGGAATAATTCCCGCTCTATTGCTCAACGCAAAGCCACACTCTCCTGCTTAACCCCATACCCCAAATCCCTGGGCATCATTTCATTTCAGAGGATGTGGAAATTTTTCAGTCTTTAGCCAAAACTGCCTTTGATAACAAACCAGAACAGACATTTACAAAAGGAAATGACTGATTATTGAAAGAGTCTTACTGTTATTTTCTATCATCAACATAATGATGGGGTCTTATTGTGGTATGCCTTCTGGACAGGCATGCCAAAACGCCTGAAATAACATACATTTTTACAAAAAATGAAGAAAAACAATGAATAAGGAGCAAGCAAGGAGGCACATGATTACTGCTGTGGAAGGTGCGAGAAGCATAAATCTCTGCTTGTCAGCCACTTACACTTTTTCAGCTCTTCTGTCAAATTGCATATAAAAATACAAACTGACGGATGGAAGTGAAGTTTTTCTTCCAATATTTAAGGGAATGTCTGACTATGAGGAACAATACTGCAGAAAGAGCAAGAATAAACATCAATCAATAGATCAATCAATTCAGTCAAGCTTTTTTCCCCCTCCACAAACAAGGTCATCCTGCAAAACAGCAAGATAAATAAGTAAGCTGTTGTTTATACTGGTGACTGTACTGACAGCTGTCAAACTAGGAAAACCAACATGCATTAGTTTGTGTGATAAAAATGGTCTCACTGTATATGCAGAGATGGGCAGCATAAACTAGTTGGAGGCAGATGTTCCAATGGCATGTAAAACTTGCAAATGCAAAGTGAAATTTGAATGACTAGGAATCTCTGAAAAAAACAAGTATTTGACATTTTATTCTAATAATATAGGTACATCTTATTTATTTGGAAACTATTAATTCCATAAACGGTTTAAATGAGTACGAGTTCTAAAGCTGCCATCCTAATTGATGCATGCTGATTTCAACTTTAACCACGTATTTACTTTCTCTCGTGTATTCACAACTAACTTCAGTTAAATAGAAGTGAGTATTTATGGACCTTCCCAAAACAATATGAGTAACGTGATTATTTTAAGATTTGCCAGATGAGCTCCATATTTTTTCAGTGACTGGTAGTAAAAGTAGGGTGGCAGTGGGTACCTTAACCGTAAGTGTTCCTAATTAAGCAGAGAACCGTTCAAACATTCAGTTCGCCCCTGAAACAACCAGAAACCAACCTCTGAATTCCTTAAATACGCAAAAAAAAAAAAACCCAAAACACGGTTGACTGACAGTTGTCTTTTTCAAGTAATGCACAGTGTAATGGTGGTGTACTAGAGCTGGGTCTTTGATTCTGCTGTATGGGAAAAAAGTTGGAAAAAAAAGTTAAACATACCCAGGGAATGAGGAATACGACAGAATGATTCTAGAAAAGTGATTGACTGAGATAACAAAAGAAGCGGCGAGCAGAGACTCCAGTTTCACTGATTAGATATCTTTTAATGATCCTGTTTCATCACGTATGCAATCTCACGCTAGCCAACTTTTGGACTTGCCCGTTGTGAAAGCCACTCACTCCGCATGCCATTTCTTGAACTTTTTTTCTGAAACATCTTCAGTGCTGCATTGATTGTTACCTGACCTCAGGTTGTTAATGCCTTTCCAAGCAGGGGAATAAGTGACCAAGAGATAAACAAATCCATGAATAGCTGTGTCTCAGTGGGAGTCCTACATAGTGTCCACCTGGGGCAAACAAAAAGCTTGCCCTGGACAGAAAATCAGTATGTTCTCAACACCTCCCTTAGGATGTTGAAATAAAAAGACTATAAGAACATCAGCAACAACACAGCTTAGAAAATAGGACTTGCACGAAGACTTAGACACACCACTGACAGAAGGTCTTGGAGGGCTGGCTGCGCAGTCACAGAAGAAAACCATGATCTTTCTGCCTTCCAGAAATGGCACCAGGGTCTCCTTTCCCTCTCTTCTTCATGCCCATGTGAAGGGTTTGCATTTAGAAAAACCTTCTGCAATCACCCAGATGACTTCGTGTTTTAATATAGCACTAAAAAAGGAAAAAGAAAAAACCCAAACCAAACCCCGAACATTCCCTACGTAACTCCCGCGCACATCTCACCACCTCTCCCCAGCCCCAAAACGACCATGGCAATTGAGCCAGGACTTCCAAGCACCAGGGAAGGGCACCACAGGGCTGGAGCCACAGCACGCCAGAGATGAGAGCACGCCAAATCTGGACTTTGTGCAGATTCTTGAGAGGCTTAACATACCCAAACATCCAGTGATTCAGCACCCTGACAGCCAGGGGGTATGTGGCCGATGGGATGGCCAGCCGTGCACCCTCACAAAGAACTTCAAGTTCAGGCAATAGTAATAAAAAAAACTCCACCCGAAAACCTCTATGTAAAATCTGTTTATACCATCGCTTTTGATAAAGGAGGAAAACAAAGTCTGCCAGCTGCAGCACTTCGGTTTCAGATGAACAAGAAAAAAAAAAAATTGTTTTTACAAGCTTCAATTGAAATAGAGATGTTACTTGAAATATTAACAGATAAAATGTTAGTGCCACTAAAATAACATTTGTTTAAGACAAATGTAAAGAAAGGAATACAGCAAATACAAACGTGAACTTTTTTTTGCTGTAGAGGTACTAAAACCACATTTCTCTAACAGTTTAATCTATTATTTTGTATCAATTGTATTAAGTAATGTCTCCACTGTAATCGAATCTTTAAATATTTTGTTCTTGTTCATTTAGAACAAAAGCTAAATGCAAACTATAAAGAGGATTCTGATGTTTGTATTTCCTAAGTTTATAGCTCATTTTTACTCCTGTTGTAATTCCAGGTCAGAGAGTACATGCTGCAACTTTCAATACAGGTTGTCAGTTCTCATTAGCATTTATTTTTATAGGAAAGACCTTCGCT
>JAOXNO010000001.1:166379475-166397915 GCA_028565335.1 Limnodromus scolopaceus
CCCCCCCCCCCCCCCCCCCATATACCAATTTTTTAATACTTAATTGCTTAAGTATTTCTTTCTTTGTGATATACAATAAGACAGGGAAAACGTGCATCCAGAAAAAACTGGACACAAGTCTAACTCTTATTAAATCTGAAGTGTTGAATCTATACAATGCCTTTTTTAACTAAGGTATGTAACCATGAATATGCTATTAAAAACTCTTATATCTTCTGTCAGACAGCAGTCTCCAAGACTGGTGCCTCGGTTCGAGAGCCTGCATAGATATCGGTGTGAATTCACACAGAATCTGGGTGTCACTGCAAAACTGATTTCACATATCTCCTGACATATTCTGACCTCTGCTGTTATAAAGTGGAATTTATTTTGACAATCATTTTCTTTAAAACACTACCTCTTCAGCTGAATTAGCATCTTCAACACCCCTGCAGGTATCCAGGGTAAATAAATTATAGGAAAAATCACTCTTATTTTACACTATGAAGCACAAAAATAAAACTCCCCAGGCTTTTCTTTCCCCCTCATGTTCCTATCATCCTGTCATTTATTACAAGCTGCATATTTGACTGTTAAATAAATACACATACCCTGTTCTTTTTGCATCTGGACTCCACATATGGTACCAAACTGTCCCAACATCTTTCTCTGAGAACACACCGAGTTTGGCTTTTTATGTCAGATAACAGCAAAACCACCAAGCACAGCAATATACAGACTATCACTGATTTGGAACTATTCAAACAACTAATTCTGGGCAGCACTTTTTTTTTTTTTCTTAGTTTAAGTTGCATTTTCACTACAAAAAAAAAAATCTACAGTAGACTAGCAAGGTCTCTTAATGATGTACAAGTCTAGGACTCTACACTGAATTTTGATAGTACTGGTCAGTGAAGAAATCATATTCTAAGTAACCCATACATTAACATTAGTGAAAGCGTAAATCTGAGTGAATTATGACTATACTGGTTGGTAAGATTTTGAAAACAGCCACTTAAGTGATAGGTACCTTCAGGGGGGAAAAAAGAAGAAACAAAGCGGTGTCCATCACGATGCTCTACTTCTATACTTGTCTTTCCCTCCTGGGTAAGAAGTCTGCTCTCAGACCTTGATTGTGAAGATTAAGGCATGGACCTTTACTGCACTTATCACAAATGCTCAAAGAACATTTGCTCTTCCTTTCCCACCATAATGCCTGATACACTTCAAAATAAAATTGCATCTACAGCTTGCATTATTTCTGACTTGCTGATTTCCCATGGCTTAGGAGATGATACAGTATTTGATCAAATATTTATAAACACTATCTCCCAGTCAGATAACGCTTTTGACTAAGGAATAAAAAGAGAGCAGCATCGTGCCCAATGACTGTTTTAGCACCAAATGCTCTTTTGATCCTCATGTCTAATCAGGAAAGAGACCCTAATCTCAAATCAGCAAGTTCACCTTTATGCCAAGAGCCTACCTCTTTGAGTTAGACAAATAGAAAATTGTCTTGTTCAGTTCTTTGGCAATATTTCATTCTAAAAAAAAAAAAAAAAATCCTGTTTTCACCAACAACTGTGTTCTTTACCAGCAATACTAAAATTAATGGCTTTCTTTTTATTGCTCTGTATGCAATGACTTTGTTTTCACCTTCATGCATGTAGTTAAGAGATTTATTTTTTTTAATCATTGAAGATTTTGCTTCTGCTGGGAGAAACATATGGGAGTTTCCCATAACACCTTTACTTGAGTAAAAGTAGGAAATGTAACAGCCGAATATGAATAAATCAGTGAATCTTAAAGGATCCTCAACTATACATTAAAACTCAGCACGGCACCCTATTCCATTGCACAGATATCCAGGTGACAGTCTGTTAGCTTACACACATACACACACCGTTCCAATAGCCATCCCCACACATTGTCTTTTGCTTTCACTTGCACCCACCATCTGCTGGTAACTAAAACAGAAAGGGTACCCAAAAATGTTCCTGCAGAAGAAATACATACCCCAGAAACGAATACCTAGTTATTACTGTCAAGCAAGGACGCTAAACAATGGGTTATGCAAAATACCACAAGTGTCCTGTAGGTTTTAACATTACAATTAATATTTCAAAATATGGGACTCCTTTAAATAAGGCATGTCAAGACAGCTAGCTCAGTTTCCCACTCAAAAATTTTATTAATAAAGACAGCAGTTTTGCACGATATAAGGAGGGAGCCTCAGTTCTGCTGTCTGTGTAGAGAGACTACTCAGCACTACCTTGCAATAGGGCTCAAAAATTTATTTATTGGCTTAAAGGCTGTTAGAGAATCTGGCAGGTGTTCAATGAGATCAGTAAAGTACTATGGCTAAACAGCAGTATGACTAAAGAGGAATTCTTTGAGAAACCAATTTGCACAAACAGCAGTGAAAAAAATTAACTCTACTGGGATAATAAAAAGAGTTAGGCAAGTTAAAGAGAAAAAAAATAACTACAGACAAAGCATCAAATAAATTCTGTGGCTGTGCTAGAAGAAAGAGAAAGAACGGATTGGGTATGATGAAGGTGAATAAACAGTTAATGATGAGATGGCTACGACATTCGGTTAAAGAGCTGTCAGATTCTTCAGAGAAGCATGGGACTGGGAAAACAACCACTGAGAGTAGAAGAAAAGTATTGAAGATGGCAAAGTCTGGAAGAATTTGCTTAATTATATTCTTCTGTGTTCTAGAGCATGCTCTAAGCCATTAGCAATTATCTTCGACTCAAAGGGCTGGAAAGGTCGCATTGACTGAAAAATTAAAAATAAAGATCCCCTTTAGAGGTGTGATGACACAAGAAGAAACCAGAATAAGAGTTAGAAAAACACTTAGACTAATCTCCCCAACTTTAGTTTCTGGAAGGGTATTAAATATTGCTGACTCACCACCACCACCACCACCACCCCATAGCTGTTTGGAAGGGAGACAACAATTTGGTTTGAAAAAGTCACACATAATTAGCATTTCTTTTTCCTGCTTTGGCAAAGTAACTGGTCTGATACACAAGAAGAAAAGCAATAAGTGGGCTATAGATGGACTTAAGTTATGCAACTGGTGAAAAACCTTGCTATTTTATTTAAAGACAGACAGACTGTGGAGATAGAGTCCAGGTAAGGAGATCAAAAGGCCATTATGTGACAGTAGGAAGAAGATTATACAGGTAGAGAGCAGGTTTCTAAGGTGCAACATCAGACTGGGATATGGTACTAAACTGGACGCAAGAGAAGTTATTTCAACTTCCAGGACTCTTTAGCGTGTTCTTCAACAGAATCAGGTGACGGACTACAACCATATTATTTATAAACCCCAATCAGGACATTGCATGAGCATTATAGCGGGAGATGAGAGTTTCCCATTCCAGTCCCACATTGGGGTACTGGTCTAAAGGTCAGCAAGAGAAAATTCAGCAGAGCTTAGCTACAAAACCTTAAAGCAGGGCAACCGAACACAGAAATAGGCTATTCCTGTACATCTCCAAACAATGTTAACTTTGTTGGGTGGGTTTTTTTGGGTTGTTGGGGTTTTTTTGACAACAGTCTTGAGGTCAGTTTGTAATGTCAGTTTTATGCAGTGCCACTGCCTTCAGTGATTATTTACCAGTTTGTATTGGTGCGGTAGTTGTCCTACTCTTAGTTTGGTATGTGCTATCAACACAAGACAGAAAAGACGCTTAAGATTATGAGGACTAGTTATTATAAAGAAGAGAAGAGACCGAGAGGAAATGCTTCTTTTCCCAAGTTTATCAAAGCAAAAGTTGTACTAATTGGTTTCATTTGCAGAAAAGAAAATTCTCACATATTAGGGGAGAAAAATTAATCGTAAGAGTTATGTACCATAGACCAATTTGCCAGTTTTTAAGAGGTTAAAAAAAATTATACATACGAGGAATGGTCTGGGTATAAGACTATCCGGTCTTACAAGAGTGTATTCATGAACTACGTGACCTCTGAGCTCCTTCCAGCCACATATGCAATTTCCACATGAAAGAGCTTATTACTCAGTCTCATCATCTGAATACCAAACCAAGAGAAAATTCTTAGTTAAGCATGTATGCATGTGCAGGATTTAGGGCATAAGACAGAACAAAGTGAGTTTCGGGAGGAGTTTTGGTGGTGTTTTGGAAATGAGGTATTTTACAGCAACTGCTCAAAACACATGGTAACCTAGACACAAAAAAGGTCTACACATATTTATATTTATTTTAGGATGCATACTCTAAGTGTCAAATCAGAAATTCAAACCTGTAACACCTACTATGACCTGACATTATTAAAACAAGAAAAAAGAAAAGCTGTATACCCACAGTGGGGGAACAGACACAAGTACTGACCCCCTCGAGTAATGATAATTGCTCAGATCAGGGTAATTACCAACTCTGAAGACAGTTTAAGCAGCACTTACACCATCATATATAAACCAAACACCAGACTCTGTAACTCTAATATTATGGTAAAAGTTGCATAGGCAACTACGATTTATTAGAATTTGAAGGCTGAGGTATGAGTTGCATCCGATTTATGCACAATAATGAATTCTGTTCCCAAAATAAATTCCTCTGTACAGCCTGTTAATTCTCATCACTTGCTGGGGACGGGGAAAAAGGAACTGACTGCTGTTTATGCACAGCTTTATTTATATCCTGTAGTTTAGAGAAGCTCTTGGTGGTCCAACTTTGCTCCTCTAGTGGTCTGCTGCCCTGGAATCACTGGAGATACCTGCAGAGAGATGGGAGAGGCTCAAGGTGGTGGTGCTGAGGACGCCTATGCACCGTTGGAACTTTCTACATCTCCACAGAGATTATGTGACTGTTTCAGACAACAAAAAACTAAATAAAACTCTGGTTTCCCTTTCTGTGGTGGAGGGTTGTCTTGACCTGACAAAATTAACTGGCCTACAAGTTGGAACAGATTGCCCAGAGAGGCGGTAGATGTCCCATCCCTGGAAACATTCAAGGTAAGGCTGGATGGGGCTCTGAGCAACCTCATCTAGTGGAAGATGCCCTGTCCATTGCAGGGGGGTTGAACTAGGTGACCTTTAAAGGTCCCTACCAACCCCAACTATTCTATGATTTTAAGCTCTGAAGGAGAAAGTGCTCTCCCTGGGCACCTCCAGTGACAGTTATGTAGGAGTGAGGCAGGTACCAGCAGAGAGGATTGCTACAGCTACTGCAGTGTTCTCTTTGAAGAGCATCCAGAAACCACATAAGAAAAATAACAGAAACATATTTTTTGGAAGGGAACACTCAAAGTAAAAACAGGTCTGGACTTCATTACATAGCTTTTGGTCACAGGTGCTACATGAATCCACCTGCTCAAGGCATCATTTCAGAAATACACATTAAAAAAAAAAATTAAAAATTCAAGTTTTTGCCACCGCAAGGAAGAAGGTACAAAACCCTACACAACCTTGCTGCCAAAGGAAAGAGCAGAAGGAAAAGGACAAAAATAGAAAACCCTTGAAGATCTGCTGTTCATGTTTGCATTGAAGAAACAGGGGCAGAAAGATGAGAACAACCACCTTTGTTGTCTGCCTCATCCCCTGCCAGCAAGTCCAGCACAGAACTCACATAACCCTGCCTCAGGTTGGCAGTGGAGACATGACTTTTGCCACACCTTGGTCTCCTGCCTTTGCTTAGCACTGGAGAAGGTGTGAGTCTGGATATCTATAGTTCCACTGCTGCTTCCAGCAGCTCTGCGCACCATTATCGCTGAATTTAGGGAGATTTCACAGGAACCCCCTCAGATGAGACAACCCCAAGGCTTGATGACCAAGCATTTCATAGTAACAGTGGCTGGCTCAAGAACCTCAAAAAAACCCCACAAATATGACAGTCAAAAGCTGGCAGATCAGTGGTCGCCCTCCCAGGTTTTGTCTGGACAGAGCGTTGTCAAAGCCTCAGACACACCAACACGTGCCAAATCCACCCAGGTAAGAGTCTCTGCCAAAAGATCTGTCTATGACAAGTGACTGTCACTCCTTGTGTGAGATTTATCAATAGAGACCAAAGGAGACATTTTGGGTCAGTAAAGCAAACCTAAGTGACTGCTCGATCTTTCAATGGGTATTAAGAATCAAATATAATTAATGTCTAAAAAAATCCAACCCAAAAATTGTTAATATTTTTTTCTCCATATAGACACAAATAAGCATACAATAGAACTTCCTAAAACACCTTTTACTAAAAAAAAAATAAAAAATAACCACAACAAAAAAAACCTAGAAGAAAACAATTCTGAAACTTGTATTCAGCATTATTTGAAAACATCTTATGCTGGAATTGCCCTTATAAGCACTGCAATAGGAAGCTGCGAATCCCTGCCAAATACCTTATGAGTCCTTGGGAAGTCACAGTATGCTGCAATGGAAGAAATTGTTATTTTAATCAAATCTGAAAACTTTGCACAAAGCGAAACTGGACTAAGCAATAAACATTTTGCTGGCTAATGAAAGATTTTTTTTTTTTATGAGAAAGTTTGTGATAGCAACATTTCCGCTAAAAAGAAAAAAAAATACTACGGCCAAAAATTCTTTGTAGATCTTTATAATAAAGCCACTTTGCAAATGTTGTAAAGAATGTCGCGCTGCTCAAAAACAGATTGCAGCATTCAGATTAACAGAAAATAACCGACACAAGACATCAACTCAACTCCTTTCTGTGTTTTGATCCTATTTTTTTTTTCCCACATAAAGGAAACATTTGTGAAATTCATGGCATCTGAACGCCAAATACACATTTTTCCAGTATGACATAGTGAGGGCTATTTTAAGATGCTGGAATGTCATTAATTTGTGCCCCTTAGCTCAGCAATTTGTAAATGATTAGCTCGAGAGCACCAAAACAAAGTAAAGCCTGTCTAAGCCCATTTCATCCAACTACTAGTATTTAATTTAAACACGATTCCAAGTTCTAATGCCAACATCCAGCATGCTTTTTATCGTAAAATTGAAAAAGAAGCCCTATGTATGATATATACCTACAAGAAGACAAGAACAACTGTTTTTTTTTAGGCCTAAAGCTTGGCCCTTTCAATTTCCTGAGATTTCAAACAAGTACCCACATTTCTGCTGGTAATGAAGCCCCTGAAGAGCAAGTTTAGTGTGAGACATCACTGTCAAACCTTTCTCCTGTAGTGTCAATAAGAGCGGAGGAAAAGAAGACTAAGGTTAAGCATAATGCTATTTAAATATCTGTTCTTCTGGTTACAAGAGATTCCTGTGCTCAACAGCAGCCTCACACCTTAAAGGGGGAAGAGATTTGTACTATCAGATTCCTGTTCCCGTGGAGGAACAGTCCTTGGCTGTTGTGCCCCATCACAGGGGGCTGCACGAAGGGTTACAGGAGGTCACAACACTCCCCAAACCAGGCTAAAAATGGAATTATACAGGGAAAAGGCGGAGAGCCCCAGAAAGTTTATCAAAGTTTGGCTCCAGGAGGGAAGGTCTCCTTGGCAGCAAACCGCTTTGAATGGGGCAGCCGACACTACTTTGTGTTTGTTTGTTTTTTAAATCCATGAAACAGAACACACCCACCACTTCTTTTTTCATCCCTAGCAATTCATTCAAAGTCAAAGCTTTGGTCTGAAGCTTAAGGCCTTTTATTTTACTTAGTTCTGGGCTAGCCTTAAAGGAGCAGTGAGAGAGGTTTAAAACTGGCAACCTCATTTACCAGGAAATACAAGTTACTTGCTCTTGGGCACCTACAGAGTACACTTGTTTCAAGTTCTTCAAGTTTGAGAAAAAAAAATCTGGACTTCAAAAATTCCCTACTGCAATTAATGACTTGCTCTGACTTGACTTTAAATGTGTTTATTCCCTATGAAGGAACAGTAAAAAAAAAAAAAAACCACCAAAACTTCAGTATCACCTGATATGTTAAAGTAACAGCTTTAAAAAGGTACGTTAGTGTTCAACCAGCCTCCACTTCGAGCCACAGGACCTTCACACTAGGCTTGAAGAAGAAAGGAAAAATAAACAGCGACCACATTGACACAACTCTGAGACCTGGGTAACAAGAGAGGCTGAAGATTCACAAGTGGTGGTGAACGATCCTGCCTGCATGGCCCCACTCCTGGCCAGCCCCTCTCCGGTGGCCGTCTCTGTCCTCACAGCAGAAGTTGACTGTGGCCTCCTCTGCAACCAATCCAAATGTTTTGGTCAGATAATTTTAATTCACAGGTATATGAGAATTAGGTTTTTAGTAATGCTACAAGTCTTCCTTATTCAAAAGGACACAGAAGCCAAAAGAACACATTGGGGAAGAGAAATTTTGAGGAAGAATGATCTAGAATTCTTCACAGTTATACAAAGAAAAATAAAATTTAAGCATTCCTACGTAAAAAAAAAATATTCTAAAAGAACTCTTTTTTTATTTTGAACAGTTATCTGGAAGCTTTATAAGGCCTTATCCACCTAAAAGATATTTTAATGAGGAAGGTATCACACTGAAGCACTGAAGCCCAAGCTAGATCATTTCCATTACCACAGAAAAGACATTTCACATTTCTTTTGCCTGGCAACTGTTTTTATCCCCATTTGTAAATACCTACTCCTGCTTTTGTGCTTAAAGAAAAAAAAAAAAGTTCAAATATGCAGGCAGGCTGCTGTAGCAGCTCTGAGTGGAGATGTTCCTGTTCACCTCAGCTGGGCAATTTCCTAACTCCGATGGGTGCCACCAAAGCAATCAGATTGTTTAACATCCTATGCAAATTACTGGAGATGAATGCTCAGATCCACCAGCACACATACAAATGGAAATTAGCAAAAAGCAGCAATATGGTAATTCAGCATGATGCCGAATTTTATACAAACATCTCCAAAGGAAATCAAGAGGAGATAGGAAGCAAGACAAACTTTGGGACTGTAGCACGAGTTACAGCAGAAGGTCCACATGATGATATTCAAAACAGAAAACCTACTCCCATAGACTGTTTCTGGTTTTGGGGCCCCTTTTTCTTATCAAGAAGATACAAAGAACATTTACCTGCTCCTAAAAAAAAAAAAAACAAAAAACAAAAAACAACAACAAAAAAAACACAACCAAACAAAGCAAAACAAAAAAACCCACAAAACCTCCTCCAGCCATGAGTACATCTTAAAGCTGTTGTGGCAGACATACAATACTAACCACCTTGAACCTTCTCCCCCACAAACTTAATCTCCGCGTAGCTAAACAAATATTAATAATTGAAAAGCACACAAAGTGATTTTACTAAGGGGGTAATTAACAACTTCATTGCAGTTTAGCAGCTGATTTTCAGTTGGCGTTAAACCAACAGGAGCTTAAAAGAAGCTATTACACATGGATTCTGAATAGCCTTGTGAGTTACTAGCTGGCAGTTTTACGCAGCCCTCTGACTTCAAAGGCCCCTTTTATAAAAAAAAAACAGGACAAAAGGCAGAGAGGCCTCTATCATCATTTATGGTAAATAAGATAGACAAATATACTGCGTACTAGAAAGCTGATGTAAGGAAAAGACTGAACTTTGCATGAGCTTCATCAACTTTTTAGGAGCCCTGAATTACGCAGGAGGTTTTTGATTAGAAGCCGACAGTAATTTGGAAAGGCAACAGCAAACAGCCCAGTAGCACAGAGAATCCAGATCAAAAAAAAAAAAGTTTTGCTACTTTGCTATCAGCAGATGCTTGGGAGGACACATCACCAGATCGCAGCAGAGCACGTGCCCAAGCGTTTCCTGACAACTTTGGTGAACAAATCCCACCCTGGGCACACACAGCTCAAACTCCCTTTTGTTTTCTACTGCTCGGCCTTAATGCTTCCTATTCCCCCAGTCATGAACACACAGGCAGACAGGCAAAACTGGCGATCCCCGTAGTCGGCGTTAGAGGAATTGCATGTTAAGGTCTAATCCCCTAAATATACACAGTGCTAATAATTAGGCCACGTAGAAACATAAGGATCTTCCCCTTACCAGAATTCACTGATGAAAAACCAGCAACGACATACAGCTTAAAATTAACATAGTGTGAAATGAGAAGCACAAACCTTTAAGTGGAAAGCTGCCTAATGTAATTTTCACAATTACCATTTAATTTAAGAAGCAGATCAAAGAAGTGCATCATTTACATTTTCAAACATTAAGTTTTAAAGATCAAAGACCTCTAGTATTTCCAGACTGCATGTATGTGAGTAACTTGGTTAGAGTAATGAATCTATGCAGAGGGAGAACATCAGCTGCTCGTTTGCTCCGTGCAGCAGCTTCCCCATCGTCTGAGACGGTGGCAAGTGGCATCTGCAATAAGTATCATCAACAAGCATTCATTCACATGATACATAAATAGAAGCAAGGGGCTTTGGGGTCTAAAATAGCATTATACCAAGTTTCTGACGGCTGGAGAACTCTCTCCCTGGAACTAGCCACTGCTGTAGATCTTTTTCACAACTCCAGCCTGGCAGCTATGATTTATAAGTGCTTATGCAATGTTCCAGAGGTCATTAAAGACTTCACTTCATTGTCGTGTTTAACCAAAACTGCGTTTTCATGACAGTGCTGTAGCCTAATTATGCCAAAAAGCTAAATAAAGAGAAGTGCACTATGTAAATATTCCAAAACATGTCAGTTTAATTCCATGTAGAAATGAACTATCAGCAGTAAAAGTGATGTTTTAATGACCACTGAGGGTTGCTGCAACAGACCCTGGTCAAATTCTGTGTAAAGTAGAAAGCGTCCTGGCACTTACATCCAGGAAACAATCAAACTTTTAGTTCATATTGAAGACTCATGCTTACTTCTGAGAGCCTCCCAAAAAACACAGCTTAGAATTCAAGATTAAAACCAGATTTTTCTCGGCAGAAAAACAGAGAGCATCACAGCCATAAAACCTACACACATACACACACACACAAAGGAAAAAAAGATGATCATTTAAACTGAACCAGTAAACAGGAGCTGCTCATGGAAGTTGAGAAGATGGCCAAAACTTCTCTTACTAAATTGAGGAATGCGATAACACCACATGTGGTAATGCACAATGATATTTGACACCTGATTGCTGGTGTTAAAATAACTTTCTATCCCCAGAGTCTTCCTTATTGTAAGCTAAGATCCTCAATACATCATGCTGCCTGTCAGACTGGTCCCAACCACAGGGTGGATTTTTATCTGCATCTCCCTTACGTTACCTATTTCCCTTCCAAATCACAGGATTAAAACTATTTTAAAAGTAGATGGGAGGGGATATATATTGCTAACATTTACACAAAGACTTTAATTCTTCTATCATGGTATTACTCATCTAATGCAGGAAAGAAAGGGGCATATGAAATCCACATACCTTCCTCTAAACATGAAAGGATTTAAAGCAGCTTTCTCAAGAGAAGCTTCTCTGACAGACCCTTCTCGTGGTAAGGATGTTCCATTCTATAACTAAGACTATGAAGCTCTTAGAAAGATGAACAGCTGTTAGACTTATACAATAGTTGAGGAACCTAGGTATTCTTTGTACGCTGGGAAACAGCGTTCTGACACACAAAGGGAGTTACCTAGAAGCAAGTTTCATACTTTAAATCTTCTTCCGCAAAACAGAAAGGTGAGCAAGATCCAGGCTCTTTAGATGAAGAAAACTATGAGCTGTGTCCGGCTGCCATTAACTCGCAGCGTCCCAATCTCCAAGGATGCTTATGTTGCATAATGCTGTGGAATGCGTGGGTGCTCCTGCCAGACCTAAACTGGTTCACGTGGATTTGTGTGTGACAGGAGCCATGCTGCTTCCAATTCCCAGCCTACAGCAGGTAGGCAGACACAGCCAAAGCACTTAAAGGTCCTCATCTGCATCTCTGTCAAAAATTAAAACCGCTGTGTGCAATCCAAGCAACGGTATATGCATCAGTAGATGAAAACATTGGTAAAATTGGTGCATGCCATGTCTACCTCCGCTAGCAGTCTGCAGAAGACTGCCTCTTCCCAAAGGGCACTATATATGCCCTGCCTCAAGAAGAAACAAGGACACGTACACTTCTTTACTTGAGCGGAGAAGCAGGTGCTGAGGTTGGGAAGAGGAGGATCCGGAGATCCAGACCTTTTCTCCATATCCTTCCCCCAGGAGCAATGTCTGCTACACTAAGCCTGCATCAGGTTCATCATTTCCCAGAACAAAGGTAAGATGTGGCCAAGCTAGAGCGACAGCACAGCTGGGTTAAGAGAAAATACTCTAAGGAAATAACAAAAAATAAATATAAGACTGAGGTGAGGAAGGCTGGCATACCTTTAAAAACAGCCGAGAGACACCAACATCCTTTCCATATTCCACTTCCCCGTATCTGAAAAGTAGCGTGACATTAGAGATGTCTTCTACTGCCTGAGAGACACCCTCCTCTATCCTACCCCCTCGGCTGATGGCGGAGGAAAGAGGAAAACAATCAGATGAGTCACCGCTGGAAATCTGCAGGGCTGGATCGCATCTAACCCATCCACGCACCAGACACAGGAAACCAAATTACTGCCAGCCTCCCGACCACGTCTGCTTAAACGCCGGAAAACGCTGCTCCAACCTTGCACGTTGTGACCGTCACCGGCAGACACGGTTCTGGCAAGAGACTTGCCCGCATGCAAAGACCGATACTCGCTGCTGAAATGCCCACGTTAAGTATTTTGTGTTCTGACAAAATCAACCATCGTATTGAGCACCAGATGCGATTTAATAGCGTTGTTCTTCTTAACTACAGTATATCCAAATAAGTTCAGGAAGAGAACACTGACCTTCCTACTGTAATTTTCAAGGGGAGACAGTTCTCATAAGGAAAGATGAAAAGGTTCCACTGGAAGATGGAATGCCCCGAGATTTTAGTTGCCACGTTGAAAAAAAAAAAAAATTAGAAATTCTTAACCGCAGAGGTAAGAAAGGGAAGAAAACAAAAAAGGAACCATAAGTACACACATACGTGCATTTTTTCAGCCACATCTAACAGTAGGCTTCCGTGCCCCATGGTAGGTAAATCAGACGAGATACTGATTTTACAAATACCCAAGTGAAAAAATTAAAATAAGCATAATAGCACATTCACACATTTAGAACAGTCTGAGACTGTATTCCCCCAATCTTTTAAATGGCCAAAATGCAAAACAAATGCAAAAAAAAAAAAAACCAACACAGATTTAAAGAGTCAGTACGTTTTATAAGATTTCATAATTTAAATACTTACGAGGTAAAAAATTCATTCCAGTAAGAAGGAAAAAGTAGTCATTTACAAATAACCCTAGGTGCACATTTCTCCTCTTCTTTTTCCAAGCCTCTCTCCTCTGTCATTCCCCCACAGCGCGCAGCTCCCAACCCCATCCACCGACACCCGACATGCAGAACTTCCTGGAGCCTTTAACGATGCTCTCAAATGAGATTACAGCCCGTGTCTGCAAGACCTACCCCGACGTCACAGAGGACTTTTGGATTTTATCAGACGCATGAAAGCTAGGTCGTTAGTGAGCAACCCAGTCTGTGCATTTTAATGGGGATTTGTCTATGAAAAAAAATTGTCGACACGTAAGACTCGTAGCTGTGAAGCAATGCCCTCCTGAATAATCATCCAGTGGATGTTTATTATATCAGGGTTGTTTTTTCCCTCCCCCCCACCACAGCATCAGGCAAATGTCTGTGAAAGATATCCATCTGTACCCGGAGCTCATGCCTTCGTCCTCACTCCACTTCCAATTAGTCCAAATAAGAGCAAACTCCATGCAACCTTTTTATGGAAGGCTGAGGTCTCACAATGAGGATGCCCACCTGACGTTTTGAAAAGAAATTACAGAAAGGCGAGACCTCTGTAGTTAGTTCAGACAGCCGGTGTCACTTTGTTACAACCCCTTCTATTTGCAAAAGAACCTGCAACCAACCATTTTTGCTCAGGATTACATTTTCAGGTGTATCAAAAAGGTGCGTTTTGTCAGTGGCACCATTTAGGCAAGCGGGACATGGTGACACAAGAAGAGAGAGAGGTTTTTGCTGGAACGGAAACGCAGCAATGCCTAGCTTCATCTAACCTGAAATAGCATCCCAAGAAGCATTTCAAGGCAGTGCAGCAGCTGTTGCTACAGAACCCCCCCACCCGCCTGGTGTCAGATCTGGATCTTAATTTTTCTTCCTCTTCTCCATAGCTACTTCAACATCTGGTTTCGATTGCTTCCGTTCTTTATCACATCGTGCTGACACGGTCGTTTGACCACATAGAAAGTCTCAGATCAAACTCCTCAATCTAGATTTTTAAAATTCCTTCCTGAAGGAAAAAAAATAATAACTAAGTTACAAACAGCAGGGGCAATAAAGTACTTCCAGGAAAAGAATTTGCAACTAACAGTGGAGATTAGATCTGGGATTAGATTGTGCCCCTGAAGGGCAGGTGGTGATCACTGCAGAACTGCTGGACCACATGGCCCACCACCCCTGAAGGGCTATCTCCCAACCAACGAAGCAAGACGCAAGGGCTGCTCTTGCCGTAGCAGAAGTCAGCGTATAAGCATATCAAATACTTTCAAATGCTCTGGCCCTGGAACTCCTGGCAGAGTTTCTATTTAAACCAGCTCCAACTGTATTTATGAACCTTATGAAAGTCATCCTGAAGAAATTAGTTATGGCTGGAAGCCAGTCTCCCTAATTCAGGTGTCTAGGGGACCCCGGGCGCCCAGCGAACAGCTCCCGAGTCACATAAGGAATAGAGCTGGGAAACGAGCAGAAGCAGGTGACTTGAGAAGCCTCCAGGGAAAGAGATGACTTGTCTAAATTCAGGTGTCTGCCTCTTCATCCCACTAGCTCAGCTGCAACCCGACAGCGAGCTGCCACCAAAAGGCCAACTCCGCCAACACCACCTCTTCTCTGGCACGAGCACCGGTGCCCACCTCGCCTCCCAGGGGCCAAGTATCGCAAACCAGGTTGAATTTCCATCATCAGATGAACTCCCCGAGCCAAATCACTGGAGGGTCAGCCACACGCCACTACCACCGCAAAAAGAGGCAGCAGAAGCACATGCCAAGCACAGGAGTTTCAATGACACCTTGCTGTGATAACATCCTGTCACCAACACAAAATCACATCATTGTGGGATCTACCTTGGAGGACAGCTTGGCCCAACCAACACCTTTCACTGTCTATGCTAGTTGAACTGATCCCAACCCAGATATTCCTTTAAAGCTGTGTTACATGACAATGACTTTGACTTTTTTTGGCCAACGTAGTAACAACTATTTTCCAAAGTTAGTAGATCAGGTTTCTTTTCTAATAGTAATGACTGAAAGCTGAATCACATCCAGAAATGAAAGTTAGGACTTTCACATGAGCTGGTGCAAAAAAAAAAAATGTACCAACACACCCAGTGCTGGCAAAAAAAAAATAAAATAATAAAGCCAGTCTTACAATCCTCATGCCCTTCCAAGATAATCCCAGATGTTTTGTACCACAAATGCAAAACACTGTTGAAATTCAGTTTCTCTATTCAGCGTAACACAAATGAAGGTTTTACAGCCAAATATCTAACTGGAAGCAAGCGCGCTGTGAGTCAGATCCATACATCTTTCTTCTCATTGGAAAAATAAAAATTTAGCACTATTCATAAACGCTAAATTTACAACTGCTTGCAGAAGCTCACAGCGTGAGGAACTAAAGAACCTATTTTAAAGTAGCTTATGCACTACATTCCTTTAAAGTTAGATTTTCACTTGGATTGACGGTATTCAGATATGTGAAAAACAGCAAAACAAAACACTTCTCCTAAGGTAATTTGGATAATAAGTTAGGTGTGTCAAGCACACCTTACACCAGCAGATACATTTCCAGAACTCTGGGTCTGAAAGCACGTGCTGTTTTTCATTAAATTGCTAAAGTTGGAAAGCCCATTTAAAAAATGATAGTTAAGAGTTATGTTAGTCTCATTAAGCAGAAAAGGTTGGGGTTTTTTTGTTTTGTTTTTATAAAAATACAAACCTTCCTCCAAGAGTGGATAAAGGAACTTGAAAGAGGAGGAGTGGTAGGTACAAGAAACAGCTGGAATGTATCTGGTTCTTACAACACAATAAAACCCAAGTGTTTTCCAAAGCTCAGCAAGGTCACCGTCTAATGTAATACACCCCAAGTGCTCATTAAAAACTTAAAAATTTTGACCAAAAAAAAAAAAAGTGTTTGACAAATAAAAGGTGCTTAAAGGGAGTCCATAGTAACGAGGCAGGGGGTGGAATACTAAACATGGAAATCATCATCTCACCTCCTCCCCAGACTATAGGTGGGGAAAAAAAAATAATGCATGACCTCACAAAAAAATGAAGAAAGGATCAGGACACCGTTCAAAATACAAACAAACAAAAAGACAGGAGGAAAAGAACAAAAGTAACACCATGACTAACTGTAGCTGGTAACCACAAAATGCAGAACAGAAGAAACAGAAGTCCAGTCAGAAATGTCTGTAGATCCCCTTAAGCTGCAGTGCATTTCCCCAGTATAAAAGACATATCCATTTCTATAGTCAACAAGTTAATTCTTCCTCTTAAAGTGTCTGCAGACGCTGCTTTCATGCGGAAATTTTAGCACAATGCTCGAAACTACAAAGATAAACCATCCACAAAGGAGACTACACTGTGAACTCAGCTCAAAGCTATGCACGCCCATTGCACAGGACTGCGTGAAGACAGACTTCAAGCAGCTCCAAGAAATCCAAATACAGACTTAACTTGAAAATATATAAACCCACCTTGCAGAAATCAGGAAATAGGTTCTACTCTCAAGCAAAAATTGGTCCCATTTTTCTCTCAAACACATCACCAAATACACTAGACACCTTTCCTGAGGTCCAGAACAAGGTAACAAAGAGAATAGTGCTCAGCCAGATAAAACAGTATTACTGTCATCCTCCCCCTCTAAAACGTTATTGCTAGCCCTGGTACATGACATTTTGCCACAGCACTTTCATGGTCTGCAGCCAGCAGAGAACGTTATTCCTAGGATTTACATTCCCCACAGTATTTACTTAACAGCATGTATATTTATGTATCAATTCATATTTATACATTAATTGCATACACTTAGTTTTACTCCATGCAAGGGCTCAGTGCCAAGAATCTACATGCAATAATGAAATATTGATGCATCCACCTAAAGGAGAGTTAAATACATCCCTTATGTAGACGTGAGCCAGGAGTTTGGCAGCCGTGCTATAAGAAGTTCTCCAGAAACCAGCCCACCCAGGTTTTATGACTTGACAGAATTACCCAGTATTAGACCTAGTTTAAGCAACACAATATATAGATTTTGCCTTTTCATTCGCACGTTTTTCAGTCTGACGCTATCCAGGATGTTGACTGGCTCTCTACCCGCTACCCAAGGACACCTTACCCAGAACAGAGGAAAAAACCCAAAACTTTTCATAATGATTACTTCAACTGAAATAAAGGTACCTACGAGAAGCGGATTTGAACAGTAAGATGAGTCTTCTGTCTCTACAGTTATTCCTCCCATCTGCCGTACCAGACTGTACGCGTTAGACTCATGCTTGGGGGAAAACCAAAACCAAATAATCACCAAGGTAAGATCTCCATGCAAATACGGGGAAAACGTCACCTGCTAGACACCTCTTGCTGCATTTGCAGAAGCCATAAAAATATACAGTAGAAATGCAGACATCGAACAGTTTCAACAAATAAAAACATTTGGTGGCCACGTGTCAGAGACCACAGATTGCTGTGCCGTTGCTCCAAACCAGAAGACTTTAGCAAGTAGTCCTGGCTCTCAAGTTTTATCCTCAAACTGACTCTTTATACCACGCTACTCTTCAAATCTGCTTTTTCAATCTTCTGAGCAGATGAGAGGGTGTGTGTTTGGGTTTTTGTTGTGTTTTTTTTTTTCCCTGGAAAAAACACAAAAACAAAAGCCCCCAAATAATTTTCCAACATCCAAAATGTAACAGATACTTTCAAATCACAAAGGAAGATAGTTTTGAACTCTAAAAGCACACTGTAATGCAATCATAAATGAAGTTGTTAGCACACCCAACAGCATGCAGATAAATTAGGCTACTTCACTACCTATTTAATGGCCACAGCAGATACGAGCAGCAAGAGGTATCTTTAGTTGCTCTCCAGACGGCAGATGAAGAGACACTCTCTTCCTGTAACACTGCCTTATCAAAAGGAATATAAGCCTTATCTTGCTACAGGAATCCTAATGGTGAAACACCTCCCTCCATCAACCCTGGGGAGACCTTCCAGCAGCCTTCCAATACCTGAAGGGAGCCTACAGGAGAGCTGGAGAGGGACTCTTTGTCAGGGACTGTAGTGACAAGATAAGGGGTAACAGTTTTAAATTGGAAGAGGGGAGATTTAGATTAGATATCAGAAAGAAATTCTTTCCTGTGAGGGTACTGAGACACTGGAACAGGTTGCCCAGAGAAGTTGTGGATGCCCCATCCCTGGAAGTGTTCAAGGCCAGGCTGGATGGG
>JAOXNO010000001.1:166403056-166418796 GCA_028565335.1 Limnodromus scolopaceus
CTTCTCTGCTCTGGTGAGGCTACGTCTGGAGTACTATATTCTGGGCTCACCCAGTTCAAGAAAGACAACTGCTGGAGAGAGTCCAACAGAGGGCTACGAAGGTGATCAAGGGACTGGAGCATCTCTCTTATGAGGAAAGGCTAAGAGACCTGGCTCTGTTCGGCCTGGAGAAGAGAAAACTGAGAGCGGATCTCATGCTTATAAATACCTACAGGGCGGGTACCAAGAGCATGGGGCCAGACGCTTTTCAAGTGGAGCCCAGCAACAGGACAAGAAGCAACGGGCACAAACTGGAACACAGGAAATTCCATCTCAACGTGCGGAAAAACTTGTTTACTTTAAAGGTAACAGAACACTGGAACGGGCTGCCCAGAGAGGTGGTGGAGTCTCCCCTGGAGAACCCAAAACCCTCCTGGATGCATTCCTGTGCAGCCTGCTCTAAGAGAACCTGCTTCGGCAGGGGGGTTGGACTAGATGATCTCCAGAGGTCCCTTCCAACCCCTACCTTTCTGTGATGTGGAAGACAGGAGAGGTCCATGCTTTGTCTTGAACTCTTTTTTTCACAGAAAATGACCCTAGCAGAGATGCCTGGGACAGAGCTGGAGCCACAAGGCACGGCCTCCACACTTTCCTCCTGCTCCCAGCACCATCTGCAGCAATCCTGGGTTTGCTCGCAGTACCCCCAGGAGGGCCCCTTGCTTTATTTCACTCATGTCTCTTGCCCTCCCTGACACGCTACAACAGTTTCTTCATGACTTGCCCCCACTCTCCTATGGGTCGTGAAGCTCTGTCTCAGCCCGACTCCTGAGCCCGGGTGGCCGGTTACCCTCCGGTAACCACCAACACCGGGATCAGTTGGGATTATGCTATGGCACATCCACGTTTCTTCCACCCTTCCCTGTCTTCTCTGTAAGCAGAACAGAGTTGCTGCAGGCATCTTCTGCATTTTTAGGAGATCTGTTCGACATCCCAAGAAGCTATTAGCCATCAGTGCCTGCAGTACATGGGGACTAGTGTTACTGGTGGTACACACAGGCAGGAAAACCCAGTGACTCCGGCTGAAATAAGTTCCACAGGAGATGTTTGGCATTCATTAGAGTTCCAGATGCATAGAAATGATGGAGTTAGCTCCTCACAGTGGTGTGATTTGAGACAACTATGCCGTAGAGGCAGTGATGAATGAAACAATAACCAAAGCTATAATTTTGAAGTTTTTTCCTGCTCCAAGCAGGATCAGCCCCAAGACAAATGAAGAATCTGCCTATTTCTTGAGTGGGAAGCCTGAGCATCAGAAAACAACCTTCTCGTCTCACTATTTAACATTTTTGACTACAAAGGCTAAAAAAAAAAAGTCTTAATGTATGTGCTGCTGCTGCTGGCTGACATCAGTTTGTATTAGCTGTCATTACTCAATGCTTCTCTGGTGAAGCACTACAGCCTTGCCCAGATTTTTAACGTCTGCCTTTTCACTTTGCATAACAATATGATGCTTGTCCCTAAGTAGGAGGAAGTAACTGTGAGTACTATAGAAGTTTTAATTTGAGAATAAAGATCTATGAAACAGGTTTCAAAAGAGGCCATGTTTAAAAAACAAGTTTTCAAGTTTTTGCTTATTCCTGGCTGTTTTATTTCACTTAATGGCAAATCAAATCACTTTTCTCGTGAATCAAGTATTTAATGTTTTAGATCAAATAATTCAAGTAATTTGAGTAATCAAGTAATTGACTAAATCCTCCTTTTAGTAAACCGCACGGATTACAGCAGCTTTCAAGTTGAAGTTATTCACTGAGTAAAAAAGTTCCAACACGCAAATTTCTTCCTCGAAGTGCATCTTAAATTGACTATCACGGATAATTTCTCTATGAAAGCTCAAACAACCAAAATGGTTAAATATTCCTTTGCGCTAACAAAGTAAGTCACCAGACTCCTCGGTCAGAAAAATAGTCCATATACCAGATAGATACGGCTGCTAATTGTTGGTGTCAAAAGTAGCAAACATAATATTGTTCTACTCAGCAACTGTGTGTGCTCCCCGGGATAAGTCAAGCAACAGTTTACGTCATATTCTTCTCAGAGAGAGTTCTACAAATATTTGATACAATAATATTTTCTACCAAGGCAGGCTTCCTCCCTTAAGGAAAGACCGTGTTTATTTTTTAAATGTAGGCTGTTAAGTGTGCTTATATTCTAAAGCTTACATTTCAGTGACAGAAAACGCTTCTTCCTCCTTCTTTTCCTTAACTGAATCATGCAGCCGCGACAAAGGAAAAGTACTGGTTATTAAATTCTTAACAGTTTCTCAGTAAAACGCTTGTAATAACACGGGAAAACTTACACCAATAGACTTAAAAGAGCTTGAACAATCCCGAGTGCTTAGTAGCACACCAGCTCCACTCAGCTAAAATTAAGAGAAGGGCTGAGTGTGCATCGTCTCTTCCCTCCCACGTGCGCCGTTTCCGTAAGACGATGTGTAGGGCCGTCCCAGGCTGCAGGAGCTGAAAAGGGACATCCTGACAGTCACTTAGGGCTGCCTGCCTATGGCCAGACCCTGCTCCGCACCACCGAGGCGGCGAGGCTCTGGCAGGGCTGGGCAAGTTTGGAAATAACGGCGTTATTTTCCCATGGAGCTTGAGCTAATCAGCACAGGCTGTACAGATGAAGGCAACCTCTGCACAGGCGTTGCAGAGCCAAAAGCCCCGCGTGGTCTGCAGGGCTCATCAGCCCCCGGCCAGGACCTTGCTGAGCTACACGAGTCGGCCAAGTTGTTCGTACCTCGCTCCTTGTGTCCAAGATACACAGGTTCTGTCGAGGCTAGAGATATTACAGCACCTTCTAGATCCCTTTTATTCCCTGTGCTCCTCAGGATGGTCACCAGCGCCTGTGCCAGAACATGTTTTTGTAAGTACTGGAAGGTCGTTAAATGGTACATTTTAGGTGAGATAGTACTTCTGCAGTGCAGTCTTTCAAAGTTCCTATCTAGCCAGGGGACGGTACAGTGAGCAGATACAGTTCAGCATAACAACTGGTGCACTGCTCTTCTTTCATCATCTCAAACTTCTGAGAACCTTTCAAAAAGCAATGTTCACTAAAAAGTACCATCTTATATATTAATGAACACTGAAAGTAAAACAAAATAGAAGGAAGCCTTACCCTGCAGGACAACCGATTTGAAAACTACGTGAAAAATCGTTGAGCAAAACTATCATATTGCCAAAATACTACAAATTCTTCTAAGTTTTCACTTGAGATTCAAGATGTATTTTTCCAGTGGGTCCATGAAAAATCCCACCCCAAGTTTGCTATTCTAACCTTGATTTCCTTTGTCATGAATTCACTCAAGTCTTAGTACTCAATTAAAAGTCCAGTTCTGAAGCGATTTTGTAATAAATAATGGCAGAAAAGCAGAGCCCCTCCATTTGTTACCTAAACCCACCAAAATCTTCTGAAAAGTATATTATGGTGTGAATATTTCCCTAAAGCAGATGACAATATTTCTCTGATGGAGCTTGCTTAACAGCTTTGAACGGAATGTCTTCTTCTCTTTCCTCACCTTCCTCCCTACTCTAAAAGTTATGTATATAACTATAGCTTACTTTAAATGTAGTCCTCCAAGTGTCCTTTAGCATAAGATACACAATATCCCAACTAAGTTGCGAGAACTTAGATTTGATTTTTCTGATATTAGCGGGAAGACAATGCAGCTGCCTTGGTTACTAAAGCCTTTGGTTTTTATTTAAAGACAAGTTTCAGGGCTTTAGTAATGAGCATGGCAACATAAAGCAAGTCTTAACGATACTGCATTTTACTGGGGTGAAAAAGCACTCAAAAATAGAAGCTCATTAGTGTTGTTCTTCCCCCTCACTTTTCGAACCAGCTCACTTATAGAACACAGACTCTTGTTGTTAGGGGACTCTTCCAGGTAACATGTTTTAGACAGACACTCCGACTTATTCTTTAGAGCGCAAAAGATGTTCTTAAGTGATAAGACAGACTCCCAGGCCTCTTTCTTTTCTATAAAGAAGGAAAACTCTGCCAGATTGCTTCTGGCATAACCCCATTCGTTTTTCCTGCAATGACAATTGACAGAGAATGAAAGCACCCTCTGGGACACGGAGGGTTCAGTTTCCTTTGGCAGCGACCTTGATTGGAAGCAAACCTGAATTATTTCACTTCAAAGCAACAAATAAGGAATATTTTTCTGGAATGTCAAAAGATGGACGTTAACCAAAACCAACCTTCAGAAGAATCCTAAAGCATAAGATTGCCTAGTCAAAAAACAAAACAAAACAAAACCCACACAACACCCCAAAATAACCAAGTTGTTACTAATTCAAGTCTAGAAACTAGTCAACAGTACCTTAAGATCCATTGGGTGGGGTGGGAGGGATGGCACAGGGGAAGGAAGGGTATCACATAGTATTCAGTAATGCCACCTGACAAATTTACAATAGATACTCCTAAAGGAAAAAAAAAAAAAAAAAAATATATATATATGACCATCACGGCTCTCTTAAAATATATAGTCTGTTCTTGTTAGACAAAGATTCATTACAGTGATGGTTACTTCTCTGTCATTTATTTCAGTTAGGTGAGGTGAATGTGAATACTTCACGTTGCTGTATTCAACTGTGTGCCCTCCACAGTCCTACCCTTTGAACTACTATTAATTACTAGTGTGGCTTTTCCGAGGCAAAAATCCGTGTTGTTTTTCCACATATATGAATAGCAAACACTGGTTTAACTAAAGCTTTTTGAAAATTTATTAACATTATTAGGCTTGAGAAACAAAAGCAATTTTTATTCAAAATGTTAAGATTAAGATAGTTTTAAAATGTTAGTGCTCACCAACAGAAAGAAAACAGTCCTTTTTCTGCCTTTTTTCTTCCATATGTTTATTTATAAATAATGCACTGAAAAAAATGCATTTGTCTTTTCAGTCACCTGCAAAAGTTCTCATAATATTCTTGTATGATTATAATTAAAAGATGGAGACAGCCTCATATCTCAAGTTTTTACTCATTAACATATCATATATTCAAAATATTATCTGTCAATGATACAAATGATAATCCTGCTCTGAACTAGCTCATCGTTATTATGATGAAATATGACAGACAGTAATTCCCAAAACTTTTAAGGGGGTGGAAGGGGAAAAACCCACCACAAAGAAGTCTTGCACAAAATGCATGCGTGTATATAAATACCCAATGTTGCTCCAGGAACAAGCAGCAAGATATAGCAAGGACAAATGCAAAGTTTATTCCACGTATGCTACAATTAATCAACATGTTAGGGAAGTATCAAAATTTGTACTATTAACATATGGCAACAGTTTTTATTGTTACAATACATTGCAATAGATTAGCCCCACTGGAAAAGGCTTTTAAGCTGCAGACAGTGCAATTGCATTAAATCTTAATTCTTCTGGGTCACGTTCCATGAATTTCTTGCAAACTTCTATTGCATCCTAGGAAAAAAAGAAAACAAACAAACAAAAAAAGAAAACAAAACACACTATAAATCATACTTATTAAAAAAAACTCCTCACAACTGAAATATGAGGACACGCTTTATACAAAATATGCTCAAAATCCCTTTTCTATAAAAGATTACTAAGAAGTGTGACAAATCTATGTGAACTGTATTTCTGATCCGAGTTACCACTATTCAAGATTATTTACAGTGCTCATATGGACAGCATAAAAGAGAGCAAGAGTTGTATGCAGAGCCTTAGCAATAAAGACTGAATATTCCTTTGTGCAACAGTTGTGTTCCTTGTCTGACTTCCTAAATGCATCTCTGAAGTTCGCCTTTACTAGTGTTGCTGTATTCAGAAATTCTTCCTTTGTCTCAAGATGAATCTAAGCTGCGTGGGGTAAGTGAAAGATTATAAGTAATTCCTTCATCTAGCTTTAGGGTGCAATCTGGAGAACACATGTTATCAGTAAAACAGAAAGAAAGCCACATAGGAAAAAAGGAAAGCTTTATCCAACTTCTCCCCCTGCCCAAACAAGCACAAATTGTATGCAGCCTTTACAGACACTAGTCTATGCTACTAAACTATAAAAGGTTTTGTTTGGTTGGTTTCTTAGTTTCTCTGGTTTCTTCCTTTTGTAAAGCTAATCCAGTCTGGATACCATAAAAGTCAGATCTAGGCATTGCCTTCTCTCATCATTCTGTGGGGATGACAGTTTATCCTCCCGATTCAGTGAACTCCTTTCCAATTCATTTCTCATCTAAACATCTCTTGACACAAAGAAGTACCCAAAAGAAGCCAAGAAACTGGAGAAGATTGATTATTAGCAAGTGCCAGAAAGGAAATCAATTCATGTCTAGCATGGCACCTATCAACCTATAACTAAAAGGAAAGAGAACAAAAAATTATCCTGAGTTTTCTATCTGAAGACTTCATCTCATGTACAATTTGAAAGGAGCAGGGGTATATGGAAAATCTCAGCACAGAAGAAAAAGTCAGATCTGATCTTCTGTTATGGTCAACCCTTCTGACATTTCTTGTTACCGTGTTATGACAGTCTGTCATCCAGCGTTCTGAAATACCTGTTTTAATACTGAGTAAACCTAATTTTGTCTCACCGTCCCACGCGCTCTATTCCTCGTCCAACCATAAATATAGCAAGACTTCTGTATAAATATTTATTAAAATATTTTTTATAAATTTTGTGTAAATACAGCAGTAATTTGGTACAATAACATTTAAGAAGGTTTTTTATTCCTACCTCTAAAAATGAATCGTCACTAGTTTCCCCATGGTTTATTGGAAATGGCTTGCGCCCATCTGTTGAAACACAAAGGAAGATTGAACAATGCATTTATAAAATTAGGAAAGTTTCATTTTTCCAGTTAAAACTATTTGAACAGATCTTTTGCTCTTCACTTACAAAAATGCTACCCCATTTTTCATAAAGGAATTTTGCATGCAGCTAGCTATTCCCAGGTCTTTCCTCTGCTGTTGATTGCTTCAACAGGTATCATGATGATTAGTCAGTTACATTTAAAAAAAAACAACAACCCACAATCAAACCAATGAAATACTTTTTAATATTTTATTTGAAAACTTTAAGGCTGTAAGTTGTGGTTGCTTTAGTCCTGGTATAGTACTTCAGTTTTTCAAGTAGAGAAGAACAATTTCAACTACGCTTAATGGATTTACCCAGGCAGCTGTACATCTGTGGTCTTTGACAGCTGCAATCAGGGACTCCACAACAGAAGAGAAAACCAAACCCACCAGTTTGAAGAGTCTGGCATAACTGAAATGTCACACACATTTTAAAAAAAAAAAAAAAAAAAAAAAAAAAAGAAACAAACCTAATAGCTTCAAGCACTAAATACTTTCACAGCATTTAAAAATGGTTGCAATATAATAATGCTATTATTCTCAGCTTTTTAAAAATAATTTTATTCATAGAAATATGTTACTTGTGAAGAACTAACAGTATGAGAACATATGTCAGGATATCCTAAGTATTTGCTAGACCAAAATCCCTTTTGGCTCTGTCCTCCTTTTTAAAGGCTTTTCCCTGCCCAAAGATTCCATCCAAATTGACAATACTTCCAAACTACATTTTCCATAGCTAAAAATAGATTGCATGTTAGAAAACTTTTGGATTTACACAGACAAGAGATTGTTCATTATTGTAACAAGCGTGATTGAAGATACAACAATGCAAACCCCTCAGAATGTGCCAGGGAAACGGCACTGAATGCCCTGTACTGTTGCAAGCTAAGTTTGACTCCATTTTTTATTTATTTTTTTTTTACATACATCTTGGCAGAAGAGCATTTTAATTTTATGCGCCTATAAATAACATGTTTTCTATGGCAAAAACATCATAAGCATTTAACATTCGTGTGCTTCTTTAGCATTTTCTGCCTGCCAAAGCCCACATGCTGGCCATAGTGACTGAAGCCAGTGAATTAATTCAAAAACCTTTTCCCGCTTTCCTACTTTTAAGTATTTTTTGCTTTCTTCCACTGGTACAGAGAGAAGTTATTTTAAGAACAAAGGAAACAGTAGTATTAGCATCCCACTATACAGTGGAGCTAAATGCCTTTTTTTAAAAATTTTTTAATATTTAAGCAAAAAATTCAAGTGTTTTTATCTTGCATCATATTTATGGAAAATAGCTAAACATGGTAATCACAGTCTGTAGTGTGCTTTTTAAGGACAATGAAAAGGTAATATGGAAATAGCAGCACACAACTAGAAGAAGAATGAGCCATCCATCATGCCTTGAAATTTAGTCATAAAATATTCATATTGCATCCTACAGTTGTTGCCTCACTATTTGATCTAGGTCACTGATAGACATACAGCATCATAAAAAATACAGAAATGCGTGCCTATTGTTCATGAGTTGCCACTGATAATACCCCTTAAATCACCTTTATATTAACATAAGCACTTCTTATATACCACTTATGCCCCAGGTTATGATTAGTTGCCACCTGTTAAGGGCATTGCTTAATTACATGTTGATTTTCATAAGATGAAAATGTTCACACCATAAAATACTGAAAAAAAATTGTGTTAGGAAAGACCAGTGACTTGCAGTTTTTAAATGCTGATCAACTTGCTAGTTTTCTGAAGTGCCTCCAGCAAAACCTAGTTGCCCAGCAACATGTTTAAGATTGGAGTCATCAGAGAATATCTGAGCAGAACTTGGTGCTACACAATCCGAAGAGGGGAAAAAAACAGCTGTAATTCAGAAATCAGAGACTACTGTTTCACAGTTAACTGCCTAGTGACCACAAAAAGATAGAAAAAATAACCAGCCTATAACAAATGACTTACATTAGTATCTGCTAGTATTCTGACTACATAATTTGTTTGAACTGTATCATGCTGTTTAATAATATAGCTAACACTATTAAGGTGGCATACAATTAATTTATTAATTCCACAAGCAATTCAGGAACATAAATATAACAGTACATTCCTCTCTAAAACTTTGAGTATTTACCAATTCTTTCTTGCTTCCTGTCCTTGTAAATCATAAAGGAATTCTAGAGGCAGTCTAGCATTCCATACCATTTTATCTTAATAGGAGGGAGTTGAGTGAAGGAGAATCCAAAAAAACAATGGGAAGAAGACTGTGATTGACAGAATCCCCTGACCCCTGGACACTTATGATGCAGTTGAAAAGAACCTAAGCCCTACATTTAATCAAGTAATCTCTCTTAAACTTTGACAGTTAACAACATTACTGCTTGTATTTCTTTCAAAGAAATGGAGAGAGATGATAAGAAGTGTTCTTACCCAACTCGTAGAGATGACCACCTACATTAACTAATGCAATAAAGTGAAGATCTACTTTTTCATCTATACTTGGTGCCTGCAAGACAAAACAAAACAAAAATAAATTGTTCACTAAAATTCTTATCGCAATATGATTAATGAGAACATATCGTCATAATATGCAAAACACCTGGCCAAAAGAAGTCACAAATGAGAAGCACATTCTGGATCTATACAGAATGGCAGAAGTCATGCTGCAGAACATTTTGGAATATAAAGAAGCTTTCTGTAAAGGCACAGAGCAGTATAGATCCTTTCAGTAAAGTATCTGGAAGTATTTCCAGTTACAGCTCTGCATAAAAGCTTTATTTTCATTACTGAATTAGAAGTAGTACCGGCTCAAATATATTAACATTAAAAATAGATATTCATATAAATAGCAACTCCTTCACTAACCCATCTCCAATAACAAAGAGATGCAGGGCTGAATGCTGAACCTGTAGTATTTTAAAACTGAAAATATTCACTTGGTCAAAATAATTTTTCCTCTTAAGCCACATATAGCACAGTTAACCTGTTCCCTCTTCACAGGCGGTTGAAAGAAACAGATACTCCCAAGGTACAATTCACACATCGTAGGTGAGGAGGAAGGAAATTAACCAGACACGTGCCTAGAGATCCGTTTGTCTCAGAGACTTCTGAAACCTCAAAGTGGCATCATTACAGCATACCAAGAAGGGACTGAAGTGCAGTGACAACTTCAAGTGACATGACATTAAAAAAAAAAAAAAATGGTTGCAGTTGGTAAAGATTTATCTAGCCCAATACTTTGTTGCCAACTACAGCAAGCAAAAGCTTTTTCAGAAGAAAATAGGACATGCAGAGCATGGCACTCTGCCAGCACACGTTCCTGACATCCACTAAGCAGTGGGCTTTGAACTTCTGAGTGAAAAGGTGCATCACCACTGTTGTCTTCAGCAACTGATGGTCTTACTTCCTCATCTATCCGACCACTCCACACCTGAGCCCCAATCCATAATTTAAGATACCATTTGAAGGAATGGGGAAAAAGCACCTCAGTTTTTCTTAAACTTTTCCTAAACTACTGAGAATCTGACTTCTGTGAAAATATATTTCATGCATTTTTTTCCCATCTTGTAATTCCTGTTAGCCTTATACGAATTTCCTGAAGTGCCCCAAAAATCTAAGAATTTGCCAGAAGCAGATTAGAGGGTACAATGAATTGTAGAATCTTACAGCTGCATCATGTTTTCAAGACTGGCTTAAAAGTCTCTTTCTTCCTGATGATCATGAAAAAAAACAAACAACTTTAAAAGATTATCTAAATTGAACAAATGTACCAAACAACCAGAACAATAAAAGTGAAGGACAAGAAGTATAAGTCCTTCAATACATCAAGAATGCCGAAGAACACAGCATTACAGAGGAACTGCAACAGGCTACAGAAATTCTATGAAGTAAGCTCAAAAATGCAAAAAAGAAAAACAAAAGGCCACACAACCATCCCTCACACTCATTTGAGATTAATCTCCGTGACCAGTTAAAGTGCAAAACAAATAAATAGCCTGTTTCATCTCTGTTTCAGAGGGCCTAGAATGGAAAAAGAGCATTCCTGCTCCTGAAGATGAGGCAGCTATCAAAGGGACAAGAGGACCTTTGCATCAGAACTCCAAGGAGTCTTTTTTCCCCTATGGCACAAGGAATCGCCTTTGAGAATATTACTTTACAGAAGGCCAAACAAAGCCAGGGCTTAGAAATAAAAAACAAGCAGCCTCTAGAGTTTGGCTGCCCCAACTGTAAACTTCCAAGGAGAACAGGTTTCCCGACCAATGGGAATAATAACAAGGTGCCATCGATCAACCAAGAGCTTAGAGGCACCTAAACCATGCTGATACAACAGCATGAAGGCAGGCACAGCTGAGAGTCCTTGCCAAATCCTACATTGCCATCTAACCCCCCCACAGAGATATGACTTCACAGCTGTTCCCTTACCAGTTAAGCCTACTAACTGGGAAATCTGGGCTTAAGGAATTTCAGGGTTAAGGGAAAGACTACTACCAGTTAGTCTCACTTCAGGAAGGAAACGGCTTGGCATTTAAAAGCTTGCATTTGAGCATACGTTACCTGGGCTCATATTGACATTTACTAGAAGAGCTTGGAGGATCACTATTTCAGAGCATTTCGAGATGTTCAAAGATTTGGTTTTGATCACATCTAGAAGACAATACAGTTGTCCCTTTGCCCATTTTGAGGGTTGTGTTCTTTGCCAGCTTCTAATAAATATCTTTTCAATAGAGGGAACATTTGGCATGCTTAGAATGCTGAGCCTATACACAGCTAGAAGATGGATAGGGATGCCATCAAAAAAAGCATGATTAATTTGTCATAGTTTTCTTGAACACAGTGCTGCTCCTATAGAATCCTGCTGAGTTTGTGTACATGCCTAGTCTAAATAATGTGCTTCCATTAAGTGCTATTGCCACAACTCATGAGAAATGTTGTTTTTACATTTTTAATTTCCCGACCTCATAGAAAGAGGGAAAATGCCACACCATTATTAAAGTTTCTACCACATGTTCTAATGTAGACAGTCTCCTTCCTTTGTGACTACTTTTCATCAAATGTAGATACTAGTAAATTTACTACCAAGTAGACTTGTTACATTTCTTGAAAAATTAGGATTTCAATCAATTTTGACAGACAATTATTTGCATAATTATAAGCACAGAGAAACAATAGGGACTGAACAGTCAAGATGATTTAAAACTTTATATTATAAAAACGTGTTGCTTATGACTTAGGCAGAGAAGTAACTGGATTAAACGTTGCCAATGTGATGAATCTGACTCAAAATTCCCCCCACTCTTCCTTAGGGACAAAAAACCCCATCCATTGCATATGTGTGCATGCATGCACACACACACACACACTAACACAAAAAGAAACGTAGCCAGACCAATTTCTACTTCACTGGGAAGCTCTACAAATTCTAACTCTTGGAACCAGAAGATTTTACATTTCAAAGGAATGGAAAGAAGAGGGAATGTCAGCTTCAGGGAGATGTCTTTTGTGGTCTCCTTGAAAAGCTACTCCTTTGGCCAAGTTTTCAGCTTCTAATAAACAGTCTGTGTGAATTCTTAAAAGCACAAGAGAACATAGATGTAAGAAGTCTGACTGCGTGTTCACCACTAGGTATATTTTCAGAACAATTACAAAGGACTTTCTCTGGATTATTCTTCTTGTCAAAGGCCACAGTAACATGAACATCAGTCAAGTGTTGGGATGACCTGTTCCTTCAGATTTTTTCCACTTAGAAGCCCGCTCAATGTGCAAAAGCAGACAGCAGATTTGAATAACTGCATGTATGAACCACAAGAATGGAGAAAGAAACAGGAGTCTAAATAACATGATTGACTAACCAGGATTGGGAACTAACCTATGGGATTCAAGACTCATTTTTCAAGTTTTCCGAAGAGCTGTAGCACACAGTGAAGAAAATTTATATTTCTTTCCCATCCAGAAAAGACAGAAAGAGGACAAATACCAGCATCTTGAGTAGCTTACAGAAGCTTATGTTATGGTTTCAACCTTAGTATAACAAATAAGCTTTGGTAGTAAGGTTTAATGGACATCACTTTTCCAATTTATCTTTCCAAAAGAAAAGAAAACTGAAAAATAATGACCAGTAGACTTGAAAATTATGGAAGAGGAAAAAATACATGAAGTTTAGTGCTCAAAGTTTCTGAGAGCATCTTCTCAACTGTCATTTTTTCTCAAGGTATTGCGATAATGCTCAATAGTAATAACAGAGCGTATCTTCATAAATACTTAGTCTCATATACAAAAGTGACAGCCAAGGTTGTCATGTCCTCTATTTTTGGATACCGCATTAAAAGCGTCTAAATGACCGAGTCCAAATTTTTCAGAGGATTTGTGCGCCTTCTCTGTTAACTTGGACATTCAAATCAAATAATAAACAACTGCTGACTGCTGTGAAGTCAGTTTTAATTGACTTGTCTCAGGTCAATACCCATTAGTTCATGTTATTGAAACAGCACCTCTACGTTTCTTCCTTTATTCTCACCAGCAGATTTCCAATCAGCAATTTTAAAAATGGCACTTCCTAAAGTTTTTAATACACAAATAATAACCTTTCCTACTCCCTCTTTCTGTACTGAGAAATTCCTTGATTTTAGTTTTCACCTTTGCATGCTGCCCTCTCTTCAAGAGCTACAACAGTCCTCTTTCTTGTTGTTGCACTAACCTTCAAAAACCTCAGTAGTACACCCCTATATCACTGTTTGCCCAATTGTATCAGGCCGTCTAATAAAGTATATTTAATTCCCTACACAATCTAAAAGTCAGTATTTAGTTTTCATGCATTTGAAATCTTTTGATCTTCAAATGTTGCTAACTTAGAACAAAACCGATCATCAAATTTCATGTGCAGCTGGTTTCTTTTCCCTGAAAACTGCATTTCTGGGACAAATACTCCCAATACTTTCCATAATTGAGAAAAAAAAAAATGTCTTGCTCTCATGGACATACTGAACAAGTCCTCACCACATTGTGCTTAAAATTTATTTATGAAAAAAACACATTATAAAAACAGGTTCAATGTGACATGTCAGATTTCAGGCCACCTCCCTTGAACTAAATCTTGAGGTTTTTTATTATTTCCTTATACTTGCTCTTGAGAGAGGGGAGTGAAGCCAGAAGTCTCAAAAACCAGTATAGTAGAATGCTTCATATTACAGATAGTGACTGGGAAGGGAAAAAACACTACTTGTGTTAAGTGAAGAAATTGGCATCAAGAGTCTGTCAGGTTCTGGATGAAGAATAAGAAGTTTCAGATGCATCCAACTGAAAGATCATGACAAAAGTAACTGAAGTCTCAGAGAAGAAAAAACCTTAGGGGTAAACTTAGGGATAACTATACAATTTCACTCACAATGAGTTGCGAGAAGCCAAAGAAAAACATACTTAAAAAACAAAGTTTGCAGAACAGAACTTTAGGTATGGTTTGGATTCAATGAATTTTGAAGTAAAGGGGGAAAAGTGATGCAATTGCTATTGGGTAGATTAGGCATCTATAATTTCCATTTTTAAGCATGGAACATGCTTGGGCAAATGTACTGTGCAGTCCTGTGAAAGGCATTTGAATGCTGGTTAAAATGCTGCAATTAAAACAAAGACCACTGGAATAATGATCACAAGTTTCAGCAAGATTATTTCTGGCTCATTCTCACAAAACAGTGACATCTCCATTCATGCTCAATATACTGCCATGATGTTAACAGTATTTGAAATGCTCTGGAGTTTCAAAGTTGAACATACATAGCTTAATTTAGATCAAGTTATCCCTTGTCCAGAATAATGAAAAAGAATTTCTAGAAGAAAGGTGCTGAGGGACTGTCTTGAGTGCTGACCTAAGAATGGACAAGAAGTTGCTTTGCTAAGCATTGCCTGAACGTATTTTTCTACCATGCTGTCATGGTAGACAAGCTCTCTCAAGTTTATTACCTATATGTCCCCAACTACAGCTAGAAAACACAACTGCTAGGCGAGGTACAGTTCCAAGCTGCAGGAAAGCAGCATCTGATTCTGAACGGGAAGATGTCAAGCAAGGAGGTGAAATTCAGAGATGAGTTCAACCAATGACCAGAGTATCTGGATACAGAACATTAATACAAACACAAATCTCCCTTTAGATCCATAAGCAAGAGGGATTATATACCTGCTCTAACCAGGTATTTCTTTGATTTTTTGTAAGTAACAGAAACTTAAGTCTAACACAGAAAGTAAATGGGGAAAAAACAAAGAGCATGTTTTCCAACTTGAGAAGTGTAGAAAAGAAAAAAATTAGATTAGCTTGGGATATAAAAGGGAGAAAAATGACCATAAAGCAAGCAGATTAAGAGATCATTACAAGGACTGGGGAAAACTCAACATTACTAATGAAGTATGTTGTTACTTATAGTTTAAAAATCTGTTATCTCTACTGCAATTTATCAGTTTTGCATAGAACATTTCAGGACAGTATTTTTTTTCTATTGTATGTTCTTAACTGACCTGGAGACCTACTCTAAAAAGTCAAGAAGTTTTCAAGTACGGCAAGTAGTTTTATTAAGAAGCATAAACACAGTCTCCTGCCATTACGACTTCCGCTGTAGAATTTTGAAACCATCTATTTTCTGTCAATGTTTAAGTAGTAGAAATATACTTAGAACTACAAAAAAAGTTTAATTGTATTTTAAACACAATACACAGGATGTTTCCCCCCTTCTCTTAAATTTAACTCCATAGATTTTTAATTTAGATTTAATAAAAGCAATACTACAACATTTTCATACAACACTGACACCAATTCAGCCTCCTTGTACATGATCAGAGCAATACTAAGAATACTAATAGCAGTGGGCATTGACAGGGCAAAACTTGAAGGACAAGGTAGTATATATTA
>JAOXNO010000001.1:166425496-166448351 GCA_028565335.1 Limnodromus scolopaceus
TTATACAGTTCCCGTACAGTAAGCCCTGTAGTGGAGATGGGGGAAGGCTGAAGTGACATTAAGTGCAACTTTTCCAGCCAAATAGGCAGTATAAGAGTCATTACAGCTTTAAGATTACATTCAGAGAAGATGTACTTATTATCTATTGTTTTTCCCCACCACCTTTTATGGCTTTTTTTGTTTTGTTTGAGTAATTGCTCATTATTGAATTGTTTAAAAGGGTCTGTATTACAGTTCAAAGTGTAATAGCGTTTTTCTTCCTTAGAAGTCATTATCCTTAGTGGGTTTTTTACATGCAAATTAAATCCATGCATCACACTGTCTCAAAAAACCCTCTTCCTCCTTCTTCCTTCACAAGTGTTTTTAATCTTTTAACAGCATTTCAAGCTTATTTTGGTGGTGGTGGGAAAATCCTGAGAGACATTAAGTTTCTTCAAGCTTTTATAAGAAGATAAGCAGCCAGACAGGGAAGAGGAGCCTGACAAAGGAAGTATTCCACAGAGGCAGAAGCTGCTTCATGAGCTCATCTCCAACAGTGCACCACAGAATTCACACAAACAAGAGATATTATGAATATTTCACCTGCAAGAAATGTCGTTCCTAACTAGAACTTCCTTACATGCAACAAAAGCCTGCACAACATGCAAATTGTTAAGGTTCCTAAACTCCACTCTTCACAGACCTACGTGTTTTATCAACATTACAATCATCAGCATTAGTATGTGTTGAAACCAAGACTACAGTTTTTAAACCAAATTGAGCTACACCTGCTCACCAATCAACTTCTGCACCAGTAAGTTTAATGAAAGTTTCTGCACCTGGTAAAAAGAAAACCTTAACAGTATTCTCTGTGTCAGTTTAATCCATGATTAAGAATGCACAGTATCCCAAGAGTATTGCTTTCCTAAAGATATGGGTAAAGACAGAGCTTAAAGGCAAGAAAAATGGTGAGCTCAGAGCTCCACAAAAAAGTTTTTCAAAATTAGTCATTATTTATATCTCTCTGAACGCCTAAATTTAAGTTCTATGGCCTATGTTAGGCAAAAGTCAAGCTAGATTATCACAATGGCGACTTCTGTGATCAAAAATTAGTGGAGTTGCAAAAAAGAAAAATCTAAAGGTTAGGGAGCTCTGCAAAACCTCATTTAACTGGATTTTTTTTCAAATATTTTTCCTCCACAATATTTTTTTCTCTCAAATAAATTGAACAGCATTTTGCACACCCAATTACCATACTTTTAGAGTGCTGCCAGGGGCAAAGTTGGGTGATGCAACATCAGTTTTCTGAGTAGTTTTAGCCCACTGTCTAGCTTCAGCCGTATTGGTAAAATGTTGGCAGTCTTAAGGATTCTTATAAGTTCTTATAATTTTTTTTCCCCCCTAAATAAGTGGTTGAATAATGAAAACACAAAATAGAACAAAAAACCCAAAGCCAAATCAGTTTCTCTTCTGCCCGAGGGAAAGAGGTTGAGTGTGAACTCAACCATCACCCGTCACAATCAGCCTGCTAAAGTGCCAGTGAGCAAACACATGGCTGGAGCCTGCTGCTCGCTGGCTCTTACACAGATAGTGCAAGAACAGCGCTGGAAGCGTTATGGATTGGAGAAATGCCAAAAAAAAACCCAAAAAACAAACCCAAACCAAACCAAAACCCAAAAGAACTTATGGTAGTTTGTTGGTAGGGATGTCGGATGCAAAACCATAGAAGCATTTTGTTACTTTCAGTTGTTTATTTCTTATATACTTGTTATTTAAATTCATAGGCTGCTTTATGGGTGCGAATATCCTCTATAGTTATATTTCATCCTGGTAATCAGAGTTCCTTCATATCAATTTTATGGTTTAAACATAAGAATAACAACTCAGAGCAATACTGTATTAATACCTTATTAGTTATTTGCTCAGTATAGAAGTCAGACTGATGCATGTCTCAAACACTGACATGTTAAATAAAAGAACGATACAACGAGTCAAAGACTCACCAAGTACAATTTCCAAAACATTTCACATGATTCCAGTAAGCTCATTTTTTACACTTATACTGTGTAGGCTGTAAACAAGAAAAAGCTATAGCTAACATTTAGGCAACTTCATCGCCTTTCCAGGAGAGATTACACGCTTGTTCTGCACTTCTAAGCTAAACAAAAATCATCTTAGGAACAGTTATAGAATTGATTTTAAATTCACCCCAAGATGTAAATGTTTCTTTACAAGACTATGGATTATTCAGAAGAAACACTAAGGAATACAGGCTATTTAAGAAGAAAATCCCACCATATGTTCTTGGCAGGAGTGAAAGGGAAGCTCCTTTATGTTTCTTCTCTAACAATAAATTGTAATGCCCCAGGGAACCAGAGATCTTTGAAAGTTCAAATTTTATAGCAGCTGAGAACAGAGTACATTGACTCTACTTCGTTCTTGCCAATGTTAACGACTGTTACTGTGATCAAAGTCTAACTTAGCACATTCCAAGCAAGATTATAGTTCTCAGAGCACACTAAACAAGTTTACAGACTACAGTTTGCAGTTATGGTTTGAGTTAAGGAAGAAATCAAGCCGTAGTAGCTTTTTTAGTGGCTGCCAACTCCAATCTATGTTAAAAATATTTCTGATCATACTTGTGAACAAAAAATATATTTAAGTAAACATACTGATGTGCACATCAGTTTTTTGTGAACATCTGAGAGCAGTTCTTACTTGTGACTTTTATACTGGCAGAGTCAAACATCAATTTGGATTTTCAAAAGGCTAACATTTCTACCATCAATATTTTTTGATAGAGGTCTAATGAGGCGCAGAAGTGGTGTTTTCATTTGAAGTGGCAGCTCAGATGCAGCACCTCAGTCTGCTCAGTTCCGAGTCTTATTTAGCCCAACAGATAGTACTAGTAGCCAAAGCTGTCAGTTGGTAAATAGATGTATGAACCGTACTAAAAAAGATTAACAAAAAACCCCCCACAAACACGAGTTACAGAACCAAAGACAGTATTTTCTGTGCTCCCCAAAATAGCTGATAGATTGTATTTCAGTTCTGTTTTCTTCTCTCTTCCGTAATAACTAGTAACTGAAACACTGTAGGTTACACTTCATTTAGTTGGACATTCTCAATAGCCTCTAAGGAAGAGAAAAGAAAAAACAGCAATTCCAGAACTCCTAATTTTCTCCTAAGGATTTAGGCCATGAACAAAATAAGAAGTTCTTATTTTTCTCTAACCAACATCTAACACAGGTATTTCAAGTGGCCACTTGACTTGTATTTATTTGCTTGATTGAAACATTATTTTGAGCTATGCTGTAATAACATTTAAAGAAGTAAACTTAAGTAAAGTAAGTAAAGAAGTAAAGACCACAAATCAAATTCCGCTAAGCAGTAATGCATAAACTCCCCTGTCCAAAAAAAAAAAAAAAAAAAGCAAAAAGGCCAACCTCAAACATGAAAGTGGTTCCATATGCCACAAGTACCGCAAGACATAATAAAAAGTTCACTCTATCATTTGAGCTTTATAACAAAAAGTGATATGGAAAGCCATGTGTCAGCAGATAGTGATACCTTGATGTTGCCCAAAGAGCCTGACAATTCCTTAACACCCCAGCTATTTGAGTATTTGCTGCCTGCAGCAGCAAAAGCTGATCTAAGTCTAGTCTGTGAAGCCTTCTCCTCTCTTCCCAGGAGTGTGCTTCTAACACCTCTGTGCCAGCATGAGCTCCTACAGGAGCTATAGGATGAGCTGCTGAAGGAAGCTGTTTGGGAAGCTGACGGAAGGCAGAAGATACTGTAGGTAATCTGACAATACAGAATTATTTCAGCAGACACACACAGCTGCCTAAAACTTCAGATACTATTACCAGAGCAGTATTTGAACAGGAGTTAAGCATGTCAAAGCCTTTAGAAAGGCAGAAATTGAATACAGATTATTCTCTAGATCAATTCCTTGTCTAAAGGCCAATTAATCTTTTAAAAGGTACTTTATATGGTATAGCTTGCCATTCTCCTTACTGTAAAATTGAGCTGTAATGAAGCATCACTGCAAAGAAGTGGATATGGATGTCAGTAATACAAGAGCAGAACAAAAATAACTTGCTACTCACATTATTATATTCACAGATTTAAAAGGTCATTTATTTCAAGAATCAGTACAGATAATATTTTCAATGTGGAATAACTTCCTCAAGCTGTCATAGCATACCATTGTTTAATTGAGTTAAACAATTTCTACTGGTTTATTTCTATAACAAGTGCGTCTTTGCATCTTCCTCTTCCTACTCACTCAGAAAACTAAACAGTAACTTTTTATTATTAATGAAAATGAGTAGGCAGGGTACAAAATAAGTTTCTTCCCCAACTCCAAATTCAAAAGGGCTATTTCCTCTGCAAAAGACTCTAGACCTGGAAGTCTCTCTCATGTCATGATGTTTTCCCATTTTCAAAAAATTCTCCCCTCAGATTTTCTGATCTGTTACTTGAAAATAGTTACTGTGACTGTTTTGAAAGAAAGCAACCCAAGATCGTAATTCAAAAAAGTTAGATATGAACCCAACCCTTGTGATCAGTGCTATTAATTGCTATTTTTCCTCCCTCAAAGGAAAAAAAAAAAAGAAAGGCAAAACAAACAAACAGAAAAATTCTGCTCAGTACAAAGCAACAACATAAGGACCAGCTTAGAAATGTGTGCAGTTCTGCAAAGAAGCAGGTTATATTTTCCTTATCTTCAGACATCCTAGAGATTATAAACAAAAGTATACACTCAGTAGAAGACTCGTGAAAAAAAATAAAGAGGACCTTGAGTAGCTGGCAACTATTCCAGACTCAGCAATAGCTGTCTTTAAGGAACTATCACATAGAAAGGAGAACAAGTTGGATCCATGAAGCTTTATCCTAAAGACCTAGATCATTTTTTTGGCAGCTTTGGGTATAAAATACCTGTCACTTGAGAAAGTGAAAGCTTCAGCAGCATAAAGTTTAACAGCAAGACTTACAAGAGTCTTACACTGATTGCCCTCATTATGGTACTGGAACGTGGGACCAGAGTCAAATCACCCTTGAAACCCCTGAAACCAACACCACACTTCTCCTGTGGTATTATTCCCAGATCTTACTGTTTGCTATTAAAATAATTTTAAACAGGCCTACATATTTTACACATAGAAGTACCCATAGGACTGCTTTATCTACTGATTTGCTTTACTGAAGCGAAGAAATGAGCCATGGAGCCACAGAATCTGAGAGTCTTAACACAGAACTTGAATCAAACCTTGTCCAAAACTTGGCCTGAAGGACAACCCCAATTTACAATCCTTTTAATTTGCAAACCTGAAACAAATTAGCAAAATGAAAACTGCTTGACTGTTCCTAAAATTTAATCTCTTCAAAAGAGCAAAAAAAGTCTTTATTTTTAAGAAAAATATTTAGTAATTTAATAAAAATTCAGTAAACTTCGTTGAAAACCTCCCATATTTTAATACAAAAAAAGGTACTGAAAATACTCAGTTCTAATCCAGTCTACAGATGTCCTGTAAAAGTTTTCAATGCAATACCAAGAGTTATATAAAATGGCTAGGAACACAGCCTTTTTTTTTCCTCCCCCTTTTGAAACTAAGCAAATTAATTGCAGCTATCAAACTTGGGAAGCCTGCTAAAACACCCATCAAAGCACAACACTCTGTAGCTCTCAGCTCCAATCCATTTGCTTAGCAAGTCATCTTAATGTTTCATCTAAATAGATCACACATTAATGATAAATCCTAGAAGCAAACTGACCACCGTAACTATTGTCTTTCAGCAATCACTAACTGGAATGTAGAATCTAGCCACCACTAATATTGCAGTTATACAAATAATATCTTGTCAAATACGATTTTAAGACAAGTCGCATTTGAAAAATAAAAGTAAGAAATTAAAATAAAAATAAATTGATTACAGGTTCTTTTCAAACAGAAACAAATCCTGCCACTGGATAAGATGAACAGATGAAATACACAGATACTAGAAAGATAGTATTGCTTTATTCTATTACTTCTAACCTTTTATTTCTAGATGGACCTGTTTTATTTCAAGGTTTGGAATAGCCACATACAGAGACCAGAAACAAAACCAGAAAATCCACTTGCATATTGTAAAAATCAAGTAGCCACTGAGATGTCTTAGCAAGACTGTCAAGGAGCAATCAACAAATAAAGGCTTTACTTAGAAGCATTAAAGGCCAACTCCTCAAAGATCTGGGAAATCAGAGACCAGAAAAAAGAAGTATTATCCAAGAAAAACCTGTCTCTATTCTTTGCTATTTTTAAACCGTCCATGTCTCAAGATTCCAGAAAATTTTACTTTTATCACATCACGCTGATCTATGGTGGGGTGGGATGTTTCGAATAGGGGAGGGAAAGAACAGCGTCTTGAGGGTAGTTACATAGTTTCTTAATCAAATCAACAAGGCCCACTGCTGTACCTCCCACTTCTGGAAATTATTCTGTCTAACACAGTTGAGCTTAAGCAACATTTTCAGAAGAATCCGAGTGGAGAATAGCATGCAATACCTATCTAAGGGACAGGACTACCCACAGAGCAGGCTATTCTTAGGAAGCAGGCAAGCCAAGTTAATCATCCCAAAAGAGCAGGCCTGTATGTTTTCTTAACCTTTAATTCTCTAGGAGACCTGGAGAGGACTTTTTACTCACAAAGCTACAGCACTTAGTATCATTAAGCAACTATAAAAGACACTTTGTATTCAAAGAAAAGATTTTTATGCAAGATGCCCTTGCTCTGCGTGGGCAGGCAGAGAACAAGTACCCAATAGAGTCATAGGAAGGCAAACACGTTCCTCTGAAATGAAGTTTAAGTTCTCAGGAAAGTAATCCTAAAAATAATCAATACGCAGGAGGAATGGGATTCTCTTCTCTCTTGCTCCAAAGGTGCTAGAACTTATCAACTCCTTCTGCAGGATGAGTCAACATCCCTGTATGACCTGCATATGCTAACTTCAGCATTTCAAGGACATGCTGCTCATCAGCCCCTCCACTACTACCTGAAGCAACATTTACAATGTACCACTGGGAGGAAAAAGACTAGGATATTAACTCACTCCACCCCTCAATTACACTTCTCAGCATATTCACATTTCATATTTTGTTTTGCTTAAAAATAATTGTACTTTAAAGCAATTCCTCCTGTACAGATGAAAGGGAAGGCCTTGCCGCCAGTTTAAGGTAGGACAGGATCTTTAGGCAATTAGATGTTCCAGTAAGGTAACTTGTTTATTTCTTCTCTCCTTGGTTGACGTATCAGAACTATTCTGAAAAATGGTCCTAGGACATGTATTCAGCCACTGTACTATTTCAACTTCGGAAACAGAAGGGCAGGAAAAACTTATTTTACCAGCCTAAGGAATATCCATATTGAATTACTTCCAGATTCAGTCATGCAAAATGGAATAATAAATATTTGGCAAGGAAACTACTTATTCAATATTTGTGCTTAGACATGGTTGCTAAGACAATCTTGTAAATTTTTATCATGAAAAGAAGTCATCATATTTCCACACAATTATTAATCTTTTATATTGTGGTTAGATCAGGAAAAAAAATTAATTTGTGGAAGTTCAAGAAGTTAACTGTCCCTTATGAGGGGATTCCATCATCACTTAAATGCTTCCTGAATCTTTAAGAAGACTCTCAGGAACTCTATAGCCCTTGCACTTTCCCAGTCATTCCATAATTTTTGTCAGAAGAATGCACAGACAAACCATTCCCTGGATGAATGTCACAGTACATCAGAACAATTAAAGAAGTTTTCCTCTTTCACAAAAATCTTAGGAAAAGATTCAGCCTTCAGCAGCTTGTGGAAATAGTCTCCATACTTTCTCTCTTACTGAGCTTGCCAAGAATATCTAGAAAAGGACTCATCTGTAAAGTGTATTCTCTCACTTAGAAAAGTAAGAGAATTATGAATTTGCTCTGATGTTTCTTCCCGAAATATAGGACGTTGATTAATTTAGAGAAAAAGGTAAGAAGAAAGAGCAGTGGGTTTTTTTTAAAGAAAATATCACAAAGGAAGTTGAGTATATGAAAGAGAGGTAGTTAAAACAATTCTCAATTTTCATTTCCAGATGGAAATGAAGAGGGGGGAAATGAAATTGGGGAGCAGAAAGGACTTTATTGTTTAGAAGACACTACACAAGTCATAAGAAGAAGGAAGACATCATCCACTGTACCTCAAAAGAAAAAAAGTAGTAATGGAGGAGCCACTGAAATCACAGCCAAAGAAAGGTGGGCTTCTTGCTTCATCAAACAAAGCAGTGCCAGTGCTAGCAATAATCTAATCACTTTTCTTTTTGTGGAATAGACACTGAAATCTGAGCTGGAAAGATGGAAAACTGCCTTAGTTTGACTGAAGCAGAAAAAAATTGCATGTTACGTCTATGTTTATTTTAAAGTTTTTTGTTGTTTTGGCATTGTTTTTCTTTTGTTTTGGTTTTTGTTTTTCTATCACCTAATCTGTTGCGGGATAAAACCTTATAAACACATGTATTAGTGAGAATATATCCGAATTGGTATTTGTAAACAAACAGCATATACACAATGGCAAACCAAGTATTGTACTATTTCTTTTCCTGAAGTAAAATTTCTCAGACTCTCATGAAATGTTTGTTCCACTTGTAGGTAAGATCGATAGTAATCATACAAATCTGCAAAATCAAAACCTCAACTTTCATTAAAAAAAAAAAACTATTACTGACTGTTTTACTCTGAAACGATATTTGAAAAGATCATCCATGTTATATAAAAGCTTAAAAAAAACCAAACAACAACAAACAACAACAAAAATCAAAAACCAAAACCAAACCCACACAAGCTTCAAGTTTGGTTCCCTCCCAACAATATCACTTGATTTTGTGCCCTGATTTTTGACCAATGACACAATACTGCAAACCAAGCAATAACCTCCATTTCACTGTAAACTTTTAATATATGATTGTTTCCATTTCAATTATATTCAACTTAAAGCAGTTATTAACAAAGATTTTTTTTTAAAAAAATGAATACCTCAGTCTGACCTTCATGGGCACTGGATTCATGAGTGACACGAATAGCCTAAAATTAAAACATACTTCAATCAGACTTTAAATGAGAGACTTTCAGTGTTTTAAGAACTACTGTAAGCTTTTCGTTTTATCAAATGCCACAGGTGTAACTATTTTTGTTCAGTGCTTGCAATACCTAAGTAAAACAATAAATAAATAAATCATCTCCACTTCCAAGGAGGGAGACCAATATTTCAGTTTCATCACAGTCAGTTCAAATCAAATACCTAACAGTTTGAAACAGCACTTTAACACACAGAAAACACGAAGGGCAAATGTTTTTACTATATATCACTTCTTGAGCAGAAGAAACACTTTAGATAGAGGCTCTGATCAGACATCTTCTGTCCAATATTTCTACTGTTCTTCTACTGTTTCCGTTTGTTACTACTTCCCTCAGCCACATATTAACATCCTTACTCCAGAGGGCTTCACAATAAGCTTAAATTGAACTTGGGCTTGGCATCAAGATTTTCATCTTGAAAGAGGATCCTCATTACCATCAGGAGCAACAGCACCATTGTCCCATTCCACCACTGCCCAGATGTTTCTGCCGCATCCTTTCAAACAGCACTAATGATCTGGCTAACTACACTATCAGCTAGCTCATCTAATTGGTTGGGGGGGGGGGAGGGGGGCAGGGGGAAGGAGATTATATTTCAGCCAAATCAGCATTTTGTGTGCCCAAAGCTGACAGAGCCAAAGAAGGATGACTAGAAGGCACAAATGAAAGAAGGCTGCAGAAGAACTATCCTTACAACAAAAGCCCCAGATCAGCTTAAATTGACCATTAAACTGCATCCTGAACACACCAAAAACATTATGCACACATTTCTCATCCATTTCAAAGTCATTTTAAGCTAAGTGAATTAGTAAGGATGAAGAACAAAATCCATTCTGCTGATTGAGATATGGGCAGGCAGGAATGCCTTACCAAAGCAGGGTTTTCTTCGTAGCAACTGTCTGATCACGAGCTCACGTGTAAAATTGAAATCTTTAAGTGCTTCACTGGATCAAGTCCTAAGGACAGTACCTGCTCATGCAAGTAATTCTTGTACCACTTTAAATAAAAGTAAAAACACGTGATACTAACTTCGTAAGTTTCTAGGTATTTGGCCCTCTCTTCTGGAGTCATAGATAGCGAATCTTCTAGGAACTTTTTCAGCGAAGAATTAGTTTCTTAAAAAAATAAAAAAGACATAATTATGAGTCACACTTCAACTCCAACTTCATTCAAAGCTTACAGAATGCTTATACCCAACGAAAGATTTAAAGATATAATTACAGTGCATCTTTAAGACATTGAAGGCTGACTGTAAGAGGAGTTACTACCTGCTGCAGTTTACTATGTTTGGAGTGCTTTTGTTTGTGGATTAGTATGAAATACTGTTTTTATAACTGTAGGTAGAAATGCTCTTTGAACAGAGATCGTCTTTTAATAATGGTTATATTCAGAGAAAATAGTACAAAATATATCCTTCCCTTCACACCTCCCCACAGTTAAAAAAAAACAGAAAAGCCAACCAAAAAACCTCAACCAACCAACAAACTTACCAAAGTTCATTTTATCTCTGTTGTTTGCAATAGCATGAATTAGCCCAATTGTTCCACAAGCATTGTTAATGGTCTGCTTCATGAAATACACTGACGATTTCACATCTTGCCCCTTAGCTTTTATTCTCTCTTCTTCTTCTGTTCTGAAGGTTTCATACTAGAAGAAAAGTTACAGACATTACACAAATAGTAGAAACAGATACTGGCTATATTATTCAAGCAAACATGATTTTAAAAAAGCAACAGCTAATTAATATAAAACAAAACTCAAGCTGTAATTTGAAACACTTAACAAGCATGATTCAACAAGTATATGTATACTTACTCAACTGAACAGCTCCATATTGTTTCTTAAACCATTATGTTGCCACTAGCCAAGACTCAGTCACACTTGAAACATCATTTTGAAATTGTGTTAACACAATTTCAAAAATATTTCTTTGATCAGAGCACCTGTCACAGTCCCTCTTCAATCCAGCAAAAAGCTTTTAAGGACAGAGGTACTTCAGCACGAAGCATTCTTACAAGTTCCATTTTTACATTTCACGTTTCCAGGAATATAAAAATAAGATTTCTATAATGCTTACAGCCTCAAAACAGGGCCTTCAAAATCCATATTAATAAAGTGAATGTTTATTTTCTGTAATAAAAGAAAGAACTTAGTTTGACTGAACAGTCTAAAGTACTTGTTTTGTAAAGATCATAACTGACTAAAATCTGTTACACTGTGCAACAGTGTGTTGCTTTTGTGGGCCTTTTTTTGTTGGTTGTGGTTTGCTGGTTCTTTTGGGGAGGAGGTTGTTTTTCATTTTTGTGTTTGGTTGGGGTTTTTACATTTTTTTTTTTATTTTAAGATTTTCATTTCAAACAGAAAAAGAATGAAAGAAAACTGCAAATGTTCCAGACAACGCTGTTCTCGTGCCTCTTTTACTAGGTACTTTTGTAGAAAGAAAAGTACTGAAGTAGATGGGCTTTTTATACAACTATGACAACAGTAAAGTTTGAATGCAGAATGTTATCAGGGAGCTCTTCCTGAAAACCCATGAGAAATTTCTCTAGGACTCTATGTACCATCAGTGACAAACAAAACCAAGAAATTTTTCCAGTGTCATGATTCCATGATTGCAGCTTGTCTGAACATTCTGAATGGTCTAAGTAATAGCAAGAACATTTAAAAAGCATTTTAATTTGATACTACGTATTTACAAGTTAACAAAAATAGCCTTAACTGAGAAAAGAAATTTCACAGAGCATAACTGGACATCAGTTCATATTTGAGAAGGTAAACAATATAGCTGCCATTGACTCCCTGCCAACCAAAATAAATTCCATGGCAAAAATAAATATACAAATGTTGAGAATACCAAAAAAAAAAACTTTTTAGCAATGGTTAGACTAGATCACCTAAAGAGGTCCCTCCTAACCCAGGCTATCCCATAATATAGATATATTCATTGGGTCATGCCCAAACTGCCCAATGCTCATAGTATTCACTTTGTCTAGAGCCTACAATGTAGACTAAGAAAGTCTGGACAATAATCCTAAGATTATCTGTATGCTAACAAGAGTATGTTGCCCTAAAAGCAAGTTCAAGCAAACATATATAGGAAATATAAAAGAAAGGAACTTCTAGGCAGAAGAACAAACACGTGATAGAAAAGTGTTTACAAAGGCAGCAAAATTAATTGAGTGACACTTTCAGAAAGGCAGACACATCCAAGAAATATAAATAAAAAACAAATTAAATAAAAGCAGATTATAACAGGCATACTGAAAGGGAGACTGAGGAAAGGAAAAGTACTCCAGAAATACAAAATAATTCTCAAGAGTCTTGTAGAGTTCACACTGAATAACAAAAGCTTCAGAACATTGGGACTTCACATAAAAGATTCAACGTTCACACGCTCAGGCTACACAGTTGACAGAAACACTCGCGTCCCTGATGTTTCTGAAGGATTAATGTGCTGGAGAAAATCTCAAATATTTGACTAGTGGTTGATTGATTGATGCAACAGAGCATACGCTGTTTCTCTGGTTCTGTTTCTCATATGCCTCTTGAGGATGAAATCAGATACACCTTCTGGAACAAGAGGAAGGTTGTTCTTTCCCATGGGATGATGCTCCCATAGCACAATCCAAAAAGGAAGTTTGCACAGGCAGGGAGGCAAAATAAGAAGTGATAGTCACAGAAAGAGCTCAAACCTGTAGCTCAGCCGCCAGACAGAACCCACAGCACACAAAAAACAGCATTGCAAAGGTGACAGAAAGGAAATTTCCTAAAGGCAGGTGAGAACAGTTAAGAGTTTGCTTAAATTCAAAACTATCAAGGTGGCTGAAATCGAACCTGAAAAGGACTGCCTGCACAGCTGTTCTGGAAAAACTGAGAATGCAAAGTTTTACAGGACCTAATGAGCAAGAAGGCTGATCTAGTCACTCTCTCTATTTAAACAGGTTTCATCATAGAAGTTAAGCTTTAATAGCTAACTGGTTTGTCTTTATAAACCACATGTTCTTTTTGAGAGACGTATTAAAAGGAAGATGTTTGGGCAGATTCACCTCAAACTTTTTGGCTGACCTTATCGCAATCAGGTAAGATTTTTATAAATTGAAAGATCAATAAAAATCGCTCATTTCAACCTACATAACACTTGAAGGAGACATGCAAGATGGATGTCTTCTCCATGTAGAAGCATACAATGACACAAAATAAGCAGACTTGAAGATTTAGCCAAATCAAGTATTTCAAAGGCTAACATAGAGGAATAAAGCGGGGAGGAATTCTCTTTCATCTTAGAAATAGGCCTCATCTGTCCAAGAAGCAAAAGCCACTTGAACACTGATAACTGAACTCAAAGAGCATTGAAGTTTGGTCCGCACAACAGTAAGAAAACTCAAAAAGTAGTTGCATTTGATACAGTCCTACACCTTACCTCTTACTTTCTTTACTGTATTGTACCTTTCTGCTAAAAGTACCAAACTGAGCCATTTCACAGTGCATATTTAAAAAAACAAAAAAGCCTTAAATTGTCTGCAATAGAAAAACGTGAGATGTACTTCTCTCTGCTTCTACATTAGCTTTTCCCAATCCAACTTTAAAAGAAATCATAAATATACAGGTAAGGTTATCAAAAGAAGGTTCTGAAGGAAACATTTTGTTGTTGTCTTCAATTAAGAAGTCTCTTGAGTAAGGTTTGAGTCTTATCTTGATTCTATTATGGCACCAAAGTACAAGATTCAAACTGTTCATTCCCATTTCATTTATAAAAAAAGTGATTGGTTGATTATTAAACAAACATCTACCTTTTCTGTTATTGGAAAGAGAAGTAGCACTGCACAGACAGGTCTTGGCACCATGCTAAGCAGTTCTGGTTCCATACCGTAAACATCTACAAATTGCCAGTCAGGATGTATACCTAACTGCTTGAGAAACTGGAAAAGAAGAAAATAGAATAATATTAAATGACTATGCTCTTTTAGAGACATAGAAACATTTTTTTTAGAAACATAACAGAATACTTACAATATGAAATACATTGCAACATCCTATACATTCCAAAATTTAAGGAGAATAAACAAGGTTCAGGTTTTAATAAATAAATAAATTCTAGTGCTAACAATGACAAAATTCCAAAGTTTTATTTAGATAGTTTTATGAAATTAGGTAATTACTAAAACATTAAAGCCTTTCAGCCATTTTGAAAGTGTTTTGTCACAAAATAGAAGAGTACTGAATATTCACTTTACCTAGAAATCATAGGTCAGACTACATATGACTAAACCTATGATATTATTTGACTCCATGAGTACTTCAGAATACCTGACACTAACGCACATATTGGAGGGTTTCAGCAACTCAAAAAAATAGTGATCTTTGATGGTGTTTTTAGCAAAGAGACACAAGATACCGATTTTAGTAGGTATACCTTTTAAGGTGGTGTTCTAGGTGAAAATTCCTTTCAAACTATGATAGAGCAACATATTTTGAAGTCGACAAAGATTAAGTGCTAGACAGTAATCATCAATCTTCAAGTAATTCTCAGTTACTTCTTTAGAACTTCTGAAAAGCACCTAAGCCAAAGACTTTTCTGGGATCCTAAGCCAAAGGATCCTCTTTCCTATACTACAGCTACGGGTCACAATACAAAAGGGGATTTTAGTTCTTTTACCTAACATTAATCCACTTAATAACAAAAGAGACACTGTAGCATCTACTAAGTTTTGACAATCTTAGCCTACAACTGGATGCTCATTTTTTAATCAGATATTCTTCTTTAACTTAGGTAAGTTATGTACCACAACAACAGTTGCACAATTAATAACGATATACAATTTGAACCAGTTTGAAATATCTGCGTTACCTGAGTCTAGAAGAACCTAACTGAATTCAGAAACTATTGTTATTACACATACACTGACCATTCATAATTATAAGAAAAAGCTAATGATACACTGGGGCATACACAAATCCTATTCTGAAACACTACTTCTACTTTTAAAAGAAATACATTTGGGAGAAAAACTTAAAAGATACTTAAAGATGTGTATTTCCAAAAAAGTTAACATTTCACAACTCACTATGTTTCTCCTCGGAAAAAAAAAAAATAAAAAAAAAAAATCACATTCTATAGGAAAATCTTACCCAGTCATCTGGGGCTCTTGAGTTTAAAATAAGGACAGTCTGCTGATAAACAGCTGCAAATTTAAATGCCTGAAAAAACATGCAGCAAGTAATATTCTTCTGCCCTCTCTAATGGAAAAACAATGAACTACTAAAGCATTTTTTAGCCAGCTCTCAACAAAACTCAACTCTGCAGTTCCCAGTACTGTTCCCAAAAGTAATACTGTAGAAGACCAAAGCAATTTGCCCATTATCTTTATTAGAGGGGAAAGATTATTTTAAAAGCTTCATCATGCTTCCTGCCCGATGCTATTTGAGGAAATCTATTTATTGATACATTTGCAGTAAAGAGATGCTTAAGAATCACATAAAATGGTAATCCTAAATGAAAGGCATAGCTGACTCTTCTTTCCATAATCCACCCAGTGAGCAGGTTTACACATATGCACAAGAATTCAGTTAACAGTTATGCCATATTTGAGTAGATTCGTACCTACGTAGAATTAACTGTCAGAAATACCCCAAAATGAGTATTTTATTAAAACAAAACACAAAAACATACAACAAAAGACAAGTGTCTTCATCTACTGTGAGATTCTTTCAAATACCAGTTTCAGCTTGCATTGGGCAAGAGGCAAGGTGGTTGTCTTTCCAGAGACATAGCCAAAGGACTGGCTCTCTATATTTAGAGATATAAAGGAGACAGTTTCTACAAAGACCGAATGCATGGACAACAAGTATTTATAAAGAATAAGGAAGACTTCTACCAGTAACACTTCAGAATATCTTCTACAAGGGGAATTCCTTCTACAGAGAATATCTTCTGCCAAATAAACCCCACACTTTACCATTTTAAATGCATTATTCTCTTTCCATTTTACACTGCAAGACATAACAAAAGCAAGGGCAAGCAAAGGCAATTTAAGTCTGAAAAAAATTTAAAGAGTATCTTGGAAAATTTAATATGGCTGTGTATCCACAGTAATAACCTGTACAGTTCACAGTGCTAGTTCAGTATTTGATTTGACTGCATTGCAAAATATGGAGATTTTCTTTTCACAAGGCCATATATATACTTTTCCCCATTTTTTTATACTACCTACTAATAATGAAGAACATGAATTGACCATAAATTCAAACAGGAAAAGGGATATGAGGGGCAAAATAAAGTGTCTCTATCAAGCTCTTAAGGAAATTTTGTTCCCTTCTGTAGGGGTTTCTGGGACTGGGCACAAGTCATAATTAAGGCTTTGCAGAACCTACCCTTTTTGACTAGTTTAAGAAACAAAGTAGTTTTGAATTACAACAAGAAAATTCACTCAGAAGATGGCTTATGTAATACACCAAGCTCTTTTGGTTCTGTACCACCTTTAAATCTTGCCAAGATTGGGAAGAAGGCCAAATTATTATCTTTCAATGAAAATGGGGAAAAGGTAAAGCGTTAAGTTTTTACTAGGTGATTAAACAAAAGACAGTATTTTTTGAAGTCCTATTCTAACCCTCTGTTGTGAAGATAATTACCACTTTGTGAATAGCAAAAAAAAAGAAATTCTGAAGGGGGAGGGAGTATGTGTATAGGTGCATTAAAATATTAGTTGTATTTCTAGTACTTTTGTTACAAAGCCAATGACTAATCTTTCCATCATTTTTACTGCTGTTATTCAGAATTGTGGGAACAGCAATGCAACTGAAAAAAACCTATTGCATATTCTGCAAGATTGCAGGAAATAAGGGTACAAAACCCCAACAAAACAAAAACAACACACACCTAGAAAAAGGCCCCACAACCAGAGTCATCAGTGCTAGAAGGACAACATTAAGCTACTGGAAAAATAAGTTATTTAGGGTCTCCTGTCCTGTTCTACAATACTGGGGACAAAAAAATACCAACCGACCAAAACAAACAAACCAAAACCACCCACAAACCCCAAACCAATAAAATACTCCCTACACCCAAGAATAGCTACTCAAACTCCTGAATGAAATATTCAACATAACTAAAACTCCACAGATATAGGGTGCCTTTCATTATTCACATTACCTACCATACTGCCTAGAAATTTTACAATCTAAGAAATTAGAAGTTTCAGTATACAATCAAAGCAATGACTAGAAGTGATGGCAGGGTGGGAAGAACCCTTAAAACAAATACATAGAGCTCATTTTTAATGTGGAGAAACACAAAGGAAAAAGGATCTCAATGACACAGGCAGAGAAGTAATATTTTGCAATTGTGTTCCGAATGGATAAAAGCAAGGCAAGACTGCATTTAGCAGGGTCAGGGAGAAGAAATTTCGCAGGAATAAAAACAGTTGTTGTTAGAAACCAGGTAAAGTTCTTTAGTGGGAGAAAAATCCATATTATATGTGACACAGGAAGGTCAGAAATGAGATGTCACAAACAACAGCTCTGGTTTTGGCAAACTACCCAAATATCTTAGTCATAACTAATTTAAACGTCATTTTTTTTTCCTCCCTCAGTCTTTTTCTAGCTCTTTCCTAGGTCAGACAAAGATGCTGGTACAAAAAGGAGTCAGTTATGCACAAGGAGGTGAAGCAACCCCTTCCCTGCTGACAAAAACATTCCTGTTTTAGGACAGCAGGCAGTTCTGTATGCTTTTTAGACAGCCTCATTCATAGGGAGGGACCTCTGCTCCTTCGCATTGCAATTATTCAGTGATTACCCAAGCAATTTTACTCTACAGATACCCTAACTGCTCCATCCAGTAGGTATCTAACACTGTATCTGAGGGCTCACTTTCAGCTGTGTACCTTCTCTTAGCTTATTGATACTACATACCCAGGTTCACATAAAATAGCAGTTTTATATTTCTCCAGATATGCTCAAGAGACTATAAGATACTCTTTCAGTCACTGCTTACCACATTGCTGACTATTCTTAATTTATATGTCTTCAAGCACATACCTCAGAAAAGAAAAAAAAAAAAAGATAGATACGTGGCTAGATTACAGAAGTCTTACAGGGGCTCAGGAAGAACAGTAACAGCAGCAGCAGCAACAACAACAAAAACTACCACACATCTCTATTAACTTTGTCAGAACTTTATTTTTACTGATTGTTGTCATAGTTTCAGTTGTCTCTTTTCTTCTTGTGTTAAAATACCTTCCCGAAAAACACTTTTTTTTTTTCACTGGTCCAGCTAACAGTTAGACAAGAAGTCACTTTTGAAATTACTTTGCACACACCCCTCCTCATGTGCACTTGTCATGAATTTCTCCTTTTTTCCCCCCAGTATTCCAGAAGGCCCTTCCTTCTGACCTGATTATTACTGTTTTCAACGAGCTAAGGGGGAGTGCAGAGAAGATGGAGACAGCCTCATCTCAGCAGTACATAGCAGAACCATGAGAAACAACGGACATAGATTGGAATACAAGAAATTTGAACTTTATAAGGAAAGCATTTAAAATAAAGTTAAAAAATAACGATCATGGCCAAAAACTAGCACAGGCTGCCCAAGGGGCTGTGAAGTCTCCATCCTTGAAGAACTCACGACTCAAGTTCCTGAGCAACCTGTTTTGTACAGAATATGGTTGTACTACAGAACTGTAGAGGTCCCTTCCAACCCACCAGATTCTTTTCTACATAACCACAAACTGTAGATCTGCATGTCCAAATGTTAGGTAATAGCAAAAGCATTGCAATAAGCAGATTTAGGCACGTTACCTATGTGGTATGACCTCTGCTGTTTTCATTGTCAGTACCACTGCTGTAACCTACTAACCATTAGGCATTGAAAGAGCACAGAGCAGTCATCTTTAATACCTGATTTTGCACTGAGGTACTCTGGCTACCTTTAAGGGTCATGAAATTTATGTAATTATAGAAAAAAAATTATTTTTAAAGAGCCTCGACAGTACAATGGAAACCCAGAGGACAAAGGAAACCTAGCAACATCTTTACCCAGGCAAATTGACTTCAGCAGTTTAAAACAGCATTCCTGCCAACACAGTTACACAGTCAGTAGGAAGATTTGATTTATGGGGTTGATGGAGATGTGGGAAGGGCAGGTGGGGTAAGAAAAATTAAGGGTGCAATTTATTTTAACAGAAAACCTCCAGAGTACTTAATACACAATTTAAATATTGTCTGAAGCAGCCATGCTCTTTTCTACTTTGTCAGTGACACGTAAAAACAAAGTGAGGAGAAACAATGAAACAAAATGGACTTTGAAATTTAGGTGCGATTAAAGTTGGATGGTATTTACAAATATTTCAAGAACTCACATTCTAAATACTAAGGTATTGTACTCAAAACTGAGTTTTCCACATTTTACTGTGGTATTTGTATACAAGTTGGAACCTTTACTGTTTGGGCATTAAAAGGATATATTGCTTAATTCTTTCATTATGACATTTTTGGAATTAAAAATGAAGGGATCATTTTTGAATACGTATTAGAGAAGGCATCTTTCAGACCATTAATTGAAATGACTGACATGTCAAGATGGCAGCAGTTGTAGAAACTTTAGCTCTACACAGCAAGTCAAAAGGCATACCAGAAGCAAATACTTGGCTTTAACTTTCACAAGGTGCATTATTGTTCTTTACCTACTCCTTACTTAGAGTGGCCACAATATGGTCTTGCTCAAACAAGAGACGCTCCATTATAATAAACCTACTTGGGAAATTCAAGATCTATTACAAATTCTTTAATATCCACAAGCGCTGCATTTCAGGATCGCATAATAAAGTTCAAGGAATATAGCCCATTTATCACCAAATTGTTTTTAAATTAGTTTTTTTTCCAAAGTTTGCAATGAAGGAAGAGAAAACACTTTCAATTTCATCAAAAGTGTTCTAAAACAACAATTGGATTCTATTGATTCTGCTGGTCCTTTAAGCCCTGGAAAATGTGGAAGAGGGCAACAGCATCTTCAGTGCAACAAGGTAACCTATTGCATGAACCACTATCACTTGTTTTCAACTCTGTAGCACCCCATTCATTAAGCAGTGTTCCAGACAGTAAGGGCTTCGTTGCTATCATTTTTAGTTTATGTCACTGAAACAGAAATAAGAACGTCAGCAAAAAAAGAGCATAATAAAAGGCCAGAAGTGACAAGTATAAATAGAGGAATGAAATACATGGTTTTCTTAGCTTTCAACTACGGAGGAACATTGAAAGACAGATCCTTGGTCAATCTTCCAATTATTTTCCCTCTGCGCAACTTGGCTCAAGTTTTCTTCCTCTTATTTTCTTTCTCTGAAGTTTCCAGCTTAAACTGAAGATTATTCACATTTGCTAATGCCTCTTCCACTTCAGTCTTTAGGTTGGTGGAATGAGTGTCATAATGTTGTTTGTTTTCAAGCAATTTTTCTCCTTTATCTTGAATATCTTTTGCAAGATGTTTATTTTCTTCTTTCTGACTTTCTATTATTTTAAGTAGTTCTTCGTTTTAAGCCTGCAGTGACTCAAGGCCTTTCAGTGATTCTTTCAACTGACTCTGAAGCATCCTATTCAAGGGCTGCAAAAGAACTAATTCATAGATGCAGCTGTGTCCAGATGTTGTCTCACTTCTTTCTTGTTCCCCAAGTTGCTCGACCACTGGCTCTAAACCCCAAAACAAGTTAAAATTTTCCCTTTTCAGCATATCTACCTATTTAAACTCAATAAGAGGTCTATATAGCTTGAGATATTTTAAACTAGAACAAGCCAATCAACAAGCCATCTCACAGTGGACATCTACGATCCCTTCATATTTGTTCTTTGCTGTGCTGTGCCACAGCCTCAACACTTCCCCTTTGCTGGCTTTGTGGAAGGCTTTCTGGGGTACTCTCTTTCCAGAAAGACACAAACTGAGTCTTTGTCTTCCACCTTCTGGGGCTACACTCATAATAACAGGCTGTTTTCCAAGCATGCACACTATCTCTGCTGTTTCCACTCTGCTTACAACAGAAGTGTGTTCCATAATTGGGCAAAGACTTGCTGTATCCAGTTTCTGACATTTGTTCTATGTTTTGTGATCTTTATTGCCCCCCTCAGCTGTCAAGGGTGTCATGGAATCACGGAATTGTTGGAGCTGGAAGGGACCTTCCAGAGATCATCTAGTCCAACTCCCCTACTAAAGCAGGATTGCCTATGGCACATTATTCAGAACTGCATCCAGGTGAGTCTTGAAGATCTCCAGAGAAGGGGACTCCACAACCCCCCTGGGCAGCCTGTTCCAGTGCTCTGTCACCCTCACCGTAGAGGAGTTCTTACTAATATTTGAGTGGAATTTCCCATGTTCCAGCTTGTGCCCATTGCCCCTCGGGCTGTCACTGGGAACCACTGAAAAGAGTCCGGCTCCATCCTCCCTCAAACCGCCTTTCAGATATTTAAAAGCATTAATAAGGTCTCCCCTCAGCCTTCTCTTCTCCATGAACTAAAATTAATTTCTTTATGTAGTTGACTCTCAGTACCTTAATTGCTTTCAAAAAAGAAAAAAGTAGGATCAAAGGCCTGAAAATAATGCTGGAAGGTAACTAAGAACAGGCAAGTAAGCCCTATGTGGCAAGAGAAGGCCAAGCCACAGCCAGCTTTCAATAGCTTAACTCTGAACTACTTGAAGCCAGAGCTTGAGCTTCATAATCAGATGTAGTCAATTACTCTGTCGTTATCCAGATATAATGAAGGTGTGAGTTGACACAGCACCTTATCTAGGAAGTAAGGATATCTCTTAGAACGTGCAAGATGAAGAAAGGTAAGAGAGATCAAGACAGATAACCACCAATATACTTTTTTGCTTATCTGTGCTTGCTAGAGAATCAATCACGGGTTGCAAGCCACGCTGAAGCAACATCATGATGAAGAACACTCAGCTTGTGTCTGATCTTTTCACTCCAAAAATATGTATGCAGTCTTTTTTTTTTTGGTGGTAGAAGAAATTGAGAACAAGATATGCAGCCAAACATCATCTGGTAAACACTAGACGGATAAAACACATTTCCTTTCTTTCTCTCTAATTAGTGGGGAAAATCTTTTAAGAGGTTCAGGAACAAGGGTAGCACTGGTCATGTCAGGCCCCCAGCTGAAGGTAAAAGAGAAGAAACCATTCCCTGTCATCACTGTACACAAACTGGGGCTTTGTAAATGCTGAATCATCAACTCTTTCTGTATCAGAGGTAGACTAACAATTCATTCTATCAGACTCTAGAAGTGGGGGAAAAAAAAAGGATTGTGACAATTAAATCAGCACTGTATGGTACATTTAACTGTGCTGACTTTTCTCTTAAAAAGATCACTAGAGATATGCGGCTGTGGCATTCCCAATGAGTCACTGCCACTGGAAATCTCTAAAGCTGAGAAAAAAATATTCATGTCTGTCCTCACTAGTCAGTTTCTGAACCTTTAAATAATTCTAACAATATGCACAATGACAGACCCTATAAATATATATATATGCACACACTAAGGATTTAGTAATTCCTAGATGTGTATAATAACATGCTCTTCAGACAGAGAAAAAACTTTCAAGGTATTTTGGAAAGATTTCACATAACCTACAATTGAGAAATACCACTTCTTCTCCATTATTATCTGAATTTCACTGAATTTTTAGAGTTGGAAGGGACCATAGAGATCATCTAGTCCAACTCCCCTGCTGAAGCAGG
>JAOXNO010000001.1:166452636-166465727 GCA_028565335.1 Limnodromus scolopaceus
CCCAGGATGCCATTGGCCTTCTTGGCCACAAGGGCACATTGCTGGCTCATGGTCATCCTGTTGTCCACAAGAACTCCTAGGTCTTTCTCCTCAGAGGTGCTCTCCAGGTGATGCTACATTCCTGTGCCTTAAGCTTCTATATTGACCTCTCAACAGTACTGTAGCGTATCTCTTCAGCAGTCCAGCCCACTTGCAGCTCATGAGATTTGTCTCCTAGTTTCTATGCCAAGTGTCTCCTCATATTAAGTTCTCAGCCCTTATCTAGCCAAGAGATGGGCCTGTACTGTCACATTACCACCACAGTCTGCATTTGCCTTCCTCTGCTGCGAAAAGCTTCATAAAGCACACTTACAGAAGCCAGAATTTTCCAAAGATAGTTTAATTCTGTGGATGGGGAGACAAGCTGAAATCACTACATATTTCACCACCTTCTGTTCCAAATCCAAAGAACTAAATGCGTGTTTACATGTTGGTGAAAATAACCCCCAAATAACTCCAAATTTCAGCAAGTGATTCTGTAATTACCGAACCATCAAGATACTCAACTTCACATCTACCTCCAGACCTTGGAGAAAGAATGAAAAGGAACATAACAAATATTAGTCATTGTGCTACAGGCGCTACTAAGAGACTTGATGAAATTGTAATATAAAATAATATGTAAAGTTCTCTAGATAACAAAGTATGTAATAGTTACCTAAATTAAGAACAAAGAGATTGTTAAATCAGGTTCTTGCTATCACAGACAGATCTTACCAGTACGTACATTTCTAGTGTTTTGACAATCATGAGGTCATAAAAACACATACTATTTAAAAACATTTGCACGTTTAATTAGATACTTTAAAAGGGAGAGGCCAGGATCAGACAGACCAGAAATGTATAAAGCTCATAAACACACACCATGTTTCTTAGTAATTACTCTTCTCCCCAAGTATCTTTTTAATTCTTTCATTTCAATTCTTTCATTAACGTTTATTGAAAATACTTAATTTTAAGCTAGCAAGCGCTACTGCGTGACAAGTTACGTTTCACTGCTCCGTCAGTCTTACAATAGATCTACTGAGATTGCAGCATTACAATATGAAACAAAAGCTAAAAGCAAATCTAACACTGGTTACTAGAGAAAGAGTATTTGCTATTTTTAAAAGGTGAAACTGGTTATGGATCAGCACTGATTTAGGGCTCCAGCCACATTCCAAACTAACTTCAGTATGCTCAGTATGCAAAGTTTATTTAACATGTTTCTAGCCATAGTTTTACAATAAATGACCATTTTTCCAGTAAGCTGAAGACATAGTTTATCTACACAAAATCATCCATGAACTGCACTGCATTTATTTGCAGGTGTACAGGCTGATTCCACAACACACCTGTAAAAAGCACGGTCACCCTTTGTATCCATACTAGATTCAATACACCATATGTGCTGCACACACACAGAACAGTACATGATTTATGTACCCAAGACTGTAACAGAGATCACCAACAAAACCCTGACGCCAGTTAACAAGAAGCCAAACCGAGTAAACAACTTGTTGTGCAAACCAGGTGTGACTTGAACTGGCACTTCTGAGAGCCTCCCCAGACGATCGTCATGCTAGCGCCATTTCCTAAGCCATCGCTCGCATAACCACCTGCACAGGGGGCTGCAGCAGGAGGGCACGGCCGGCCTGAGGTGGGGCACGGCCGGCCTGAGCCCCGGCCTGCTAGGCCCCGGCCTGCTAGGCTCTGACCCATCATCCGCAGGCGACCTTTTCCACCCGCTGCCTGCCGACCCAATAGTGTCTTAAAACGCAGTCCTAGTTTTACTTCCATCTATTTAAGCGACTTCCTTCGAGAAGGACAATTCCTCCCCTCTCACGGCCCCCCAGCCTCACACACACCCAGCTTCCCGGCGGAGACCGCCGGCCCGCGCACACGGGAAAGCTCCGCCCCTCCGCCCCCCGCCCAGGGCAGAACAGCGCATGCTCCCCGCCCGGCAGCCAATAAGAGCGAGCCTGCTGGCCCTGCCTCGCTCTGAGACGGCGCGGAGCCAATCAGAGAGGTTAGCGTTGTGTGGCGGAAGTCGCGCCTCGGCGGGTGCGCGGCGCCATGGCTGCCGGTTCCGTGGCGGTGCTGGCGCGAGCGCTGGAGGCGCTGGGTGAGGGGACCCCAGTGTGGGGCTGAGGGGAGCTGGGCCTACCCGGGCTCGCGGGACGGGGTGTAGGGTGGAGCGCTCCCTTCTCATGAGGGCTTAGTTGGGGGCTGTCCCGCGGAGCCGCCTCATCCAGGGCCCGGGCCCTGCCGTTCCAACGGGTGGAGGCTTGTGCTGGGCCAGCGGGGGCTTCGCCGCAGGGAGGGGGAGCGGAGGGGGCTGGATGAGGCAGCGTAGCCGTAGGGAGAGCAGCGGTCCCGTGCTTCCAGTCCCGGAGGGCGGCTCTGGGCATGCCCAGCTTCCCGCTAAGCGGAGGGACTCTGTGCGGATGCTGCTCCGTAGGGTCGGGCGAGTTATTCAGGGCTGTCAAACTGTGCAGTTGCATAGACTTAGGCTGGGGTTTCGAGGCCTTATGGGGTTCCTCGTATTGGATTTCAGTTGGGACGGTGAGCAGGTCACATTAATGCAATTCATAGAATCATCGAATGGTTAGAGTTGGAAGGGACCTTAAAGGTCATCGAGTTCCAACCCCCCTGCTGTGGGCAGGGATATCTCCCACTAGAGCAGGTTGCTCAAAGCCCCATCCAGCCTGGCCTTGAACACTTCCAGGGATGGGGCATCCACGACTTGCCTGGGCAACCTGTTCCAGTGTCTCACCACCCTCACAGGAAAGAATTTCTTGCCGATACCTAATCTAAATCTCCTCTCTAATTCGGGACAAACTCCCTTAAAGAAAGCTTTGCTTTTAAGGTAAATGTGTGGATGATGGCCCAGGAATTATTCAGAGAGAGATTAGATTTATTATGGTAACACTTTAAGGATTTGTTTCTGATTGCAACTGCTTGTGTTTTTCAGATGTTGGTGGTGCAGCTGATAAGATTAATTTAATACCTCAAGACTTTTTTGCAGAACTGGTAAGGAGGGCAATAAATTGGATGTGAATGTGAACGGCTTCTGGCATGCTTTGATTCTGGGAAACTTTTTTGTTTAAGCTCTTCTGGCTTTCGTCTGTTGTAAAGGGAATTTTACATATGCGGTACCTTAGATTTGTGTAACAGACAAAATGGACCAGTCCTGCTAAGAGCAATGAGACTGCATTAAATTTATGTTTCTGACACAGAAGACTTGAAAAGACATGATTTTTCCTTCCATATTAATAAGATATCAAGCTAGCTTGCTAAAAAACATTAAGCTTGTTTAACGTAGGGTGCACTTGAACAGGGTGACTGTTCAGTTAGTATGAAAACAGATAGATATAGATAGTAGGAAGAAATTCTTTAGTGTGAGGATGGTGAAGCACTGGAACAGGCTGCCTAGAGAAGTTGTGGCTGCCCCATCCCTGGAGGTGTTCAAGGCCAGGCTGGATGGGTCTTTGAGCAACCTGCTCTAGTGGGAGGTGTCCCTGCCCATGGCAGGGGGGTTGGAACTTGATGATCTTTAAGGTCCCTTCCAACTCTAACGATTCTATGATTCTAAAATGGTGTGTGAAGTAAGAATAGCTAGTGAGGTAGTAACTAACAGCCTTGACTGAGTTCTTTTGCTTTTCTTGGATTTGATGTAACTTCACAATTAATCATTTCAATGGCTTTATTCTTTTCTCTACGTTTGAAGCATCCTCCTGTTGTGCATTTCTGCATTAACCAGTTTTCTTTTTTGTTTTGTAACCTCCAAGTATGCAAACTAGCTTTATCTTGTATATTAAAATATGCATTAAGAATGTTTTCAAACTTACTTTCTTTACAGTGTGAACAAATAATTCAACATCTGAACCACAAGATCCCAGGTGTAAACACAGCTGAACTGTGTCAGGTAATTTTGGATTCTATCGCTTATAAACAAGTATATTAGTTGTATATGCTGCAAAGGATAGATTCCTCAAGTCATTTTTTTGGTGTGTGTATATGTATACACAAAGAGATTTTTATTAATGCATAATTTATTATTATTTGTAATTGTTTGAACATCCTGTTTCTAGAGAATTCAGACATCTGGGATTGAGATTAATGTTGGTGACCTGGCAAGAATAGCTAACATTATTTCCTTTCTGTTTAGGTAAGCACAAAATAATTTATTTTGCCTCATGCCTTTTTTCCCTCCACCCCAACTTAATTGTGGTATTAAAAAGTGACATTGGTGTGGGTATAAAATCAACTGATGTGGGAAAAGAAAAAAGTTTGTAACTTTCAGTACACAAAAAATAACTGTTTGGGTTTAGTTTATGATCTTTAAAAAAGGTGTAGTTACTTAACATGTAGTGTTTTTTGTACTAAGGAGAAACTAAAGAGAGGAAATTGTTTGAAGATCCTTTCTGCAAGCTTTAGGACTACTGGCAAAATAAAAGAGGAAGTTAAGCTCAGTTCTAAAGTTAAGTCAGCTAGACCTTTGCCTGGAAGAAGTGTGTTCTAAAAACTTCTTTATTTTCTTAGAGATTAGAAATCACCATATGTTCCTGTTTGAAGGGTACACAGTTTTATAATGTTGAACTCTACTGTGATAAGGGTAGAATTTTTAGGTAGTATTTTTCAGCTGTTGTTTGGCTGTATGTTTTTCTATTTTGATAAAGATAAAATTTTCTAGATCTTGTTTTTTTTTAATATCTAGTATCTACATGTTTTATGTGACTTTAATATGACTGAAGAAAATATCAGTAGAAATTAACATGCTACTTTTTTCTTCTATACAATACAAAGCCTTAAATTATATGAGACCATACTACTTGGATGACCAACTCTTCCTCTTTTATTAATGTCTCTTTAAAGGGAGCAGATCTGCATGAACAAACCTAGGGTGCAAAATTTTTTTCACTTGTTTCTGTTGAGGAAATCAACTTGCTATTTTCCTGTAGACTTGCTGCCTTTTCAGTTGAGTGTTTATTGCATCATTTGACTCCTGTTAGTACCAATTATACCATTACCTGGAGGTCCTTACTTGCCTTCTGGTGATACTTAAATTACCTCTCCTAAACGTTTAATTGAACTGCCTTGTTTCTAAAGTAATAATGTTGTTTAACTGCTCTATGCACACATCTTTCTCTGAATTATGTCATTTTTTCAGTTGCAACAGCACTTGGAGGCTGTGATTATTTTTGTTTTAATGTTGTGTGTTGTGCAAGCCAGGCAAAGCTTGGTGTCTGCATGTTAAGATACATTAGAAGTCAAGTCATGTTGGTTTTTGCATGTAGATACAAAAGATGAGTAAAATATTCTGAAAAAAAAATAAATCACAGGTTGCCTAATTTTTGTAAAGTACATAGACACATAAAGCAGAAATTAAAAATTGCCTGTTTGGGGTGAAGTGATAAATTTTATTAAATTTGTGGAGAATGAAACTGATGTCTTATTCTTTGAATATACCTATAGCACAGCAGCCAGAAACAATCTCTCTACAGAAGAACTCGTCACCACCTTGGACAATGCAGTCAGCGCGCTGCCAAAACATGCAGTTCAAGTTATTCGTCATGTATGGAATGAGCAGGGCAAATCCATTAGTGTGTCAGAAGATGCAAGAAATATGGCCACAGTGGGGCAGGTAACTAAATGACGTAGTGCAGTTGAGTTAATAGTTAACTTTTCAGAAATGTCAGTGCTTCATTGTGTATGTTGTATTGTCAAGCGTGTGGTGGTATTTTCACTGTTTAAGGCTTACATATATATATATATATATGTTGCCAAATGTCTACCCAGATAAAGAAGCGTATACAGTAAAGGCTGTCTAAATACTGAATGGTATTCTATTGTTTGGATGATAAATGCACATTTCATACCTTTTAATAAATTAGTGCTTCATAGTACTGCTAGGGAAGGTGAGTGGTGGTCGGTGTGCCAGACAATTGTATGAGCTGTTTATATAAATCCATTTTAAATGTAATTTGAGTAATTCCTTAGAGTTGATAGCACCAGCACTTAATCGTTTTATTCTTTGTCTCCCCTAAGTTTAAACTTTCTTAAAGATACTTTCTGTCAATTTTCAGCATTGCTTTTTTTTCTTTTTTGAAAAAAAGTCAGTATATTTGCATTTTAGGATATTTTATTCTAGCAACAGTTTAAAAGAGTGTGGAATTAGGAAAAAAAATATTTCTGAGGCTTGATAGCAAGCTTCTAAAGGCTCTCTTCACTGTATTCAACAATTCTGCCTCTGTCATAAAAAGGCTAAATACGGTAACTTGCCTATCAAATTTATTTATGATGTACTTTGATTTAGCCACAATACAGTTATGAAATGCCTTACTCTTTTGCGTTATTGTCGTTATAAAATTTTTGAGAACTGTCTGAGATTTTTATCATGTTTCCACTTGATTTAGAAACTTCTAAATAAACATGACAAAAGCACAAGTGATATACAGGCCAGATGAACTCTGTGGCTCAAGCTCCTCTTGCTAGAACTTTGAAATAGACTGTATTTGACTATTGACTAAGGAAAACAGATTAAGTGAAGTAACTTATTCAACTGTTTATTTTTTCACTATGAAATGGAAGGCAGATGATTTTGTGTTCACAATAATATCTAAGTGTGTGTGTGTTTCCAGTTTGGATAGAAGCTCTAGGTGTCCTATATTGCCTGTAAAACATCCATCCAACAGAATAGCAATGGTAGGCTAGATCTTTCTTTAACACTGTTTCCAATTATTTTCTTTGCAGTTTGTAGATATTGAATGGAAACTGGGAGTTGCGATGAGCTCTGACACCTGCAGGTCTCTGAAATATCCTTATGTTACAGTGACACTAAAAGTGGCAGACCCTTCAGGACAAATAACAGACAAATCTTTTGAAATGACGATCCCACAGTTCAAGGTCTGTAATTGGTGTTACTTGATTCAGTCTCTTAAAAACAACAGTGACATTGTTGTGAAGGAACAGCTGTATACCTTGATGCATATGTTTGTGTTGCTTACTAATACAGTCATTCAAAGATGAAGCATTAAATAAATATTTAAAACGTTGAAGCTAAATACTTATTTCATAGCATTTAGTTCTACATCACTTAGACGAAAATGTTAATTTAGCAGTAGGTAATTGGTTCTCTCACAAATAAGTGAACGACTGAAGATGTAAAGACTCTTGGGTCTTTCCTGTGAGCTGTCATTCTGCCTTACTAAAAATGGATAGGATATTCTAAATCTATGGAACTGTTCCCAGCTTCAGAATCTAAAACTTGGGTTAAGCCTAACATTTGCTAATTATTAGGAATGGAGGTCAGTCAGCTTTATCACTACTGGCTTTTAATTGCTATGACTTTATCTGTCAACTTATGTAACTATTTAATTTTGTATAAACGTGGCACTTCTGTTGTCATTCCTGTTTAAAGGACAAATACATCACTTAAAATATCATACAATCTTAGAAATAAATAAATCCTTGGAGTTGCATTGGCAGGAATTTGAGAAGGATATTCTGAGTTCTTAGGTGTTGTGAAATCTTGTATTCATTCTGGCTGAAACCTATTTAATAATTTGCTGTTCAACTACTATTAGAAATGGGTGCTATACTTGAGAAGCCTGGATTATTTCAGCTGGGAATAGAAATCTTTGTGTGAGAAGGCTTTTTGGTGTTTGTTTTGTTGTGGTGCAAGAGTTACTTTGTATTTTTCTTTCATAGCACTTCTCCTATTAATAAGCAAGCCCATGCAAATAAGGCATCACCTGTGTAGATTTAATAGTGAACGTGCCCAGAAGCCAACCAGCCCACAAAAAGAAAAGCAGAAACTTTCAGTTCAAGCTGCAAACTGTTAACTGGAAGGGAGAGGGAACGTGAGAAACTCGTGTTGTGTCTTTTGTCTAACATGCTAGTTTGAACTACAGTTCGAGCTTTTCTTCAAGCAACTGAAATTTATCTTAACTCTTTCTTTTTAGAACTTCCTCAAGCAGTTCAAGGAAATGGCAGCTGTTCTTGAAACAGTTTGAAGAGAACTTATTTACACTGAAACTTTGGACAGACTTAGATAAGTAAACTTTTCGTTCTGCACGGGGGATTAAGTGCCATTGTACAGCAAGGTATGTGTCCGTGTCTTTTTGACAGGTATTTGTCAGCATCATCCTTGAATTGCTGTGAAGATGTCTTCACTTTTGAGTACTTGAAGCCAACAGTGTTTCTGAAAATGTGTTCAACTTTTCTTCATCCTGGTAGACAAAAAGATCAGGATGTGTATGGAGAAGCATCGCTGTAGACTTTCTAATATTCAAGAGTAAGAAACTACACATTTAACTCTGGAGTGTGGAAAAACACATGAAAATGCTGACTGGGAAGATACAGAGAAAAGTGTAAATCCCATGGTAGTGCTTTTGTCCATAAAATTCAGAAGTACTTAGACTCAACAATAATAAGTGTAAGGAGTATATGAAGTTACACATAAGAAGCATACAGTTATTGAAGAATAGCAATGTCAAGTTGTTAGTTGCAGGTACACGTAGTTCTGGCTTTCAGTCTTCTTTTAATAACTGAAGAATGTACTTGTCCAAACAGCTTGTTTATTTCAAATGCTTATTTCCCACCACCTAGGCTTATAAAACTGAGTTAGTGCATTAAACTTTTCTGCAGACCTAAAATTTATTCTCTGAAATGAAGCCCGGGGGCTAATTTTAAATAAAGATAGAAAGGTGAATTTAATTCAAAAGCATTTTAATATATTTTTGTCTTTGCATTTAATCCAACTCTAATCTGTGGCACTCTGCTTAATGTTTTGATCAGCAGTCTACTTTCTGATTAAATTAGAATATTGATGTAGTTGCCTCACTCCAAACTCTGAACAAGAAAAGTCAAGAGGAAACTTGAAAATTCAGGCTGGAGTTTTAGCCAAGCACATCAAAGAACCACACTACAAGTCAACAAGATTTCTTTGCTGCTTGTGTTCTGTGGCAAGAGTCCACTGGACTGTAGTGCACATGCCTGCTCTCAGAGAATGTCCTAACCAGCAGAATTTTGACTTGGTTTCTGAAGAATGGGGGCGTTTCCAAAGGGAGAGTGATAAATCCAGTGTGCTTGCATGCTCTCTTTTTTTTCTATGTTGTTTTTTTTCTTGTTTTCCATAAACAAAACACAAACTGCAAACCTAGTAGGATGTAATAAAAACAACTGTTGCGTTTCAAGATGTGCTGGTGATGTAGTAGAGCAAGTAAATCTGAAGAGAGACAATTCATACTGATAGGCAGACTGAAGCTTATGCTGCAACTTCAAAATGGTAGAGACTGAGAAGCAGCTTGCTGGGACAGATCCTCAAGTGATTTCAGGCCACCTTAAATGAGAACATCTACCTTTCTAATCTAGTTGTTTTTTTTTAATAACTTTTTTTAGAAGCTGGCTGAAAGTCATGGATACAGGTTATGCCTGCCTTTTTGTGTCATGAGAATAAACCGCAACACATTGTGCACACTGCAGTCCTTTCAATAAAGAGAGCTAAACCCCCCCTATTTGGGGGGTGGTGGTGCATAAAAATAGTATTTGGAGTTGCTTAGAGGCCCAAGTAAGTGCAACAGTGTTGGCTTTAACAAAAGATACTAAAAGTTTTGGGTTGTGGCCATTGATCTGGATGATACTTCCTCCTACACTGAGGTGTTTTGCTTTGTGGCTGGGGAGAGCAGATTGCTTTTTTTCCGGATCCTCTCAATGGCTGCAAAATGGTCTCAGGAACACATTTCCTGTTTGCCTTTTTCCTTGTCTGTCTCACGAGGGTTCAGGGCTGAACATAGTTGCAAAAAATCCTCTCTGTGGAAAAGTAATGTGAGCAGTTGATTATTTTATTTTTAATTTGCAGAAGTTGAAGTGTAAGGCTGCTGTAACTGGAAAACATTGTCATTCTTTGGCCTAGTGAATCAATTGGTTTACATCAATGCAAGAGTTCCAGAAAAGGAATACTTTTTTTTTAGTAAAACTGGAGCCTTACGAATATTTCCGATTTTGTTCTAATGCACTTAAGTTCTTCATATAGCTGGAAATATTTGTGCCTTCATTGGAACTGGATGGAAAAGATTTAATCGTGTCTTCTAGAAACAATTTAGTAGATGCTGGAAGGTAATGAGGAAACTTTTAAGTTACCATTTTTGCATGGTCCATGAGGAAGAGGAAAAAGTTGGCAGCCTTTGAAAAGTCTTACTTACATATTGTCAGGTCAAATACTCTAGAAATACTAGTGAATACTTTTCAAATGTCCCTGAACTCCAGCATGTTGTAACTCTGCCTGGAAGATGCCTGGACATGTGTGCTATACCAGCACAACTGTATGAGAATTTTCAGAGGTGTTTCTGGACACCTAGGAGATGTGATTAAAAGTTGGCTATGTACTCAAACTTCTGAGATTTGTCCCGATCGCTATCGGTAGAAATTCCTATACTGAGTAATGGAAGAATTAAATACTTCATTAAAAAAAAAAACCCTAACTAAAACCCTAACAGTTTGCAGGGTAGCAATATTAACATGTTCAAACGAGCTGTTGAATTGTTAGTCTGTATGTGCAAGAACCAAATTTCTTCAAAGAGAATCGGGAGTCCTTCTGTGTTCCTAATTCTACTTGTTGACTGATATGAAATTGTATAACATGAATATTTTTGTAAGTCCACAGTCATTAAACATATAGGTAACAAAGGTAATGCTGGTCTGTATTTTGTTTTAAGCCTACTGCATGAAAGTCTGTCTCATAATGGTTAAAGTTCAGGACTAGACTATGGCTAAACTTCTTTCCTTATTAAATTAGGATGAAGTTCAGACATAAGCAGACTTTCTCTGTGATGGGGTACCAAGGGGCTGAGGGATAACTGCAGGCTGCAAGGAATATTTTTATCAATTACTTACAGCTAGACAAAATCAAAATGCTGTATTGAACCAGGCAAAGACAGAAGACATATGAGACTAATGAAATCTTGCAAGAAATTGCATTCAAGTGGTTCTCTTTCCTTAACTATTTAGAAGACAAGTAAACAATTTTTCTTTTCAACATTTGCCTGGAACAGAGCAAGAGGAAGGAAAAGAGGAAAAAAGGCTCTCACACAGTAAACAAACCCAAGGGAGGCAATAATGAAAGAGTCTCCTGGCGATGACTGTTGTCTTCCTCACATGACCTTTTTTCTTTTTCCATTAGTTTCCAACAGACCGGCTATTTTGTAGAAAAATGGAGAAAGGCCCACAGAAAGAGTGCACAAATGGCTGTAGTCATTTCTGTGCACTGTTTTATCCATCTAGCTTCTGCACGCTTTTGCCTGAATCATGGCTGAAGTAAAAAGCATGTCTATGTTAGCTTATTGTTTCTGCTTCCACAAAATTGTACTGCCTTTCTTCAACCACCTTTGAAAGGTATGTAACCGTGTTCTACTGGACCATGCCTATCCCCTTTTATTTTTTTTACCTTCCTATTTTCGAGCCTTCGCACTCTGGTTGAACACCTGAAGATACATTATTTGGACCAATTAAAAACAGGTAGAGAAATTATAAATTTGAGGGAGAACGTTTCCTTTTTCTTCTTTCCTATCGTATTTGAGTGTTTTATGACCCTCTTAACTGTGTGTATAACGAGAGGGTAATTTCCAGTCCTTTGCAGAGGCATGCAGCATTCTTCTGTTGAGTCTTTGTAGGTACTAGAATAACATACAAAGGAGCTTAAGTCATTTAATCTACCTGCAGCAAAAAAATGCCCCATTTTTGAAGAACCTTTGCAACGGGGGGAGGGACTTAAAACGCAACAGCCTCAATCTTATCCAGTACCCTGTGATTGCCTTGACCTGGGTTGAGCTTACGTGGTGTGCTGCTGTAGTGTCCTCCCTTCCTCCGGCTCCATTGCCTCCTAAACAACTGGTTTTGCTCATCACCCTCTGCATTTGGCTACACGTTTCCTTTCCTTGGACAGTGCCGTACAGCAGAAGCACATACTCATCCAGTTCCACTCGGGGTGCTTGAGCTGCTGATAGGAAGCATTTGTGTTAGAGAGATGATGTTGGGCACTCGTCATGCCCTGTCCTGGATGCTTTGAAAGACTTCCTAATGCTTGCTTCCATGCTTTTCTGAAGAACAGTGGAGAAACGACCTGCCATTTGTACTGAGTCACTGGGATAAGTTTGTTAGTTATCTATGACTTTGTGTCATTGAGGAAGTAGGGAAGCTGAGATTTGTTACATTCTTAGAGAAGGCTGGTTTTAGTGTTTCTAGGTTTCTTCTCTCTGTGCTGCATTTTTCTCCTATGACTAATTATGGTGTAGCTGCTGTACCTGCGGGTACAATTTCTGTCCAATATGTGTAGGTGCCATAGTTTCCAAATACTCTGTTAGTGTTTACATTATAAATACTGTTTTATTTATAAATGGGAAATTTCAGTGTCAGTTTTATACTTCACATTGAGCTTTGGACCAGTAAGCTTTAATATGCACATTAAAAAAAAAAGAAGGGAAATTCTGTTACTTCATACAATAAATTTTGGTTCTATGTAGTATTTTAAGTGGAATTTGTCATAACAGTGGTCACCAGGTGGCACTCCTGCATCTAGACTTGATGCGTGGTAATCCTTCCAGAGCCTGTCTGACAACAGGATAAGGACTTCTCATTTTCTCCCTGGTAGAGCTTGTACACATTCATGTCACCACAACTTCCATCCTACCTCTTACACTGTAGGGAAATACTCATCTTCTGTGTCAATTATTGAAAAGATAAGTGTAAAGATTTCCAGTGACATAAACAACATTCAGCATTTTAATGATATCGGAATATATTCCATACAGTGGATATTTGCAGTAGGTTATAACAGTAATTTAATTATACTAACATTTCTGCATTATGAATTGCTCTTTAAGTAGTATCATGGTACATTTCTATCGAGGCCTATTCTTGTTTTACCTTTTTTTTTTCCCCTGTTTATACATCAAATCATAGAATGGTTTGGGATAGAAGGGACCTTAAAGATCAAGTTCCAACCCCCCTGCCATGGGCAGGGACATCTCCCACTAGACCAGGTTGCTCAAAGCCCCATCCAGCCTGGCCTT
>JAOXNO010000001.1:166471351-166482123 GCA_028565335.1 Limnodromus scolopaceus
CCCCCCCCCGCCCCCAGCAGCTCTTCCCGCTTCCTTTGTGCCCGCAGCGGGATCTGTACGAGGGCTGTCACTTCAATTAGAAGCGGCTGGCGGAACGGAACCGGCAGAAAAGGAGCAGTTCACCGCGGCGTCGAAGCGGTGCCAGGGCTGCTGCCAGGAAGAGAATGGGTCTTCTTCCAGGTGCGCCGGTAAGAGGATGCCGGCAGCTCCCCAACTGTCATCCCGCAACGCCGGAGCACAGCATCTCAAGCCACGTTCCCCAGGGGTCAGCGCCAACCGTGCAGACTGAAGGGACGAGAAATCGTTTTAGGTTTGTGATCCACAGCATTTGGCCATTATTCTAAGGCAGTCCGGATGTTAATGTGTGTGAAAATAGCTTGGGACAGCGATTCCATTCTGGCTTTTAATTCAAACCATTCTAGCAGATCTTAAAGCTGGTGTCCAGCCTACATGAGGCTTTTTTGCAGTAGCTGTTCCAAAAAAAGTTCATTTTAGGATTCTGTAGGATGAGGTATATATTTGAGGTCTTTCTGAGTCAGAACATTAAAACTGAAAATTACAGCTGATAAGGCTAAATGCATTCAGCCAGATGATTAAACTGGGTGGGGAAAAAAAAAAAAAAAAGGGAGCAAAATCCTTTGCTCGGGAAATGAGCATAGTTGCTTGTAACGCAATTAAAATACTGCTAATGTGACAGTTTTTGTGTCGATTCAGACCGTTGCAACCTGCTGGGATGCATGACCCCCTTCCCTGCCCAAACAATCTAGCAGGCAGCCTGAAATTACACAGTCGCTCTTCAGCTCGAGATTTATTCTTCTTTTTTTTTTTTTTTTCTTTTTTCTAGGCAGGGTTAAAAACCGTTGCCATAACGGCACGTTACTGGGAATTGTCGCTACAGCCGTTAAACACTGGGACGGTCACTAACGTTGGCCATTGCAAAAGGGACATGGATGCCGTACGACTGAAAAATCTTTGCCCGGCTACTTTCTCAGGTAGAGACAAGTTACTAAGGTTTACAGTAGGTGGCGGATTTTTCGCTGACAAAAGATGTGTTATCGCGATAGCCAAGAGGGCAAGGAAAAAAAAAAACCAAACAAACCCAACAGCTCCAGCAGGAAAAAGAAACACAGAGGAAAAAAAATATAATATATATGTTTTTAAAGCTGTCTTCATTGAACTCTGACTTGACAGCGGCTCGGCAGGGAGAGGCTGCCGCAATACAGCCGCGCAAGTTTGCCCCGGGGCTGGTTTTCCCCCGGGGGTGGCGGCGGAGCGGGGAGAGCCGCGGGGGGCGGCCCGGGACCCCGCTGGCTCCGGTGTGGGGGGGATTCTCCCTCCCCAGCGCCCCGCCGCTCGGCAAAAAGCAAAAACAACTCGGGTTAAAAAAAAAAAAAAAAAAAAAAGCTCGGGAGCTTTTTTTTTGCAAAGGGGGCGGAAGGAGCCTGGCTCCTTCCCTCCGCGACCTTCCTCCCCTCGCGGACCACCTTCTCCTCCTCTTCCTCCTCCTCCTCTCTCTCCTTCTCCCCCGGCGGCCGGTCGCGCTGCGGGGCCGCAGGGCAGCATCCCCCCAGCACCGGCAGCCCCCGGAGGAACGGGCTGTATTTTTGTATGGAGCCCCAGGCGGCGCCGTCCCGCCCCCCCGCCGGGTCGCGGTGTCCGCTCGGGGCGTAGCTTCTCCGCTCCTCCCCGGGGCGGTGAGAAACGGGAGGAGGAGGAGGAGGAGGAGGGTGACTCGGCCGTCCTTCCCCCTCCCCGCGGGCTGACCCCACTCGGGTGGGAGGGCGGCGCGGCTGCGGGGCCGTGCCCGGCGGGATGCGGGTTTAGCGGCGGTCCCGGGCGAGCGCAGGCCCCGCCGGGCTGCACCTGGCTTGGGTTCGGGACGGGGGGGCGAGCTTGAGGGGAGAGAAGCGGCCGCGCTCCTCCGCCCGGGCACCCGCCATGGAGAAGCGAGGGGAGGGCGAGCCGCTCTCCCACCCCCTGGAACCGGAGCCGGAGCCCGAGCCCGACCCGCAGCCGGCGGAGAAGCCGGGGGAGAAGCGCTTCAGGCTGCGGTACGTGGGCTCGTCGTGCCTGGACCGGCGGACCACGCTGCCCATGCTGCCCTGGCTGATGGCGGAGATCCGCCGCCGCGGGCAGCGGCAGGAGCTCGGCGGCGCCCTGGGCGGCGGGGTGCCGGCCCGGGAGGTGCTGTTGCTGGTGGGTTCGCCCACCTTGCGCTGCGTCCCCGCCGGCCCCGCCAGCCCCGGCCCCGCCGCCGCCGGCCGCCCCGCCAGCCCCGCGCCCGCCGTCTTCATCTTCGAGCACAAGGCGCAGCACATCGCCCGCTTCATCCACAACAGCCACGACCTCACCTACTTCGCCTACCTGATCAAGGCGCAGCCCGACAACCCCGACTCCCCCATGGCTTGCCACGTCTTCCGGGCCACCGACCCCAACCAGGCGAGTGGGCAAAATGGAAGGGGGAAGGAGGAGCGCTGACCGGGGTCACCCCCGCTTTGCTTCTTCCCTCGAGGGGACCCCAGGCGCTGCCCTCCGAAACGGCGGAGGAGGGGGTCGGTGCGCTCGGATGGGCTCGCTGGGCCCCCACACGCACCCACCCGCGGAGTGGGGGGGGGAGCCCGCCCGGTGCCCACTTCCCCGGGGGGCAGCCCGTCCCGGGGCTGCAGCGCCCCGGGGGTCCGCGGGAAGAGGCGGAGGAGGGGATGGGGGGGATGTCACCCAGTCCCGCGTGGCCGTGGGGTGCCGTGTCACTCCCCGTCCCCAGCTCTCGGCCCACCCGCCTGCCAGGCCGGGGGGTACCTCTGCGGGATGCGCTGGGGGATGGAGCCCCTTCTTTTCTCCCTCTCCCGGGGGCCACCTCGTGTCCTGCCAGGGAGAAGCGCACAATTTATGAGCAAAAATGCAGGATTTGCGTTAAACTGCCCTTATGGGCAGCATAAATGTTGGACACGGGCAGCCAGGACAGTGCTTTCAGGGCTCCACAGACCCCTCCCCATGTGGCGAGGAAACCGTCCCTTGTGACCGGTGGTCCCTATTTTGCTGACACTGGGTCACACTAAGGACACCTGGCTGTGCTCGGGCACACTCCGTAGCGCTACAAACAACCCTAGGTTTGGGTGGAGACATTGTTGATGAGGTGCCAACTGGGAAAAAAAAAAAAAAAAGACCGAACAGTAAGACTGTATTTTCCTGACTCTCTACAAACAGGCTTTGGCTCCTGCATCAAATGTGCAGCAGACGGCTCTCGCCTCCCTGTTGAGGGTTGTGGGAGTGATGGGGGTTTGAGCAGTAGGTTTGGTCACTGATTTGGCGTGACGAGGGCAAGGAAAAGGCCTTTCAGTAACAATCCTTTGATCGAGTAAGTTAAGACACCTTCCCGTCAGGTTTCGCAGACACGTATGGAGGAAAAATGCATGCAATTAGAAACGCTGGATTTCACTGAAAATTTTAGGTGACTTACTAGAAGTATTGAACAGTTGCTTGGGTTTCTTTAGATTTTCAGTTGTTTAGTTTTGGTTGTTTTTTTTTTTTTTAAGTGAAGAGTGTGGGAAGTATTAAGAAAACTGAAAAGTTCTTAGTATATTAATTTTTATTTTGAGCCAACGTACTGTCAGAGATTATAACATAGGAGGGATTTAGATTGTGTACATAGCTTGGCTTGAGCCATCATCAAAGACGGGACAGGAGATATCTCAAGTGGAGGGTAACTGCGCATAACTTGTTGGCAACTGCTGCCACCGTTGTGCTCTGCCAGGAGAGAGCACGCAGAAAGAGCGTGAAATCGAGGGGATCGTGTTTGGCACGGGAGGAGCCAAAATGTCCCTTTAGGAGTCTGACCATGTGGACTGAGGGAATCAAGGTATCTGCCGTTGGCAGATGCTGAATCAAATCTATTTCTGGGGTAGGTCTGCTCTGGTACTGTGACTTTGTAAGAACACCTCATTCTGTAAGATAGCAGATCCCTATTGGTCGTGTGAACATGTGAAAACTACATATGTTTAGTTTTGGGAGGCTGTTTGTGACTAAACCTTTTGTCCATATATCTTCCCTTCTTTCCTCGTGGAGGAAAATGTCCTTATGTGCGTGGAATTAAATCGGGTTGATACTACAGGTAAAGCCTTCCTATTGAAGGCAGTTATTAGTATGAACAAGTTCCCTTCTATAAACTATTGTCTTCTTCTGATAGTATAGTCTGAATTTTATCTGGCAAGATGTTCTTTAGCCTTGTTATCATTAATAAAGAATAAGTCAATTGCACGAGGGTTATTCAGCACATGATTTCCAGGCAAAGAACCACAATAAGGGTAGTAGATGCACAGCCAGTGATGTGATTCACGAGTGTCTGACTAACAGGCAAGGTGGTTTTTTTTCAAGGTATCAAAAGAAAAAGAAGGTGGAATATTTTTTCACCCTTCTGTGTTTTGTTACCAATCGTTGAGGCTTGGCTGGCTGAGTCTGTGCAGGTTGATCTGTGCTTCAGCCTAGTCCTGAGCGGATGAAATCAGGCTGCCGGTTGCTAGCTCTGAAAATCTCCTTTGGAAGCCCTTAATTGTTTGTTATAAAATAGGTGCCGTTCTCGCACACTTGCAAGATCTTCAAGTACGTGCTTCTGTTTCATATTGGTAATGTGAGCCTCGTGGTGCGTATTAGCTTAGAAAGTATTTTTCACAGCTGTTATTTTAAGACGACCTCGTTTTCCATCTTGGGCCACAGTGGCTTCCAGCCAATGTCCGTTGGCACTGCTGCAGAGAGGAGTGGGTCCTTGTCTTCTTCAGGCCTCCTTCCTTCCCCTCTTCGGCTTTGTCCTCGATGGCAGCGCAACTCCTTGTGCAGCCGCATGGCAAACAGGGAATTGACTGGTGTTAAAGTGGCTCTTCCCCCCTCTCCCCAACCTTTGCTGGATTAGTTCCAGACCGCTTCCCTCGTTTGCTTTACCCTGCAACCCTAATACCGTTTTACGTCAACGCCAGGTAGGTTGGCAGCAGAAGGTAGTGATAAGTTGGCCAAGAAGGGGAAAGGTGGGATGGCCTTTTCAGCGGACTTCAGACTAGTTGGAGATGACTACAAAGCCGCGGTGTTATCCATCTTGGTGGTATTAAGTTCAGCTTAATCACCCCTTAATGAAGGAAGAAGGGTGGCAGGAGACGTTGTGTGGTCTTCTGAGTCAGAAGACAGCTAGCCGTAGTTTTTTTTTAATGGCGGATGTCAAGGATGAAAGTGAGAGGATGAGAAGTGACTTCCAAGAGATTAGCGCTAGTGCAGTAGTTCAAAAAAATAAAAAAAACCCACAAAAAACCCCACCACAATGTAGTTGAGAATGAAGATTTTGGCTTTGAGCCCACTGGTTTGTCCGGCAGCAGTACCGCGCGGCGTCGAGGACGCACGTGCCTTCGCTGTGACCACGACAGGGACGGTTGCTCGCTGAAGACAAGCAGTCCTTTTCGCCGGGCCCTGCAGATTTCTTTAGCAGAGGACCAATAAAAAGCCAATGCGATACGCGCTCCGGTAACATCGGGTGGGAAGAGAAGGTCTTTTAATGTCACTGCCTGTGACCGAAGAAAAAGGAGAGAGTGAGGGGCTACGAGACCTCTTTACGTTTTATTTGAAAAGCCTGCGAATTGGGGCTAGAGCTGAAAAGTGGGAGCTGGTGGGTCGACCCCTGTTCTGGAGTAGGACTTTGGCACAGCGTCAAACCCAGAGCTCAGCTGTCGATACCCGGGGGTGGGTACCAAGATGCTTTTATTGGAGGGTGGGTGGGTGTCTCTTTCTTTTGCCCTTTAATTACCAGGGGAGGGAAAACTTCTGGAGCCGTATGACTGGTGAGGAGGGGAACAGAAGGTTTTGGCTTTTTTTTCCCCAACTCTGATTTATTACAGTGTTTGCCGCTGCTCATGACTTTTCAAAGCAGGAGCCAGCTGAAGTGGCTGAGGGTAGTTGTCTGTGTTAGTGCTGGCTAGCAGCTCCTGAATAGCAGCCAGAGGTTTGTTAGTTTTGTATTGCTGTCATTTGGGGAATTATCTGGGATGCACGGAGTCTGTCTGTAGATATCAGATGACAGCATTGTCTCATTTTATATTTGGCAGGTTTTCTTCGCAACCCCAGGAACAGATTTCTTTTTGTAGTTTTTTTTTTTTTTTTTTTTTTAAAACCAAAAACTTGGACTTTATAAATATAGCAGACTTACCCCTCTCCCAGCCACACAGAAGAGCCCTTTTGATTAGTGTTTTCCAGCTCAACTTTAACACACTTTCAGCGTGAAATACTAATTTCATTCTTTAAACCCAATTGTAATTGTGTGAAACAAATCAATGCTGTTTGACAATTGCCTGGAGTCCCCTGTTCTCTGGGGGAGAGGCTTATGGTCTGATCCCTTTCTGCATTTTTGAAAAAAAATTATTATGCTGGTTTAGACTGTGCATTTTCTTCTTGAAACATGAAAAAGCTTGTTTGGGGGTTTTTAGTTTTTTTTTTTTAACATGAACTGGCATCCTAAATCTAATTATACTGTAATTGATTCTTATTAGTGAAGATAGTTGTCTTCTCCGGTTAAGCAAGAAGTTGATGCATTTTGTATTTCTTTTAGAAAAATTATAAGCAATGAGCCAAATATGTTGTTACGGGGTTTCAAAGCTAATCCAAGGTGGTTTATGAAAGAAAAATGTTCTGGTGCGCAGACCTCAGTGGGGTTTAGCTCCTGTGTGTATAGTCTGTAGCTGTAACCACGCGTTAGGGGGACCAGGCTGTCTCAAGAACTAAGAATTCCTCAGAAATAAGGGAGCGTTTTGCTGACAAAATGGAGCTGTGATAAGAAGTGGAGAGGGTAGAGGGCCAGAGACAGGAGCCGGAGGCTGCCGGCTCGTAACCCAGATCCTGTCTCTGTCGTCGCTGCACGGGCTAAAAGTCAAAACTGTTTGTCTGTTCCAAGAGTGTGTTAATTGTCTGTTAGATAATGCATTTCAGTAAAGCCATAAGACAGTTTATTCTGAAAAACAACAGTACAAAGTCTTTCACTTTAGCTATTCAAAGGAGGCTTTTATGCTGTAATAATATCACATTCTGTAAGGCTTCTTATTGAATAATGTATGCTAGAAGCGTTTGAAGAAGAAAATTCATGAACTTTACATTCGCATTTCTTTTGTGCTTTGATTTTTATGTGGGACTGGAGCATGGACTGAACGGTAGGAAATTTTTGGCACATTAAGTACATATGTGCAGCATTGGTGCAGTTCATGTTAAAACGTTGCAGAAGTTGAGTCATCTGATAAGCTGGTTTTTGAATAGGTGTAACAGACACGATAAAAAAGTTGGGCTCTGGGTTTTGAAGGATTCTGCAGGAAAGGGGAGAGACGCAAAGTTTGGATGCTAGATCGACTCAAGCGCACTTTAATTGCAGAGGAAAGAGATTTTGCTGTTTCCATGAAAAAGATAGGTTGTCCCAGTTTTAGCAAGAAAACAAGTCTTGAAGAGACCAGAAGAAAACTTTCTCCAAGTTTGTGTGGGTCAGGATTTCATTCATGGGTTGAGAAACTGAAAAGCGATGACCCAAAACAAAGCGCGGATGCTAAAGGCTTGCAGTGAATGCAGAATTGTTCGGTGGGCGGCCTCATTATCTCCAGCCCACGTGGGCTACACAGCCTCGGATGCAAAGTCCTGCACTCCCCTGTTTTGTTGGGGTTTTGTTGTTTGGTTTATTTCTTGAGCTTTTTTTGTTTGTTTCTGGTTTGTTTCTTTTTTTAAATTATTATTATTATTTTAAACAGTATCTGACTAAAGATTTTGGAAACAGAACTGAAAGTTGAGAGCTTCAGGTTTCATTTTTGTTTCCTTAATGATAGATTCGGCACTTTTTTTTTTTTTCTAAAAATGAGAGTGCTTCTCACTTTAGGCCTGTAAAGCTATCTTTTTAAGTTCCAGTTTTGAACATGTTGTCCATGATAATTTTTCCAAACAGAAGAAATAATAAAAAAGTTAAAATTGTTAACTCTTTCTAAATGCTCATAGCCTTTTTATCCCTGATTAATGTTTAGGAGAGGAGGGAAGGAATGGTTTTAAATGATACCATGTCTGCTGTGTTTGTAGAAAAAATCGTTCATTTTTCCTTTTGTAGCTACTGAAAACCACGCCATTATTTGGAGAGTAGAAGTGACGTTATGGAGGATTGTATTTTCAGAAAGGCAAAATAAAATATAGAATGAAAAATCATAGAATTGTCTAGGTTGGAAGGGACCTTTAAGATCATCTAGTCCAACCATCAACCTAACTGATAAAAAACCGTCACGAAACCATGTCCTTAAGCACTATGTCTACCCGTCTTTTGAATACCTTCAGGGATGGTGCCTCAACCACTTCCCTGGGCAGCCCATTCCAATGCTTAATAACAGCAGTGTAAAAATGTTTCCTAATATTCAACCTGAACCTCCCCTGGCACAACTTAAGGCCATTTCCTCTTGTCCTATCACCTGTGACTTGAGAGAAGAGATCAAGAATATATTAAATGGTGTGAGCTCACGGAGAGTTGCTGTAGGTAGTACAGTGACCAGATAATTTGGCTGTTTTATTTTAAAAATGGAGCTTGTGTGCATCTGTGCACACCAAACCAAGGCTCCTCTTCTGATTATCTGTTTGTACATTTTTCTGTCCTGTTTTTCAAATGTAGAGGCAGTTTCTTCTAAAAATAATTAAATAGAAAACTGACTTCCCAAAGGTTTGGCTAGCTTATGGATGTCTTGGCAACAGGGAGAGTCTGATTTTTAGGGATGGTAAAAATCTCAGACCAAAATGCTTGAAGTTAGTGTCTGTAAAAGTGAACGCTAAAAAAGATTCAGTTTCTAAGCAATCGTCGCAGAATAGTAGCGTGACTGACTCCTGCCCATTTCTGCTCTTTGCTAGAGGTTGGTGCAGCACTTGGTGTGCAGAGCTCCCCCTTCCTTGCATCTCTTCCATCCGCCTCTTCCCCATTTGCCTGGAACTCCCCGGGCATCTTGAGTTCCTCTGAGGTGAAGTGGTGAGCGCCGCAGTGTATTTTGGAGGCCGATCACAGCGATTGCTCTCTAGGCTGTAGGTCATGCAGAATTTTCAGCAGCGTTGGCATGGTCCCCCTCGTGGCACCAGCTGTCCTCTGCCACCTGGTTTTGTTTCCTTTGTGGTTTCAGATACTATTTCAAGTTCAGAGAGAAGAGAAAAACAGAAGAGTTTATTTCCATGTGGCTTTTGTCATTTGTTCTGTATGTGAATTGTGGCATTGTCTACCTTCGCGTTCTGCAGTCTTTGGTGGCATCTTTAGAGACCACAAGGAGATGACTGGGTAAAAAGACCTACTGGTAGTTTTGTGTGGGTCATTAAATAATGCAGTGGTTGAGGGCAGCTGGAAAGCAAACTTAAGGCAACAAAGTGAAGTGACTTAATTCATAAACAAGATCTGTGCTTTTCTGGTTTGTATAGACTGTAATATAATATCTATGACCTTATGTTCTGACACAAATAGGTACATCAACACCATATTCAGTAACACGGGCTCCAAAATAAATTAGAGCATCGCTAATGCAAGGCGGTGTATGATCATGTTGTGAACAACTATACCTGCCCTGAAGAGTCCTTCAAAGTGCAAAAAGGCCATACAGAATGTCAGAGAGGGGCTGAAGGCACAAAGTGTGGAAGAGGTTAACCCCAGGTTCTCAAGAAGTTTGTGACTTCCTGTTTTGTGACCTCTTTTGGGTACCAGAGAACCTGCATCAGTTTTGGATGTGCAGGTTTTCATCCATGAACGTGTTTTCTTTTCCCTTTCCACGTGCATTAACTAATCTTAGATCAGTGAGGTGGGCAAATAAACACACTCGGTGGTCCTGGAGATCTGAGAGTGGTCTGGTGATTCACTTTTCCTCTTGGCGTTGGTCAGGAGAAGCCTGTTCGCGCTGTAGTGGATTAGTTCTAATAGTGTACTTAGGACTACAGGGAAAAGGATGTAAAACTTAACTATGTATCTTGGATAATCCAGTCCGTCTTCATTCTGAGCCCAGTCGTGCTTTACCAGTGCAAAACCTGCCATCGTCTGGAGCTGTGCTCCCTCACCTCCGCCTCCCCGCAGCAGCCAAACCACTTGAAGTGAACAGCCTTGTGTCCTGCTGTTCGAGGCAAAGCCTGCTTAAAGCCATCCCTCCTGGAAGTGGAATCCGCTGCTTAGTCCTCCCCCTCCCTGCTGCGGGAATTAGGACTTCCAATGAGAAGTTAATTACTCGGTCCTCTTCTGGAGAGGGTGCTGCTGCTGGATTTCCCCCTGCTCTCCAAGCAGACTCTCTGTGGGGGGAAAAAAAAAAAAAAAAAAAAAAAGTAATTAATACAATAGTAATTAATGATGGTGTCACAAGATTAGACTCCGCGCAGTGTTATCTTCAGCGCAGCTGCCTCTCCTTTTCCTTGCTTGCGTTCCCCCCCCCAAAAAAAAGCTAATAAACCCGGTTACTAATTACAGGGGGCTGTGGCCCCCCCCCGGCTCGCCCGAGGGGACCCTAAACATCTCATCCAGGGAATATCCCCCCTCTGCTTCCAGGCTCACACCGAGAGCCTCCAGGGTCCTCCTTTGGGTGGCGTGTCCCCCCACACGACGCGTCGCCACCTCCAGGTGTGTGTGTGTGCCCCGACCCCCCCCTACCCCCAGATGCATCGTCCCCACCTCGGGGGGAGTCACCTCCCGGCGGGCTGGGGACGAGGGACGGGGTTACCCGGGCGGGGAAGGCGGAGAGACACCATCCCGTCGGGACCGTCCCCCCGGGGAG
>JAOXNO010000001.1:166524901-166577333 GCA_028565335.1 Limnodromus scolopaceus
ATTTTTTTCTTTTTTTTTTCTACTTCAGAATAAAATGAGGAATACTTCAGTGGCTTCTGCTTTTAAAATTAAAAACACTTGCAGGGGATCCTCACTGAACTCTTAGAGTATAGCAAAATAACAGGAATGAGGATGGATGTTGTAACCTCTCGGTTACACCTCTGTTCCTTTGCCAACCACTCTGAAGCCCACTGTGCATGTTGCAAGGTTTATTTACTGCACCTTTGCACGTGGGTGTTTCTTGATCCCTTCCTTAAATGTCTTCAGGACCTCATACTGGAAAACAAAAAAGTTTCCCTGACTGTTTTCTGGGCTGTCTAAATGGGATGTTCTTGGCTGAGACGCTCAGCTTGAATGTGGACATTAATGTAAAAATGTAAAGGTTAAGATGCAAAAATCTGAGGTTAGAATAAAAATAAAGCGGTGGTGTGCACCTTGAGGTAGGAAAATAGGCTGGACTGGAGATGCTGCTCAAAGCAGCAGCTGTGGGAACAGCATTAGTAACTGCCAAGTGTTAATTTTCTGCCTTAATGTTTGAAGTCTGCCCCTTTGGTGTGTCTGTCAGTTGGCCACCGTTAGCGAAGGCACGTGCTGGGACCTGTATTAGCTCTTCAGTGACTGTTACTGTGTTGGTCATCCATGCTATGCTGTGTAACAGCCTGAAAAAATCCAGGTGTAAAAACAGTCTGTGTTTGAAGGGGGAAAAAAAAAATATTTAGGAGCATGTGGATACTAATGAAAATCATAAGTGTCTCTGCATTTTAGCCGTCTGTACTGGGTTAACCTTGGCCAACAGTGAGACCCCACCCCAACCTGATGGGGGAGAAAATGGGATGGAGAAGCTTGTGGATTGAGGGAAAAGGTGAGGCAGTCGCTTACCAGTTACGATCATGGGCAAAACAGGCTTGACTTGGCAGAAAAAAAACTTCATTTATTGCCAATTAAATAGATTTGGAAGTTTGAGAAAGAAAGACAAAATCTAAAATATCTCCACACACACTTTCTTCCCTGGGCTTAACTTCATTCCTTCATTTCTGACTCCTCTACCTCCCCTCTGCCCTGGACCTGAGCAGCACAGGGCAATGGAATCTGGGTTCAGTCCGTAATGGCTCCACTCAGCTGCTCCTTCTTTATGTTGCTCTCCTGGTCAGGAGAGAGCATCAGGAGAGCCTGATCCAGCATGGTTCTCTACCATGGAACACCTTCTCCCCTCCCTCTTCTCTCACCTTGGTGTCTGCAGGGATGTGTCTCATGGTTGCTTCCTCTCTCTGCCTGTGCGGTGGGGTTGTTGGCCCTTACTTACACCTGCTTTCCCTGAGGCGCCGCCATCTTGTCTGCTGGGTTCAGCCATGCCCTGCGGTGCCCCAGCCTCTCCTCACAGCGGCCACCCTTGCCACCGACACCCAAAACATCGCCCAATTTTTTTTAATTGTCCAAGAGGGCCTTGCAGGCTCTTAAACGTCACTGTGGCTTTTTGGAGAGGGAAGAGTAGTTAGAAGTGTCTACTTTGAAAGGTAAACTTGATGTCTTAATTATTTTTTTATAGAAACATAGAATGGTTTGGGTTGGAAAGGACCTTAAAGATCATGGAGTTCAAACCCCCCTGCCATGGGCAGGGACATCTCCCACTAGAGCAGGTTGCTCAAAGCCCCATCCAGCCTGGCCTTGAACACTGCCAGGGATGGGGCATCCACAGCTCGTCTGGGCAACCTGTTCCAGTGCCTCACCACCCCACAGTAAAGAATTTCTTTCTTGTATCTAACCTAAATCTCCCCTCTTCCAATTTAAAACTGTTACCCCTCGTCCTATGACTCCACTCCCTGATAAAGAGTCCCTCCCCATCTCTCCTGTAGGCCCCCTTTAGGTACTGGAAGGCTGCTATAAGGTTTCCCTGGAGCCTTCTCTTCTCCAGGCTGAACAACCCAAACTTTCAGCCTGTCTTCATAGGAGAGGTTCTCCAGCCCTCTGATCATCTTCGTGGTGCTCCTCTGGACCCATTCCAACAGGTCCATGTCCTTCCTGCGTTGAGGACTCCAGAGCTGAACACATTTTCTTGTGTTCCTTTTCCCATACGCAGGATGCGGCGTTTCTTTCAGCCCTGTAGACTAATTTTATAGATCTTCTGATAACTCAAGTTGACTGCAGCTGGCACCGGGTTGTAATCGTGGAAAGTATCAAAGTTGAGGATATTTAACTCTTCAGGGGAAAACATAAAGGATTTGCACTCATTCTGTGATTTTTTTTTTTTGATTTTTTTTTTTTTCCATTCAGAAAAGAAAGGGGGAAGGGAGAGGAACACCAAACCCCAAACAAACCTCGACCGAGCATTGGATCCCTCCTGACTTTTTTGAGCAGTCTCTGCCATCATCACACGTTTTCTCCTCCCTTGTCATCTTAGGCTGTCAAAGTAAAAGCAGGACTTAAGCATGGTACACAATTTGATTAATTTCGTATTAATATGCTATGCCAGTAGCATCTGTCTAAAAACATTTGGCTCCTCAGCTAGCTCTCTTTCAGACATGTGGGTGTGTGGAGGCTTTATGGAGCGGCTGCTGATTAAATCCAAGCTGAACCTGAAATCAGCTGTTTGTGTGGTGCTTGTAATGGGGCTGGGGACACGTGTTCACATCCTGGTGGAAAAGTAAGGCTGCCTTAGCATGGGGTATGTTATCACAAAAGCACGGTGTGTGTTTTGCTTGATAGCGCGGGGCGGTGTTCAGATAAGCGGTGAAATAATACAAATACGGCTTTGTTCTTAGTGTGATGAAGGGACCTGTTGTGTTAGAAAGAGCAGCTCCCTCCCCTATTCAGTCTGTTAGATACTTTTACATTATCTAAGGCCTTTAAAGAGCTCTAAAACTCCATTTTAGCCAGTTTACGAGCAGCAGCTGCTGGGTAGTATCTCATAGCTGCAGTTCTTAGTCTGTATTTGGGGAAAGTTTGCTCATGAAGCCGGTGAAAGCGCTGTGTGAAGCTGGATGGGCAAAACTTGCCAATTTTTTGTAAATGAGTGCGTGGAAGTGCGTTCTTACCTTCTGTGGGTGTGAGCATCCAACCAAGCCTTGTAGAAACATAACAATATCCACAATCATATTTGTATGCAGCTATAGTGATAAGTAATTAGGACTAAAAATTTTTGGTGTGATATTTTGAGAAGATACTGGGGAGGTGGTGATGGGAAAGCCTTTCATTGTCTGAGCTTCCATCTCTTCCTTCCCAGCTGCATATAGGAACCCTTCTAAGGACTAGCTGCTTCATATAATTATGGGGTATGAAACCCACATGCTGCTTTGTACACTGCAGTTTTGGTAGGTGCTTGGGAGTTTTGGGGTTGAGAACAAGTATAAGTGCGCTTTTAACAGCTGGAGTTGCTTACTCTTTCATCTGTTCCCAAACCTAATTTCATGTCTAAAAATATCAGGCCTTGCTCTGAAGGCAAACCTCTGCTTGGTCTGAGAGGACTAGTACTGTATCAGTACTTACATGCTTTTCCTTCTCACGCCAATATTACTAAGCTGTTGCCTGCATGAACCTATTTCCAGGTACATTCCTTGCAAAAACTGCAGAATCTAAAGTGCTGTATTGTTCCACATTTTAACATTATGCGTGACTTGTAAAAGCTTAACTAGCATATACTCTGTTCTTACCAGAAGATCAGGTCTCAGGATTTGACAGCTTCTATAGCTGCAGGTCCTTTTTCCCCCTGAAAAGTATGGTAAATCAAAACCCTGGAAGAACAAAACTCGGAAGAACATTAGTAAAAAGCAGTGGGTTATTGCTTCCTCCATCAAATATCTATTTTTGTTGTCCACAGCTTTTTTTTTTCCCATACAAAGAATCTCGTAAATTCTGTAGTACATAAATATTCTTCCAACTGTCTGCATCGATTTTTTTTTTTTTTTGGAGGATGAAACTGTAGGGTATTCCATAAACTGGGTAAAATTTTACAAGTATGTGGTTTTCTGGTTTGGTTTTTTTTTTTTAGATTTTTTTTTTTTTTTTTAGAAGAGTAAGTCACAGCTTTTACTGTAAATTTCTAGACTATGAAATGAGACATAACTTAAAGTTTGGGGGAATCCTAATTTCTGAGTGGCAACTGTGCATCCCTTAGGTGTAATTGAGGTGGGGCTATTTGTGGAGCTTGTGCATCATGAACAGTTCTTAACTGCTTGGGAATTCACAGCAAGCAATCAGTGTGAAGCAACCTATATATTAATAGTACAGGACTCTTGGCAAAAGTTGCCTGCAGAGATGACTCTGCCTTCTTCATTTCTGGTAAAATACTTGTTACAGTCAACATATAGTACACCATCTTGACCTCAGTTTGATCTTAATTTCCTGCCTATGTTCATACGTTCAAAAAAAATGGAATAAAATACTAGCACTGCCAATTATTCTTCACTAATATCTAAATCGTACAGCATTCAGATATTTGCCATTGGAAAAAGCCTGTGTGTCTTAAATCCTGTATTTCACATCACTTAAGAATACTCAGTGTAATACCAGGATGTTATTACACGATGTGTATCTGTTATTCCCTAACGTGTCTCCTTGAAGTGCTGCCTTAAAATTAGCCTCCTAGTTACCTATTTATCCACTTAAACCAATGACTGATTTCCAGAAGTGATGATCACTCAGCTTTGATGCTTTGGATAATATTTTTTTTTTTAACTTGAAATACTATCATTCGTTGGTTGTACCTAAAAATTTCAGACCTGTCAATCCATTAACTTATAACAGACTTTGTTCTGTGTCTCTATAACTAACTGAATTTGTAGGTAACAGTCTTTTTTTTTTTTTTTTTCCCTTGGTTAGCTCTTATTTCAGTATGTCCTTAACACGGATGGATTTCTAATGGGTGCTCAAAGTGCTTTTCTCTTGTGCTTTTAATACAAGAGGGCATAAGTTTTAAATTTGCTGTTCTGTAGCAATTCTTATTGTACGTATAAAAAATTGCTGTTAAGGCTTACAGTTTCCTTGCAGCAGCTCTGCTTTATGTGTCCTTCTAGAATCCCTGTGTGCTCTGGTCAGCCTCAGAGCATGCATCATCTAAATAAATTAGGCTAACAATCATCATAAAGCTGCTACTAATGGAAGGTAATACAGTTTCTCAAATGCTGCGTGCTGGTGAGCAATTCCAAATTGTATAATTCCAGAAAAATGGAAATATCCGCTCTGCAGTGTGAAACACAGGTGAGCTGTCTTATGTAGTGGAGTCAGTAGAAACTCCTTTTACATCGCCTGGTAGACTCTTCAGAAGTGCAGCACTTTTAGTATGATATTAAGTTGAACATCCAAGTATGAGCTAGTCATTCCCAGTGTTCCCATGAAGAGAAGCAGGATGTAAAAATCTTTACAGGATGTAGGTTCAAGCATCTGTGGAGAACAGCCTCAGCTAGGCAGGTTGCAACACTGCTGTTCTTGTATGCCATTTTGAAACTACTTACATGCCAAGTACTGAATTTGGGAGCAAACATGTCTGTTCTTATGTTTTTTTCTATTAGTATTTTTGTTACTGTTTGATGCATCATAACCCTCTTATAATGGCTCCCCTTCTCCCTTTAAAAAAAACAAACAACAACAAACAAAGCCCCAGACAAAGATTTCTACTTGGGTCAACTTGGCTTCTATGCATCTAAAAATATGCAGATATTAATATATTCAGTTTTACTCATTTCTATTCCTGTGAATCCCTGTGAACTTAAACTACCATCTTGGTGTATGAATTTTAATTGGGCTTTTCAAATGAATTGTGTGCTTTTCAGATTTTGCTTCTAGCTGACTGTCCATATAAATGTCTCAACTTTTATAGTTGTAATAAAATTCTCTTGATTAAACTATGAATCTGCTACACCTTCGTCATTGTAAAATAACTCTCTTTTGAAGTTACCTAATTTATGCAAGGTGTTAAGTTTTTCTGAGAGCCAAAGCACGGAAATGAGCCAGTTCGTATCCTGCGCCAGCTTCAGGTCCTTGAGAGCTCATGAACAAACAGAAACTACAGCACCTGGGACCGTGCCAAATGGTTTAAAAACTCCCTAGAGAATAATAAACCTGACTAGTGTTGTATATTTCTGTCAAGTTTAGCATAACCCTTGGAGTTGAGATTTCCATTGTTCCTCCCAGAAGTGTACTGGTGTCTGCCATACAGAAATGCATGGAATTGCTTTGGAAGACCATGCGGGTGTCACAGCTGAAACTGGAAGGTACGCTTGCCGGTCCCACCACACACAAGTCTGAGGCTTGGTAAGACGTCCCTTGCCTTCGTAGATACGGTGCTGGGAAGCACAGAAGGGATATATTATGAAATGTGCTTGCTCTTATTGGTACAACTGACATGTTTCCTCACTGGCTTTTGCAAAACAAGTTTCAGCCTTGACTTCAGTGAGAACAGGACATCCAGACATGGCCAAGAATAAATTCCTAATGTAGATAATTTCCAGATAGGCTAAGCTCCCCCAGGGGAGGGAGAGTTGATGGGAGGAATGAAATTCACTCCTCAGGGGAGCTTATTTTCTGATTTCCGTTAATAGTTACATGTTCACTGCTAACTCTCGTCAGCAAACTAACTTTCAGTTGCAGAGAGAAACATTTCATTATCTGGCCTATTTTAAGTAAAAAATAACTTCAGGTGTAGAAGGATGAAATTAGGGATAAACGGAGCTTTGAGTTCATCAGTCCAGAGAAAGCTGTCATCTTTTATGAAAGAAGAATTCGCATGCTTATTTCTCAAACTTTAAGTTACTTGAAGCTGTATCTTGCTTTGATTGCAGCTGAGTATGACAAGTAATAGCTTAGCTTGAAACGATTTAAGAAATTCCTGTGGTAATCTGAAGGGAATGGGATTTATATTTATCCATCAGAATAACTTATTTAAATGTCATGAACAAGAATACTGTTGTGTCGCTGACAAAACCACTTTTCCCTTCTCATCCCCCTACGCCTATCAGCCCAGAAATGGGAGTTTAGTTTCCAGGCCGGACAGGAGCCATGTGACAGGGATTGCCATGTTATATCTAAGCATACTTTTGCCAAGCCTTAGATGTTGGGGCTGTGGTGTCCTTCTCCCCTACATGCAGGGAACATACCTTAATATATAGGTAACCAAGTAGGATATGCTAATAGTGCTAGTAAGATGAAGATGGTACCACAGAAGGTAAAGCAGTGTGGGCTTTGGTATGTTTAATATTGAACTTAAACTCCACAAATCCTGGGTATATTTGTGATCATATTGGTAGGACGTGATAAAACCTATGCCACTCTTCCTAGGAATATTGTTAGCAATGTTAGCTCTAGTTAGTTAATGCAACCTGCCTGTTCTCCTTACCTGTTTAGACTCAAGCCGATTCCAAAAGCTGGTTGCCTAAATCTTACTGTTTGTGCTGTCAGCTGCTGGCTGAGAAATATCTGTAATGTACCAGGCATACTAAATTGAGAAAATAAAGGTTAGCAGTACTGAAACAAGTAGTATCTACGAGTAGCAATTATTGAAGCACTGCAAAAGTTACCTCACCTGAGGTATATGAAAGTGTAGCTTAAAAAACAAACAGAAGCTCCCCATGTACCCTCGGAAACAATTCTGTCCCATCCATCTTGATTCTCTGTATTCATCACCTGTTGTGTTTTCTTCTTTGGACAGTATCTGAGTGCTTTTATGCTCCCTTTTTCCCTACAGTTTTATAGAACCCAGATTCACAAACAAAACATTCTCTCACAAGGTTTTTGGGAATATATGCAAATGGTCTCACGAGTCTTTATCAAACCCTTAAGTTATTCACCACGTATATGACTTGGAGAAAGAGTCTTGTCTTACGAAGCTGTTCGTCTGAAGGACCTTACTGTCTCTTTACTTCATTGACTCATTTGTCTCAAAGCTTTCTGGGAAAGCATTTCCTTTCCTGTTGCCCCTGGGTCTTGTGGGTTGAGGTTTATTATTATTATTAACAGTAACTCTGTAGCTTTTCTGAAATTCCTCTGCATAAAAAAGTAAAACCACCATGCTCCTAATTACTTTCAGCTCTTAAATCTGAAATACCCATTCAGCTGTGTCTGTACAGATTTACTTTCGAACACCGTCACTATCTAACTGTATTTAATTATTTTCACAGCATAACAGAAGCAGCTGATGAAATCTTAGTATTTTTTTAGTTAGTGATTGACAAGATTAGGCTATCGTGACTCCCAGTGAGAGTAGTGCTTGGTGGGTTGTGGTGTGCTTGCTCTGCCTTCGGGCATGGTATCCATTATTCCTCTCTCTCCGTCGGGCAAAGTCGTGAATCAAGGCTTTGGTGCTGGAGAAAGTCTAGTTAGGTGGAAGCTCCCTGCTCTGCCCCACACCTGGTTTCGAAGCCGTTGGGAATTCAGCATCTGGATCGATACGGCTTTGAAACATCTTTTACTGTGTTTATACTAGGGTTGCTCGCTGGTTGTTATCTGGGAAAAGTTAATTGTACTACTAGTTGCTTAGGCATTTGATACTCTCACAAGATAACGCAGTTGCTCTTGTGAACTGTGAGATTACTGGACAAGCTACAACTTGTACAGGTGTGTATTTCCAAAGTACTAGAAAACTTATGAATGTTACTTGGCAGGGGTGGAGAAGCTGTTTAAAGGCTATCAGGTTGCAATCCATTTTTATTTTTTACCGCAGACAAGCTATCTGATAAATCGTGTGCGTTTGTCTTTCACAGTTTCTTAGTGAATGTCCTTTGAGATAAGGAATCTTGAACCCACTGGTAACTTTTTTTATGTCTCTGCTGCAGTGCCACCTTCTGCGTGTCACTGTTTTTGACGTCTGCCTTTCTATATGCAGAGCCCTTTTTAAGGAGAGTTTGTAGTCTGAAACCTCTCACTACTGCAGTCAGGAGTTTCTGGGAAAATATCAAACGGGAAAAGACCTAACTCTTTGGGTTCACATCACTGAGGAACTTAGAGCCTTGTTAAGGGAGCTAGAAGTTATTGCAGTGCTTAACTTCTTCTGGACCAAATACGTGGATGCCTACTAGATCTCTTGGACTGAATAGAGCCCGTAATTTTTCCCATCTGGAGTGAGTGCTGAAATTACTAACCGTCTTCTCCTTTGGTGATAAAAGAAGGTGGTGGCATCTGTGGAAATCAGATGCAAGTGATCTTTAACCAAATGTGGGCTGCTGCTCAGTTTAGGAGTCATTATGGCCTGCCATGCAGGAGTCCTGAAAACTTGACCTCTTGGCTAGGGAAAGGCAGGGTTTCCAGGGTGTGTTCATTTTATAGTGAATCAACATGTTCAGATTTTTTAATTAAAATCTCGAGGGCTTCTATCTGAAACTACTGAATTAAAAGCCTCTGCTGCTTTCTTAAACACGGTGCATTAAACCCTTTTTTCAGTCACTTTCACTTGCACCTTAAATCTGCTAAAATGTAATTCACTATCTTCTGATCTGTGTTTGAGAAGTGGATAGTGACCATAAATGGGCAAAATACTTCAATGAGCTCTCCAACTGTAGCTTTTTTTTTTTTTTCTTCCCCAAAAGGAAGTGTATGCAGAGAATGTATTAATTGTTTGGGATTGTCCACGTGACAGCCTTATCTTTTCAGGCAAGCCCTTTTAAAAATAGGGTATGTGTTAAATACGATGGAGTTCATAAAAACAACATCTTAATAAGTCTCTTTACTAGAAATTAAGTAAAAAATGTGGAGGAGTTAGGAGGAAATTCCTAGTTAGTATCTGAATTTGTGCTTGCATAATTTGGAAAACCTTGGGTTAAGGCAGTTGCAAAGTTTAAGATGAACTGATGTTACAAGCAAGCTGTACATTTGCTAAACATCTTTTACTGGGAACTGTGTCCCAAATGTGGAAACAAGTTCTTGCGTATGTTTAGGGTATGTGAAGCGGTAGGTGACTGTTCTACGTATTCAAAGAACATAGGGATGGTCATGGCAGCTCTGTACTGACACTTCCATGGGTTGCAAAGTAGTGAAGCAGCGTGAGTGTGAGCTGTATCATAAAGGTGGAAAAGGATAGGTTTGTCTGGCCAAAACATAGGAGCGGAATACTGACAGCAAGAACTTGTTGTGCTCTGCTGTCACTGCCATCCTTGAAGTTCTTTGATATACCGCTGTAGGGGGCTCGCATGCAAGTGTAAAAAAAGGCATCTGTTACCTGCCCAGGCATCCAAACAATCTTGTAACTCTTGCGCATTCTTTCCTGTTAAGTAACTTGATCCGCCTTCTATCATTATACGGCTTATTTAAATTTGGATACTTGGCAAAGCAGCGTCTTGTGTGCGTGTGTAGCACACAGAAGGTGTTAGATGATCCACAGGTTTCCAGTCACAAATTAGGTAATGGGGTGAGTTCTCCAAGTGTGAGCTGTGCAACTGCAGTAGACTTTTCTTCCTGGTGACTGTATCAAGCCGAAATAGCACAAGTAGTTCCTGAGTTGATCTAAAGTAAGAATTATTTTGAGAACTGAGTTTTACTTTATTTTACCTATCTAAAAATCTCTCTCTCTTTAGTTTAGTGGTAGTCTTCAGCTTTGCCTTCAGCTGGAGTGTGAGATCTCCCCAATACATGGCATGATGTTCAACGGCAGACTAAAATAAGTGCATGGTTTTGCAGTAGTTCTTCAGAAACAAACCTAATTGGGACCTGACTAGTCACCTGGAAAAAAATATAGGCCATGTAGATGAGAAGAAGACTTTGTCTCCTGAAAGCAAAACTTTACTGTATGCAATTCTTTACTGGGTTTTTGGCTTGTTCCATGTGTGTTTTCTGTTGCTGTAAGCTTTGGCTACACTCATAAACCTGTAGAGAACAGCAGAAGCCTGAAAGCACTGGCTGGAGGGGTGACTGTCAGCTTGAAGCTACAAAAGCTGCTTTCATAGGGTCTATCTTTGCCAGCCCCTGTGTTCCAGCTTCCCTGCCACCGGGCTTGTGTTGTATTAGTCCAGACTTGCAGCAGAATTAATTGGAGTTGATGGCAGATGCTTATTACTGCCTGCTGAGAACCTGACTTCATGTTTTCTCAACTGTGTTTTTTGAAGCACACTAAGTGCAGGTGGGTTAGAGAAACGCTTGGCAGTTTGGCTGTTATTCTTTTGCCTTTGTAGCATTTCTCTTGGCTACAAATCCTCCTCATTTCTGTAAAACTGAAGATGGTCAATATTCCTTCGGCGCTAAGTCAGCTGATGAAGACAAATTCTTCTCTTCCGGTTTCTAAATATCTCTAGCATAAGCAAAGTCAACAAATTGCTTGTGTGACTGGATGAATTGAACTGCTCTGAGCTGGCCTTTTATCTCTCCATCAGGAAGATGCATTTTTAATGGTGAAAACTGTTAAGTGAAGTGCTGTCACCAGCGTGTGAAGCAGCAGACTGCTGTATGTTTGGTAGTACAAAAGGCCTGGATAATCAGTGCTGTACTAATGGGATGGCAGTAAAAACATTTAGAGCAGTTAAAAGAAAACAGTTTGGTTTTTTTCCCCCCCCCCTCTCCCACCCTTCTTTCTGGTTGAGAATAGTTACTGATATCTGCACTTCGGCTAGCATTTGGGTGCATTTCTGTGTACGATAAAAACTTTTGCCTCGGTGTTGGATGCCTGATACGTAGCAGGATGTGATATGTGGCTTATTTTGTCTCTGTCACGTTTCACTGCCGTGGCTTGGGTTCTCCTATCTTGCTGCTTAGCACCAACTCAAAGGACAGGCATGTCCGATTGCTCCTAATTTTTTCTCGCGTTGCGCTGGTTTCTAATTGATAGCTGCCAGACTCTCTCAGTAATTAGCGGAGCACGGGATGTTGATTTCTGTACGATATCCTGTTTCTCTTTTGTTCATTTTTTTTTCTTTTTTTAAACATAAATAGCTAGAGCATGAGTGGAACTCATTATTCAAATCCCAGGCAGCGCGGGTGCTCCCGGCCCGAAGTCAGGAAATGCTTGGCTTTTTGAGGGGTAACGGTTGCCGCGCGGAGCTCTGGCTCCGCCGTGGTGCCGCGAACCGAGCCTGAGGAAACGCCAGCCCTTTGTGAGAGCGGGATCTTCCAGCGCTCACTCATCGCAGGAATCCGCTCCCGAGTTCCTCGTGTTCATGACACCAAGGTCTGGGTGACAGTTTGACTTGGACATGCCTCTGCTTCTGAACTGGAGCCTACCCCAGAAGGTATTGACTGCTCCTAATGTGTGTGTGTGGGGGGCTGTGTGTGTGTGTGAAGTTCATTCATCTCTTGTCTCTTTGAATGGTGGAAGAGATCTGACGCCGCAGCTTGTGTGGTGGTGGAGTGAGAGGGGCCGAGCTCTTTCCTCGCTTTGAGAGTAATCGCCTTGCTAGAACTGCTGTCATTAAGTAGCCAGATTTGTTAGGCATGTTTGTTAAATCAGTACTTCCCAGTCATGCTAATGTCTATAAGCCTAATGGTATGAAGAGGGGCTCTGCTCTGTTAATAAATTCCAGACTGAAATTTTCCATGTAGAAGCTAGAAACAAACTAACAAGAGCTATAGCTTCTCTGCACAGTAAATTCTGTCCAGCTGTGGAAATAATGATATACAGCAAGTGAATTTCGTTCTTTTTTGCAATATCTGTATTGTTTGATTTCTAAGTTTGGGTTAAAATTCAAACTACAACTTGGTAATTACTGTGGGATGCATTTGAATGTTATCCCTGCAGCAAAAAGGGGAGTTCCACCTTTGTTCACTGGAGGCTGTTGTAAATTCAAAGAGTATTATTTTTTTTTTAATGGTTCAACTTCTGCCACAGCTATTCAAGAAAGCATGCAGTATCGCCATGGAGATACTCTGCCAATTCTAGAGTTATGGCAAATTGTTCCTGTGTTACCATGTAGCATGCATGATTTTGTAGGCTCCATAGCCTCTCTGTTTTGCAACTTCAAGATACTGGTGTTAAACACCTCATAACTGAAGTTCTTCGGGACGGGGGACGGGAGGTTAAGGCAGGGTTGATACAGTTGATTTTAACAAAAAAGCAAGTTAGAACTAACGCTAGCAAAAATTCACTTGCATGACATGAAGATGTGCAAAGACGGTTTATATTTGACATTATTTTATTGTTGTCATCATTTTGGTTTTAATCGAGTCAGATAAAAGAGCTTTCGTTAGCTACATCAGTTAAACTGATATTTCCAACATGAAAATACATTTCTGCATTGAGCACTGTAAAGTTTCTTGATGTGTAGTAAAATAGTTCTTGGCAGTACTATTCACATGCACTTGGAATAATGTACTACTTGTGCACGAGGAAGGTGTTTGCTCTCCATTATGTATTGACTCTGTTTTAGGTGCAGTCACAAGGGAGAGAAATGGATGGAGCCCACGAACTGCAGAGCTGGAATTAGCAGATGTAGGGTATTAATGTATCTGTCTTCTAGCCAGAGCTAAGTGCTGCAGCCTTATTTTATGCTAGCTGGCCAAATAGGTGATGTACTGCAATAGCTCATAAGGTCTATTAACCAAGGTCATGGGGGAGGTGGGGCAAAGGCGGTGTAAGGTGCAAATGGAATAGACTGGAGGGACCATTTGGCTAAAACTGATGCTGTCATTAGTTTCAGCTGACCAAAACTCTGCTGTCTGTAGTAAACAGAGTTTGTGACAGTGTAACACCTGTTGCGCTTTGCTGCTTATGTTGTGTATTCAGAGCTGAATCTTACTGTAGATGATGCAGAACTCGACCGGTTCCATCTGTTTTGAGTACGGCTAACTTTGCTTATTGAATTGCCATGTATTGAATCAGATGTAATTGGCTGAAGAGTGTTTCATACAATCCTAGTCTACTCAAATATGAATAACAACAAATTTAATATGGATCCCCAAGTGGTCTTTTTTTTTTCTCCTTAATTAGACTTATTGGATCAATCCTGTTTCCCTGGAGTGAAATATTGGCTCTTTAATGTCATTATGAAGCTCTTCTTACTTGCCACAGTCTTGTGTCTTTGATTTTGGTGGTGTAGTTTTTTGTTGTTATTGTGGTCTTTTTTTTCTCCTCAACCAAGTTTTGGAGTGTTCCTCACACTGAGGAGCAGAACTAGTATCACGATCCAGTCTTGTACTTAGGGTGCCTACTGTCCATCCTTGTCTTGTTGGCCTCTTGCATTTATGGGGGTTTTGCTACAGGCCCTGGGAAAGAGCAGTCCATGCTCTTTTGAGTTCTTTTGGCTCTATTCAGAGATTTAGGAATTACTATGAGCATTGTTTCAAGGGTCCTAAAGTTCATATGCCACTGTTGTCTACTGACAGGCGCGTGCAGCTCTTAACGTTCTGGAGGGGAGGAAAGCTTATCTGAAGCTCTCACATCCATTTTGTCTGGTATCAATTCATTAACACCTGACAGGGTTCAGTGTGGCCGTAGCTGTTTAAGCATGAGGTCACATGTACTAAAGAAAGCTTTGTGTGCTGTTCCTACATATTTGAGTGAGCGTGTTGCTTAGTCCCTTCATCTAGATAACACACCATATCTGTCTAGTTCTTCCTGCAGCTCGTCAGGATCTTTGTTTTTCTGACAACTTTTCAGTTTTTTGTCTGGTGATGTGTGTGCTCGTCCTGTTTTAGCTCCTAAGGACCTTGCAGCTTCTGTTCTGGGAGCTCATCGTCTTCTCTTAAGCATTTAAAGTGAGAAGTTAATAGAATTTTTGGATTCTGTGGTCAATAAATACAATATATTGGACAACAAACATTTAGAATGTTGGTTTAAGATGCTTATAATGTTATAATGTTAATTTGTGTAGACTGGGAATATGTCTATCTCTAACAAGCTTGTTCTATCAATGTACTTTTTTTTTTTTTTTAACTGCCTTGTTCCACTTAATGTAATAGTCTGGTACTCCTCAACAATTTAAGGAAGCTTAATGAATAATAGCTATGGGCAGGGCCTGCATTATGCTTCTGCTTTTGCTTTCTCCTTCTGGCTTCAGAACTGCTACCCTGGCATGGCACCATCGGCTCCTACCTTTCTGCCTGAGAAGCCCTCTGCAACTCCCTTTGGGACATAGTCATCTTCTCCATCTTGGCCCAGCAATGTTTGGAAAAAGGTCATAGGCCCATAGACCATGGGACCTGGGAGAGCCAAAGCACGGGAGAATTAAATCTTCTTGCGTTGTCCCAGCACTGGTGGCACTGGGTTTGTTTGAGCTGGAAAGGTGCACTTCTCACCTGCAAATACACTGCCTATTCCCTCTACTTCAGTCTCCCTCTGACATAACTTCTTCAAGGCTTGATGACAAAAATTCTGAGTGTGTTAGTTTAATTGCGTAAATATTTATTTTCTTGATACACAGGTGAAGGCTGAAAAACCATGCGATAACTCATTTAACCTTTTTGTTTTGCTCTACCATAACGGCTGGCAGTGTATGTCCAGGAAGATCTGCAGTGGTTCTGTGGGTTTCAGGAGTAGGTTTCCTGTTTCTCCCTGCTTAATTTCATGAGACTGCTGCAGGGAAATACTAGAACTTGGAAACACATTAATAAGTTTTGAATGCTTCAGGAGTCTGTCATCTTAATATTACTAAACTGATTTCTAAAAGTAGTTAAGTAGTTTCATCCTGTTAATTCAGTATTTTAAAATCTCCATTCTGCTTACTGCCTTGTCTAACTTTGCCCTGAAATTTCAACATTAACAGGTAATAAGCTAATATCCAAATCCAAAAAAGTTACACAACTTTGGTGGCGAAACTTTTTTGACAGGGGCTTCTTGATTTACAGAGGAGCAAAATGTCAAAACCCAATGGTATATGCCAAGGAAATGTGTAAAAAGCCACATTGGGGTGGTTGCTGTCCTTGATAATTGTGTAACTTTTCCTGTATCTTGCATTTCAGGAAAATATAGATGCAAACTCTTGTTTAGACTCCACTTGATCCCAGTTATGGTTTTTGCCCAAAGTCAAAACATTAAATGAAAATTTTGTAATCTGATCAGGTATGTCTCAGATGGTAGTGGCACTTGGTTCTTGATAAGGTAGTGTCACTCTGGAAGTAAAGAGGGTCAGGTTTGACAGTACAGGCTGGCACATTTTCAATCAATTTGGACATCACCATCAGTGTACAGTTACTCCTTACACTAAAGACCAATAAAATCCATATAGATGACTAATCACCTAGCAATATTGTTATCTGTCTTGCATCTTACACTGAAAGCTGGTTTTCACACCATACCATACAATTTGGAGAATCTATGAAATAACCAACAAGCATCTGGAACTGGTTCTGGACCATCTAACAGATATCTCTTATCCATTGTGATATCCCTGTAGTGCATTGTTTTCATCTGTATATAAGGGAAGTATTCATAACTATGGGGATCAAATGGGTTTCAATTTTTCACCGTGATTTATCACTTCAATTCTGTGGAGAGGCAGAAAAAGAAGGAAAATAGTGAATACTGATGATGGTGCACTCTGAAAAATAGCCTGTAAAAAAAAAAAGTTTCCTAAATAAAGCAAGGAATAAGGATTGGTTGGGCAGTATGAGCTGAAGCCTCTGCTCTAATGCTAGGATCCCTCTGTGCTGAAGTGAAAACACTGTAGCAATTCAGGTGGTAGGTAAAAGCAAAAGCTATGCAGGGGACAGGGACTGTGAAATAATAATTGTGACTCGAATACTAGTGTCTGAAGAGTGTGTGTGACCTGGAAAAAGACAGGAATAAAACCGAGTGGTAAATAGCAGGATGGTAGGGTGTTTGGTTGGTTTTTGGTTTTTTTGTTATTTTGTTGTGGTTTTTTTTTTTTTTTTTTTTAAGTAGAATTGCAATTACTTAAAACTCTGTGTATATGCTTGTGGGGGACATCTCTGAGGGGAGGGTATGGATGGGAATCCTGTTGTGGTAGAGTTGGTGATGTCTTATTCCCAGCCCATTTGGATGCTTGCTGGCAGCAGGGCGTAGGAAGTATTAGGAGGGTATTGGGTGTTATTAGAAAGACTTCAGAATTTCTTCTCCAGTCTTTTATCTTAAAAGTTGTGAGCAAGTGGCAAAGCCAGTTATTGGAGTGGAAGTGATGGTACACTTTTTAAAAAATCCAAGTTGTCAGTTAAACAACTGACATTGTTTACTCTAGTGTATAGATTTTTTGCATTTTTAATAGAATTACTATTTGTCACTCTACTTTGAATAGAAATGCAAGTGAATGGTGCTGTAACAGATTCTGGATTCTAAAAAGGAAAATGTTAACTAAAAGACAGCTAGCTTGTGAATGTTGTTAAAATAGAGAGCTAAGGGCTTAAACTCTAGACCTTCTTTAAGCACAGGCCATAGAAAGAGTAAGAGGATGATCAGTAGAAAAAGAGCTGCATCTTGGGATATGAACCAGAATGTATGAAGGGAGAATTGTTTATGTCCAGCTGAGCTGGTGTGGCTGGAAGGATGTGCATCTTGGGCGGTGGTAAAGCAGCCAGCTAATGAGAATGAGTGAAGGTTAAATACACTCTAGTGTCTGTGTCGTATCAAAACTAACTTTTAGCCTCACTGAAAACTGAGATGATGATGACATCTATAGGGGTGAAAGCCAAACAGTCAGTAGATCTTAGGGTAATTGAACTTCATTTTGCAACACATGAACTGGAAGCAGATTTAAGTTGAATGGCCAATGGATGAGGAATGTGTAATGGGAGACAGGGATTAAGACGAGGTAATTTTCCACTGTGGTTTGCAAAAGTATTGGCGCGTGAGATTGCTGCCTCGTTTGCAAGTTTCAACTGGTATCATGACTGAAAGAAAGAGATACTATAGGGAGCATGGATTATTTACTAAGGTATGACTTCAGTTTTTTTTTTTTTTTAAATAGAAAAAATACTGTGAAACACATTATCAAATATTATGGAATACAAAAGCTGTTGATTGATTGCATGGGATTAGGCAAGTGTTGAGAACTGGTTTATCTTGTGAAGAAAATCAGATAGATATTCTCTCTTGATCTTGTTGTCACCAGTAACTTCCCCAATGCAAGTAACGTTGAAAGAGCAACTAGAATCACTGTGACCTGCAGTCAGTCGAGTTGGACAACTCCTTGGTTAGTGAAGGCAAAATGAAAAAGAAGCTTGCATAGTAAGTAAGTTGATACTGAAGGCAGACATACTCCCACGGTGGATGGGATAAAATGGAAGAAGAATCGTGTGGCCTTAAAATACTGGATAATACAGGGTTGAAATAGAGTTTTTGCTGGAGACCTCTTTGGCTTTACAGGGTATAGCAGGAGTCTGGAGGTAAGAATGACGGAGAAGAGACGTTTGGGTGTGCTTCTTAGTTGCATGATGACTGAGACAGCAGGGAAGTATGGCCTTAAAGTAAGCTATGTCACAGGATGGATGGGGTGAGGTTGCTGTAGTAGATAATAAACAAGAGCTAATGCAATTGTACATGGTACTTTGGTAAACTTCCATACACTTGCTGCCTGTTTTCCAAAACTATCAGTTGAAACTGATGGGGATTGCTGGTCTGTTTTTCACCAAACTGTTTCCACAACTGAACTAAGAACAGAATATATGACTCTGCCAAATGGAAGCAAAGAAGCAGTGATGGCCCTATGCAAAATACATCAGCAAGAGAAGCTAGTGTGGGAAGAGGGCTACAGAAAAGAGAAGGCAGTCTCAGTTTTAAAAAAAAAAAAAAGCAAACCATTTGTCAGTAGACCTTCTGGTAATTTTAAACCTTACATTCTGAAACTGGTTCCATTAAAAAAAAAAATAATTTACTTTGCTTACTGCATACATTGTCTTTACAGAATTTAGAATTTACTATTTTTATATTGTCAACCAAGAAGCTAGTGGCACTCTACTGAAGAAATAACTTGTGTAAATACTTACATGAACAAACAGTTGATGTATTGCTGTCTGTGCTACCTCATTTATGGCTACTAAACAGACCTTTCCAACTGTCCTGTAGGTTCCTGATGTCATCAGCAGCATAAGACAAGTCTCCAAAGCAGCGCTGAAAGAAGATGCCAAACCAAATAAGGATAGTGAAGATGCCTTCTATGACTCTCAAAAATTTGAGGTCTTGTACTGTGGAAAGGTGACGGTGGCTCACAAGAAAGCTCCCTCCACACTAATTGATGATTGCATTGAGAAATTCAGCCTTCATGAGCGCCAGCGCCTGAAGCTATTAAATGAGCAGCGAAATAATGAGTCAAGTTTGGACTTACCTCTGTGTGAAGGAAATGTACCAGCTTCTCCATTGGCTAGCCCATTTGAGGAGCTGGACAGCCCAAATAACACCGCAGGGCATGCTGTGATGTTTACAATCGGCAGCCAGACTAACTTGACCAACCTGGCCAGCACTCGTGGCTCATTTCCAGAGCGAATTTTAGAGGACTCTGGCTTTGACGAGCAGCAAGAGTTTCGCACCCGGTGCAGCAGTGTCACTGCAGTTATGCAAAGAAGGGTTCACGACACAAACCTGAAAATACAGCCACGCAGAAGACATGCAAGTGCACCCAGTCATGTTCAGCCTTCTGATTCCGAGAAGAACAGGACGATGTTGTTCCAGGTGTGTGCAAGGATGCGCAGTTTCATGTTGGTTTTTCACCGTATCTTCTCCTATGCAGTCTGAAGCTTAGACAGGTTTTTGCAAGATAAGTAGTATGGATCCAGTATGGTTTCAGTATGGTTTCATGATTTGTCATAAATATTTATGTATCTGTTCAAAAATGTTTGGAACACAAGCAGCTGAATTTTCTTAAGGAAGTCACCTCAACTCATGATCTCAGGTAAATTTTAAAGAAAAAGAAATTACTTACGGAGTAATTACTCACAGGAGCAGAGTTTCTAGGGAAATAATTATTTTACATGCTGTTCTGCTTTGTCTGTATTGTAACATCTAGGACATAGCTGAAAAAAGTAAGCATTCTTTCAAAATGAGAGTTGTTGAAGACTTCCTTGTGCACAAATGCCCTTTTGTGCAATTAAAAAGAAGCTCACAACTTCGCATAAGGCTTTCAACAGCCTTATGTATGAGCCAGCTCCTTTATGATAACTTGTACTGATGTTCAGCTTCTCTTTCCCAGATGAGTACTCAAACGTCTCTTCACTGAAGGCTTCATCCTTCAGACCTCACGGTTATTTCTTCTTTTGCCTGAAGTGCATTTGACATCTTCAGAGCTTGTATTGAGAAAATAAAAGGACACTTAAAGGAGGTGACCCAGAAAAGGAAAGATCTTTGGACCTTAAAATAATAGGGGGCTAAATGCCTAGGTTTTGTCTTTCCATTTGCTTTAGAGATCATTCTTGCCTTTTATTCTCTTGGGGAAATGCTAACTGAAGTGAGAATGCATTGCCCTTTAGAAAGCCACAGCTATCACGAGTAATGAAAAGGATTTAGCTGAGAAACTCTCCGAGCTCTATGGAATAAGTTTCATACGCTTGAGAAGCAGTTTGAGAAAGCTGAAAGATGGTTTACTGCAGAACCTAATCTTTCTCATCCGAAATTATGACAAAACCAAAAAAGTATCACCTTAAGATCAACATCATTTCTCAGCTGATTTATAGTATAGTTTTCAAAGAACTAATAAATCCACAAATTCCACAAATTCTGGTTTTTATTGTAGCTTTTAATTTAACCACATTGTTTACTAAAGTTTTAGTATTGTCTGTCAAACATGTGATCTTTGGACCAAAATAATTCAAAAAGAAAAGTGGGGTGGGCGTGGGGGCTTGTCTTCTTTCCAAGTCTTTTTTCCTATTCAACTGATTGTATTTTTCTTACTGAAATACTCTTACTCAACATAGGCTGAATTATGGCACCCTTGTTCCTGCTGAGTAAGCTGTGGTACCCCATGTGAACAAGAAAGGGCTAGATTGTGACATCTTTGTTGCTATTAATGTTCTGCCTCCAATACAGTCATAAACCAGACTTCGTTTTCTCTCCTGCACTCCCTCCCTCCAGGTTGGAAGGTTTGAAGTTAATCTCATCAGTCCGGACACCAAATCTGTTGTGCTTGAAAAGAACTTTAAAGATATCTCTTCATGTTCTCAGGTAAATATTAATAAGAAGCAACATATAGATCATCAGGAGAAAAGGAATTTATTTGTTCTTCAGCTGGCTTGCCTTCCTGGTCTATAAGCAGCAGAAAAAAAGAAATATTAGAATTCTTTTTCATCATTCTGTGCTGTTTTCTTTTATTTAGTCTCAAAGGCCATTTTAAAATGGTTTATCCTATCTAAATTACCCTGAATGACAGTAAATTCCTGGTTGAGCTCATTGGCTCATTAATTTCAAGAAAAAAAGGGGAGGGGATTTTGAGAAATTGTGACTAAAATACATGCAAATTCTGCATCAACTTCTTTGGCAAGTACAGCTGAAGAAATAGGATACTAAACTGCAATTGCTTCATAAACACTTGCAGCAGACTTTAAGTATTGATTTGCCTTTACAAGAGTGAGAGCTGTTATTCAAATCACAGCTTTCACTTATCTGGTAGCAGGTTCAGGTAGATAGTGCACAAAAATAATGCAATGTCATTCCCAAAGAGCTTAAGTATGGAAAAGATGAGCGCAAAATAACCAGTCTGAGCTGTGGTAGTGACAACTGATCATTGGTCAGAAAACAAAATATAAACTGTTCTGCTTTGGGAGAGCATTGGATATAACTTTGGAAGTAGCTTAATCTCTATTTAGGATGCTCTGAGTGTGCTGTTTCTGAGTAGCTAAGCTCCTGAAAGCCTCTGGAGTGAAAGGAGGAGAGCATCACATCAGCCCTCCAGAAGACAGCAGTTCACCTCCATCATTTCTTCTGGAGAATATGGCAATAGGTGAACCCAGCTATGTCCAGTAATAAATAAATGTGTCTTACAAAGTTAAATGCCAGTGCTAAGGGATTAAGCTTTCTATCTTGCTGTTGTTCATCTGTTACTTCCAGCACTTTCTGTTTTGAGGCCTTATTTTATTACCTTCTTTCATTTGCTGCACACGTACATCTCTGCAGTCCTCCTTAAACATTATTATTCTAGTTTAAAGTATACTTCCTGGTATGGTCTAAACCTGTATTTCACCCCCAAGTGCTTTCATTTTAATACTAATAACAAATCTGCTCTTGCATGACTGTGCTACCAGTGCTAACACAAATTAGGAACTGGTCAGTACTTGTAACTCAAGTGGAGTCTTGAGCTACTGACTAAAGGTCCAGGCCCCTAATTCGACTCTGCTGTTTAACTACAATTTGCATTACTCTTGGTAGAGAGAAAAAAATGCAAGTGCAAATTTAGAATGGGACAGTATAATCAAACAATGATGTATTAATAGCTTTGTAATAAATACAGATCAAAGCGATTCTTAAAGCAGTGGAATGGAAAGCAAAATTTGCAGGTGGCTTGAGTCTTCTGCTTTATGGGCGTATGAGCTGAATAAAAGTGATACTTCACGTACTGGACTGCTGGGTTGCGTGTACATACTGATAATAGACAAACACAGTAAGTCCTAAGCTGGGACCTTTGTTCAGCTGACTTTGTGGTGGAGACCAGTGAGATCATGGGAGACCTTCAAGGCCTAGCTTTCCTTCAGTAAAATAAACTGTGTACAGTAAATAGTGATAGGTAATGCTGTGTGTTGGGCTTTGGAGGTGGAATTTTTCATTCCACCTCTTCATTTTCATTTGGAGCAAGGCTTTTGTTATTTCACATGCTTGAATGACTCAAGCAGGCACTAACAATACTGTGGGGTTTTTTGTTTTGGTTTGGTTTTTAATGCAAAACGGCTACTTTAGAGAAGTTGGGGTATTTTTCTATGTTCAATAGAAATGAAACATTAATTTGTTCAAGACTGCATTTGGTTGCATAAACCTCATCAGTACTTCTTTTAAGAACTCGGTGCTAGCCACAGGGCTTCTCTGTTGTGGATTTATAGGGCAATGATTTACTGCATATTGTGAGACTGCAGCTTAGGAATGTTAGTTTTTCTAAGCTTACAAACGATGAAAAAGAGATGGTCACTTCAGCTTTCATTCTGGATTCTTTTAGTCTGGTCTAACAAAGGTATTTTTATTTTATAGCTTAAGTATGGTTGATCTGCTGCATTAAATTCATTACCTGCACTCCATATCATTGTCAAAGCAGCAGATACAACTGATGATAAATGCCTGCCTAAGCTCTGGTGTCAGAGAGCTGTAGAAGTTTTCTTGTTGCAGCCTTGCTGACCTTGAGGGAACCCAGAACAACAAACAACTTTGCTCTTTTGGCATGACAAGTCCAGCCATCCTCAAAGAAGTGTGATGGAGGTACTGTTAATTGAGGAACATACTGTACTATTTACGCCTCAGTGGTACAAGTGTCACGTCCATCTCCGCCACAAATGTTCTCTTGTGGAGACTGAGAAGCCAGACAGCAATAGACTTGTTCAGGCACTGTCAGCAGTGAGGGAACTGGCGTCTCACTGACCCACCTTAGGTAAATATGGTTTACTTGCAAAACAGAGGGCAACATTTCACTGTTAAATAGATCAACATATGTGCATACATCTGTCCTTTTTCATTTTATACTTTCGAAGACTTCATGTGTCACAGGAAAATGGGTTCAATTGAGTCAGGATTAGTGTGGACTGTAGTAAACTAATGCCATTTGTTCCATCTTAGAAGCCCTCTGCACTTTTGTTATGTTTTGTTGAAGTAGCACAAATGTAACTTGGAATTTTGTTTTTAAGAACTACAGTGTGTAGTGACAATATGTTCAGTCTGTCACGTAGTGCATTACCAGTTTTGTCTAGAATGTTTTCTGTAGTGACAAGCAAGTTGTTTTGCCTTCTTCCTCCCCTCTTTTATGATATAGGTGTTTTCTTTGGAGATGGATCCAAGCAACCGAGTTCTGCTTTCTGTTGTATTTGAACTTGAGGGATTAGGCTTTCTTTTGGAGAAAATGTACTATTACCATACTCAGATGATCAAAACATTGGCAAAAGCTTTAACAATAGTGAGTCATGTTCCATGAATTGAGACTGGGAATATAGTGCTTCTTAGGAAGCAGCTCTCTTTGATCTTCTCAGTGCTGTTTTTAGCCAGGCAACGTTCCCTGTCATGCAGTTAAACTAGGATCTTGAAAGAAAACATCAGTAGTCATGCGGAGTAAGTCTTGCAACTTCTGGTATGTAACTGAGTCTCAATTTATGTAAGAATTTGGTTGGAATTCTGCATGTCACCACTTATTCCCTGCTCTTATTGGTGTAGTCTGAACTTAGGAAAGCGAAGTTCTGTTGGTACTTTGATACTACTCTAGTCCCATGTTTTAGTGTGCGCTCATTACATCAAGTTTTCACTGCAGAGACAATTCCAAATAGGAATCTCTTGTTCGCTTCCCTGAAAATCCATTTTTCCTAATGGAAGAAATTCTAGTCCAGGTGTATTTCTGCATAACTTCTGTTTCGACTGTGTGAAGAGATTTATGTAATGTTTAAACATGAAAAGCAATTAAAAAGATAACTATTGTAGTTGTAAAATAGATCATTGGGAGTATGCATTTATAGTTTCTCAGATTTTTGTGTTGGCGAGTGTTAGAGTCTGGTAACTATTTTTAGGCTCACTTTGGAAACTAAACTTGTTTATAAAATAGTCCACTAATGCTGTTTTTAAACTCTTTAGGGTATAAAACACGTTGATCACTTTGGCTTTATATGCCGGGAAGCTGTTGAACCTGGGATAAGCCAGTATGTCTGCTACGTGTTCCAGTGTGCAAATGAGTCTCTGGTGAGTATTTATTAATGATCCTAAGTTTTCCCTCGAAGCATGTCTGAGGCACTTCCTAAACTGTGGGAGTCTCTGTTGTTCTCCTGTGTCGGCTGGGCCTCAGTGGTCATGTCTTCTCAGGTGTGAGACCTCAGCTGTGAAGATGAAAACATACAATAGGAAGTGCATACATTCTGTTCATATACATCCATATCCTGATACTCTGCTGGTGCATGTGTCAATAACAAATAGAAAAAATGCAGATGGATGAGTTCATACATGCAGACTGTGAGCATATTTGGGCTCTATATTTAATTGTAACTCTTGTATTTCTAATTGTTGAGACGCTTGATTCTCCATTAAACATGTAACTACATGTATTGAATCAGAAACAAAGCTGATGATAAAACCCGAACATACTTTTCAGGGCAGGGTTTAAATTACTGGCCTGATCCTGCATGTGTATTTAGTCTGCATGTGACTTTTTAGCATTTTCCCTGTAGTCTCTTCTGCTCATCAGGAGAAGAAAATAGCAGCGTCTGATCAGAAAAGAAGAAAAACATAATACGTATGAATGTGTGTAACTGTAAAAAGTCCATTGGACATTTCATAAAGTATGTGTCAATCAACTGAAGTTCCAGGTGCCAGTGATTGAGCTGATACAGGTAGCTTAATAATATGAGATGCATATAGGAAATAATTTTGGCTACTGCGTTTTTATTTTAAAGCCCTGACACTTTTAAAAGAATCTGGTTTCTGTTCTGAAGCATGTTTGTTCCTGATGGCTGTGCTGACAGCTGCTAACTCCTTCTCAGCTAACCTTACAAATCACTAGCTAGCTGAAAATGTAATTTGTTAATCTATTTACTAGCTTGAGAGTGAATAGATTTATGTCAATAAAACTTCAAGCAGCCAACAGCCCTAGGTGTACAACGGTAGCTGAGGCTGCAATTTTATCAAAATGGGAGCTTGTTATGAAATCAGTTCTATCTTTTGTAGTAATAAAATGTTACATCTGACCTGTTAATAAATCTGACCACGCAGAATTCAAAGACTTAAAATGTGATGTATGAAGTACCCACTTATTTATGAACCTCTTTACGTGTTCTGGTACTGATAGGTGTGAGTATGCCCACACTGCAATTTGAAATTCGTGTTCCTGAGCTACTTTCAGATGCAATCACTTGGACCTCAGTGACAGTTTGTGTGTGGCAGGGCAGAGCTAGCTGTAGAACCTAATGCCTTCTGGATTCTGTGCTGCCTGGCAGGCTGTATTGGTACTCTTCTGTGTAATTGCTCTAAACCTAGCTACATTCTGTGCGACGTTCAGTTCTCATAATTTTAGTGTAGTCATAATCCATATGCTTAGTGCTGTTCTGTGGATCTTCCATTTGGGAAGGATCGTTGCCAGTTTTTAAAACTTACCAGTCTGTGTTGTAAGATAGATATTCACTGTTCAAGGCCCTGGTTTATTGCTAAGAAGAGAGTGCACTCAGAAATTACTGGTAGTGGCTAAAACTATGGGTTTTAATAAATAAATAAGTGCCAATATTGGTACACAAACTAATTCAAGTTTTCATGTTCAGAGGCCCTTTTTTCCTTTTTTTTTTTTTTTTTTTCCTGTTTTGTTTTGTTTCTTTTTCCAAGTGACAGACTCTGAATAAAGTCTGTATGTTTCCAATGTTAGACTGCGTGATTTTGGTCTCAAATATTTCAGCTTTTTCCTTCCCGCTTATAAAAAAAGCAACAGGTAAGAGCAAGGACCTGATTCTGAAGTAGAATACTAATTTCTTTCCTCAGATTGTCGTCAAGCTGTTGCCTCCTCCTTTCCATGCTAATGCCAAGATTCAAGCTTTTTAGTAAGCATTGTATTCCCATAAAATACAGACAGGCAAACTCCAGGTGCTTTGTATATAAGATCTGGGAGTGTATTTGAATTAGTGCGAAGAAATGCTGTCACCTCAACCTTCCTTAGACAAGAGTTGAGCTTTTACAGTGCTGGTGTGTGGGAACGTAGCACTGCTGTATTTGTGGTAGGAGCAGAGGAAAGATCAGGGCAGACCACAAGGCTGGCTGGCGGTACTTAAAGGTAAGTTGGTGGTTGTAATGAAGCTGGTAGCCAGTCTAGTAGCCTGCAGAAAAGTGAACTGTTGTGGGAAGCTTCTGTCTTCCAGTGGGATGGGTCTGTGTGGGGTTTTGTCCTAAAATGGTACAGCAGTGGGAGGAAAACCATTGACGGGGAGCGTGTGCAGTTTACAGGAGAAACCTGAAGCTAAAGAAAAGGAAATTAATGCTTTTTAGTTAGCCAGCATATATTCCAGCCAAAAATTCCCACTTGCGGCTTCTTAAAACAGCGGCTGCCTGCCAGTAAGCTTTGAGTAGTTGCAGTTAGATATTCAAAATTACACTCTCTGGAGTAACAACAACTCAAAGATGGTGAGCATCCACAGAAAAGGCAGAAAAGCTGGGAATACAACCCTAATCTCTTTAGAAGACAGCAAACAGGATTTTTTCTGATTGTAGAACACCTGTCTGTGGTGTGATTTATAAATTTGATTTGATGTATATGGCCTGAATTTTTGCTTATATACTGTCTTTTGCCTCCTTCCCCTTTAGGTTGATGAGGTAATGCTTACCCTGAAACAAGCCTTTAGCACGGCTGCAGCTCTGCAAAATGCCAAGACACAGATCAAACTGTGTGAGGCCTGCCCTATGCATTCATTGCACAAACTCTGTGAAAGAATTGAAGGTAGCAGCTGAGTTTATTTTCTAATTGTATTTTTCTGATTATTCTAGAGTAATTTTACTGTATGTGTTAATTTTAATTATGTCAACCACACACTTTCAACTTAAACAGTGAAAGAACAGAGGGAAAAGTATCAATCAGCAGTTCTTGCGTCACTTTGCACTCTGTAATCATGTAGGTGACAGCAGTAACGATACTGCGACTGAACATAGTGTAGCTTGTGTTAAAATACATACTCTGTCATTGTCGTGCCTCTCTTAAATGTTAAACAGAGCAGAAGAACCCTCCAGTTTATCTTCTGTCTTTTTTTTTTTTTTCCCCCTGAAGATGTGTGCTTGCAAAATGGGTCATAAAAAGGCAGTTGTGATCAAAAAGGGGTTTGCTTTCTCATGTTTTTTCCTTGTGGGATTATTTTTTCCTTCTTTGCATTTATTCTCTTACACACTTCAAAACCTTGTTCTATTATCGGAAATAACTGATGAAGTTAGGAGATTAATATCTAATGCAGAAAGCTAAGGCAACTACCTGGCTTCAAATATGAATACACAAATCTTTGAAGTTTCTCTGGAAGTGACGTATGGCAGAACACATGCAAAACATCTTACATGATAGAATTTTTAAAAAAACAGTTACACTAGCAGGATTCTATTTTTATAGTCATTCCACTATGTCTCCTTGTTGTATGCCAAAACCCCAAATATAGTACCACTAGTGTTGTTATCTTCTGGTAATGGTGGTGCTGATAATTGCCAGTTCTCCCATTGATTAAAAGTCATTATTGCTACTTGCCTCCCTCTGGTGGATGAAAATCAAATCTTTGTGGAGTGAAATTCTGTTAGATTGTGACTGGTATTTTCTGGGTTTACAACAGATACTTAGAAGTGATAAAGCTTAACTGGGAAAGTCTTCTGTCAGTGAAAAACTATAGAGGCTGCTGTATAAGGCAGTGTAAGTACCTTGAATGGAGATACTTGCAAGCCTGGGATAAGTATCCAGTATCAAAATAAAATCTCTTCTAGGGTAATAAGTACCACAATAATAGTTTCATAAGCTTTAATGGCTGAAAGATTTATTTTAGTGTCACTTTCTTTTTATCTATTTGCTTTGTTTAGAGTCTAGAAGTTTATCATAACGAAATCCCCCAGGGCTTCATGACTTTGGAAAATCTTGATCTGTTCTGATTGCAGTTCTCTATGAATGATTTCTGCCTTGGATGGAAAAAAACATATCTTCATCTGAATTGGGGTGGAGGGTTGTTTTCCCTACAGTTTTTTCAGCTTCCTGGAATAAGCTTTGTGAGGAAATATGCACTTTATCAAACATTAGAATTTTTTTCCTTTATTCTTATGGCCTTTATGCTGCTCTTGCTTTTAAAAGTGTCTTCAGTTCTCTGGTATGGCCTATACCCTTGTGTAGAAGCGCATCTAAGCTTTTCAATTAAACACATCTGAAAACTTTTGAGTATCTTATGCATTGAATATCTTTCCAGTTGCACCCCTGATCTGTTCCACCCTTCTTCCTCTCCCGTACGGTTGTCAGGTTTCCATCTTAGTGATCCCTTGGTACTAGGACAGAAGACACCACAAGGATAGGGAGCACAACCTTTTCCGCAGGAGCCAGCCACTTGGCTGCTGCTAGTTCTGTTTTTATTGCTAAAGAAAGGAGACAAACCCATGTGGTTCAGCAAATCCTCAACTGTTTTGTATTGTGCGTACTACAAATATACAAGTTTAACGTATGACAGTTGTGTAAACTCAAATGCAGGTTTATATCTTCTATTATCATTTTTTCAAAGGTTTTTGAGAGATCATTTGAGAACCTAGAAGCTTTAATGTTCCTTTCTTTTCTCAGGACTCTATCCGCCAAGAGCCAAACTTGTAATTCAGAGGCATCTGTCGTCACTAACTGACAATGAGCAAGCGGACATTTTTGAACGTGTTCAGGTAATATGTTAGATGCTGTTGTCTCAAATTTGAAAAGACCATGATAAAATGGACTAGTCATTTTTATTTTTATTATGTTTGTTTTGTTATGTAATTAATCTAGAATTTATTATTGTTCCACCAAGCATCACACTGAAATAGCATGCTCCAGCCTCACGTGTGATACACTGCTGTCAGAAAAGGTTTTGGTTCCCAGGTCTGCCGAGATGTTCTGTGTTCATACCCAGAGTATTTTTTTATTTTTTTTTTTCTGAGCTTAGTTCTTCATCTGCACTTCCCTACTTGAAAGCGATGTGGGAATGAGTTGAGAGGGAGTTGAGAGCAGGTGAGATATGCAGGTATTGGAGGTGATTGGGATTTGCAGGAGCTCTCTTTTGACTTACTCTGCGGCAAGAAGTGCAAGACAGTGTACTCAAGCGGATGAAGTATACAGTAATTTAGGCCTCCAAAGGCTGTGCTTCTCTCTAGCTGCCTGAAGAAGGGAATGCTTGTTTGGTTTTTGTGGGTTCCTTGTTCCATTTACAAGGCTATACAATGGCAGACAACCTTAGGAAACAAAATGTGTAGGTGTAAGGCTCCCTCCGCCACAGCCTGTAACATTCTCCATATGGAAAACTTTGGTCTGTTTTGCTCAGAAGCATGAAGGCACACAAACAGTAGTGCAATTCGATACACTAATAGTTCACTCTGGCATCTGGTGTATCAATATATTAACTTCAAAGAATACAAACATATGGAAGGGAAAATAAGCAAATCATGACTTGAAAGACCACTTTTTTTCTTTTCTTCACTGTTACTTGCAGAAAATGAAGCCTGACAATGACCAGGAAGAAAATGAACTTGTGATCTTACATCTACGCCAACTTTGTGAAACTAAGCAGAAAACACACGTTCATATTGGTGAAGCACCATCAGTAAGGCTTATTTTTGTATTATTTCTCTTTTTGCTCCCACCTTATTCAAATACAGCCTTGAATACTAGCAGGGCCGCTGCTAGAGTTCGTCAAGGGGTAGCTGAAGCTGGGTATCGTAATTAAGAGACGACTGTGAAAGAGAAGTAATTTGAATTGTTTTACAGTGGCATGCTTGGGGATTTTTTTGAGTTTGGGGGGCAGGAAGGCAGGGAAGAAAGACAAGCAATTATTTTTAGGTCTAGATATCTTTACAGTGTGAGGTTACCTCTTCGGTCCTTTTCCTTCCTCCCTGATCCCCACTTCCAAACAGTCGCTTCTAGGGGGGATAGAGAGGAAGATGGCATTGGTTTTTAGTTTATACTACAAATTTACCTACCAAAAGAATGTGTAACAGTATTGTTAAATTGATAAGCTTTTACAAAATAGTCTTTAGGGATGAAATGTGCCTTTAACTGTGGGGGGTTTGTGGGTTTATTTCTTGGGGGGCTGTGGAGTTTTTTGTTTCGGTTTTGTGGGTTGTTTTTTGGGGGGTTTTTGTTTGGTTGGTTGTTGTTGGTTTTTTTTTTTTTTTTAAATAAAGGCTGGGGTATGTTGGTTATTATGTGACTTGGTTCACCTCTAGTCTTTGGAGGTCTGCAATCACAAAAGGAGTTGCCAAAGTTGAATTGTGTCCTTGCTCATTTCAACAGACCGTTTCTAACAGTACGATTCCGGAAAGCACCACCAGTGGTGGCAGGTTTAAACTTGACATTCTGAAAAACAAGGCCAAGAAATCCTTGACTAGCTCTCTGGAAAATATCTTCTCAAGGGTAAGATTAACAACTCATTGTCAGCAGCTCTCCCAGATATCCTTGACAGTAAAGACCTACCAGACTTTTTTCTTTTTGTTGCTGTTTTTTTGGCCTTCATTAAATACTTAATGACCCTGTTGTGAAATCTGAGTGTTATAGCTGGGTTGACTGTGACTTAACTGTGCTAGAAAGTTTATGGTGAGGCCACACATACAGAGGGAAGTCTATGGTAAGGCCACACAAACAGAGGCAACTTTTTCTGAGCAATGAGTGTTCATTGTAGGTACCAGGTGAGTTAGTTGAGCGTTATCAGATGTGTTGCTTCAGAATATAAAAAAAAAAAGTCAGGATGATCCCATGAAGAGACACGTTAGCTTTTTTTTTTTTTTTGAAAGTGTGACTACGTATGTCTGCATAAACTGGAAATCTTTCTGTTCTGAGATGTGATGCCTTACCTCTCATAGCTCAAATTACTCATGTTGGTCACTAAGAATCTTTAGAAAGTAGTAACAAAGTTGTCCTTTTGCAGAGGAAAAAAAAAAAAAGATTTTTTTTTTTTTTTAAAGTGAGTTTTTCTTCAGTATTGCTAGCTATGTATGATGTTGAATTGCAAATAATTACTGGAACTCTCTTATATTAAATAACCTTTTAGCGAGGTCTGAGATGCAAGTATTGCTTAGTGTCCCTTGGTCAGTAAGGAGAGTCCCAAAAGCAGAGAAGCGGCATATAGAAGAGTAACTGAAGAAGGCTTCATGCCAGGGATCCAGTGCGTTGTTACAGAGAACATGTGATGCGCCGTGAATACTGGATGGCAAGGTCTAAGTATAATGGGAGCAGTGAAATTAAGTTCCTTCTGCTAATAATTTTAAAAATACCATGCTAATTCAGGGCCTAAGTTGCACTTGTCTTGCAGCTTATGTGGGTATGTTATAAAGTAACCTGCAAACATTTTATGCCACAGATGTTCCCTATAAAGGAGGCAAAATAATATTTGCCAAGGAGGATCTTAGAACTGCTTGTACTTAAGCTTAGGCATGAATTTGACCTAGGACTGAAGCTAGTATTAAAACTCTCCTGGTCAAATCTGGCCTACGTTGTTCAGCAAGTTTTACACACTGGGGACTTGGTGTGAAGAGAGAGAGAACACAAAAGAGAGCAATGACAGTCAGAAGATCTGGATAATTTCAGCGGTCTGGAATATCATCAAATGGTGACAGCTACAGTCATGCCTGCGCTGAGTCCGATTTCTTTTCCACATCTAAAGCACATGTGACTGGAAAGTGATTTAGCTGTGAGGGTGGGTCACTAACCTTGCGGTGGTTGTGGAACAGGCCTGCGCCACTGGGAATAACACAGTGAAGCAGCCCTGCCTTATACGGACATAGCAGCACTCTGATCGTGTCAAGGAAAAATGATTTAGATGAAATGCACTTCTTAAGTTGAAGGGTCTCTGAAGAGAAATTGCTTACATATTGTTGTTGTTTATATAGAATGTTCCTTCTCACCAGGGCCACTGTGACATGCTTCATGTTATACTGTAAGGATCTACACAGCCCATGACTGAGTTCAAGAGAAGTGGACACCCGAGTCTGGATTAGGGCCATTTTAAGTGTGCTATTTATGAAGCAGACTTACTGTTGTGAGGAAGGTTGTCTTATCTTTAACTTGAAACTGCAAGAGTTCAGGAACAGCAGTATGTTGTAGTGAGTCATGATACACATAAGGGTTCATCCTTGCAGATCCGTTTAAAGGTTACACAATTCATAGAATCACAGAATCTTCTAGGTCAGAAGGGACCTTCAAGATCATCTTGTCCAACCATCAACCTAACTTTGACAAAAATAAACACCCACACAACAAACAAAATGCAACACCATCACTAAACCATGTCTCCCAGCACCATGTCAACCTGTCTGTTGAACACCTCCAGGGATGGTGCCTCAACCACCTCCCTGGGCAGCCCATTCCAATGTCTGATAACGCTTTCAGTGAAAAAATTTTTCCTAATATCCAGCCTGAACCTTCCCTGGCATAACTTGAGGCCATTTCCTCTAGTCCTGTCGCCTGTGATTTGGACTTCAAGACTGAGAAAAATCGTTTACAGTGCGACTCAACCACTAACTATGTGGTTAAAGCAAGAACATTAGCTGAGTGTCTCTGCGCACGTATACTGTGTGTTATGTGCATATGTGTGTTATACAATGACTGTTTCAATAGTTCTTATTCTTCATCTAGCTGTAACAACAGGCCTAATGGGTCATGGCTAATTCTTAAAGGTATTTAGGCACCAAAGGTGTTTTTTCCGCTCCTTAAGCCAGCTGCAAATCGTATATCTTGTATTGATATAATGGAATGCTAATTATTGCATGACTTAACATCTTTTTTGTAAAGTATATTTAGTAACAAGGAGACCAGGAAAGAAATTCATTTTTTTTCAAAAAAAATGGTATTCAGCATCTTTCTGTAGATAAAAATATTAAGTAAAATGTAAAAATTAGTATATGTGGGGGAGAGACTTATGCAGCCTCAATCTTAGCAAAATTAGAAATAAGTTGTAACCAGATATCTAGGAACACTTTAGGTGGATGGCTTCTTACCTAGATAAATAGCATCAAGTGACATTTTAAGCTACTTGAAGGAGTAGCTCCTCAATACTCTCCATAGGGAAACAGGCTGGGTTCTGTGCTCTGGCTTCCCTTAGTCCCAGAGGAATGTCACTTTTTCACTTGTTTGTTTTGCTGGACTGATCTTATTTTTGTGGGGTTTGAACTGAAAACAGGCTGTGGCTTCCTAATGAGGTACTTCAGCAAAATAAATATAACCTCTGTTTGACCTTATGAACAGATTTCTTCCAGCCCTTGCTGTGCTAACCTCCTCTGTTGTTTCTTCTGAACCAAAAAGCCCTTCTTATAGTGCCAAAAGTGTTTTTAAAGCTAGTGAGAAACTTCCAAGTTATCCTTTGCTCTTGTTTTATTATGAGGGTCAGTGAAGAGATGCTTCAGGCAGAGTATTCATTGGTAATGAGCTTAAATGGGATAATGTACTTAAAGGGCACTCTAGGTCTTGAAAATAAACCTTACCAGGAAAAAGTAGGCTAAATAAATACTGATGATGATGATGATATAAATTTCCCTGTAGTTGCAAGCGTACTGAGAGGAGCTCTACTTCGAGTTTTCCTAAAACCTAGACTGTTTTTCCCCTGATAAAATACTGAAAGCAACTTACTCCTGCAATTGGAAGTGTCCAACAGCAGACAGCACCTATGTTTCATGGGAGTTGGTTAGGAGTGGGGGGTAATCAATAGCATTGAAGCTCTGTTGCCTCTTCCCGTGAAACAAGATAAGATAACAATTTTGTCAAGGTTCTGCTAACTAATTGCTAGCAAATTTGCCTCAGGGTTATCTACATTATAATTGAAAAGGCTTATTTGTATCTGGTGCTATTTGGCTGGATTTTCAGCCAGAGCACGTTTTTTCCCAGTTTTAGTGCTTTCATTACTTTTGCCATGGTGGAAGTAATTAGTCTGACATGTCTAGAAATTTGAGTAAATTTTCTGTTTAGATCATAGTATGTCAAATGCATCCATTAGCTGCAGTGCATGCACGGTACTGAAGTCTGCAGCTTTTAGAACTTGACTGTTTAAGCCAAGTCAGCTATTTTGCCTCAGAAGGATCAAGAAATACTCATTTGCTTCATGCAGCGGAGCTGCAGATTTAAAACTCTTGGGAGCAAGGGGGGAGAAGACAGAGTTTTGCCAGCTAACGATGTCACTGCCTGTGAAACCTGTGGTCTTATGTCAAATGTGTCACGTGCCTGAACTGTCCTGTGTTCACCTGCACAGCTGTTGCCATCTTTGCTTAACCTTCAGAAAAAGAGGAAAAAGAGCAGATTAAATTACTTGCCTTTTTTTTTTTTCTTGTAGGGAGCCAACAGAATGCGAGGCCGCCTGGGAAGCGTGGACAGCTTTGAGCGCTGCAACAGCCTCGCTTCTGACAAAGTACGTAAGGAGCTTAGTTAAAATTGGCGTGTTTTGTGCACGGGTGTTAATGAAGTGTAAATATGGCACTCTGCTTTAATTTTAAGGAAGTAGCACAAAGCACATCAATTTCTAAAACTCAAATTTCCACTGGGAGGTGGAGGGTGTAATGAAAGCTGCCATGTATGTTGATTTGAAGCTTCAGCTTTAATCTATTGCCAGTCCTTTTTTTTTTTTTTTCTCCTACATTTCCCTTGCTTTTACAAAAAGCAGGGAATTTCTGGTCAGCTTCTGCTTTGTTTTGCTGAAGTAATTAAAAAAGGTCATATCTCAACAAAAGGAAATGCTCTGAAGGTGAAGAATCCTTTCTGTAATTAATAGTTGCTTTAGGGAACTAAGAGTTTTTGACCTAAAACCAGCTGTTGGGGATGCTGTATGGGGACAAGCGAGCGGAACTCTGTTCACTTTCTTTTGATTTCCTGTTTTTAATGTTTTACCTCACGTGAGGATTGGTGGCTGGTTTTCCCAGGAGGTGAAGATTCTGTTATGGTTTTCCTGCTACAGTTACTCATAAACTGGCTGTGTAATAACAGTCTCTCTTCCAGGATATCGCTGTGACGGCACAGGAAGTATGCTCGCGATATGTCGAGGAAACTAGCTAAAAGCAGTTTCCCTAGTCTTTTCGATTCCTGTTTTTTTCCTGAAAGAGGCAGAAGTTTGGTAGCTGGAATGCTGATCCCTGTGAGAGGATGCCTAGAGTAATTAGTATGTTGTTTGCATTGTATATACGGTTTTTATTCCTCCCTCCTCTTTCTTTTTCTTTTTTTAAAGAAGGACGCTGCTGGTTGGGAGTGAGTTACCAAAGGATGTCTGGTTTGGGCGATAATTAGCATACAATAGGCCATGACCAAGAAGGGGGAGAGGCTTTGGTGCCCCGATGCGGTGCACGACCCGTGGGGTTAGGCGAGAGCTCTCGTCGGGCGCAGAACGGCAGGCCTCACTCCGCCAGCACTTCCTTTCAGGACGCTTCGCCGGGCGATTCCCCGCCAGCTACTCCTCCGGCGTCCCCCGTGTCCTCGGCCGGGCAGCCGTTTCCCGAGGAAGATTCGGACTCCCCCCAGTTCAGGAGACGAGCGCACACCTTCAGCCACCCCCCTTCCAGCGCCAGGCGGAGGATAACCTTCCAGAACGGCAGGTCCCAGAGCGTCCGGTCCCCGCTGCTGCGGCAGAGCTGCGTCGAGACGACAAGGTGAGTCAAGGCCACGCGCCTGCTGTCTGCTGTGATTTCGGTACACGAGCCTTACCCGTGTTCCTCCTTATGGAAGCTGTTTCTGCGCTGCTCTGAGTTTTATTTACTTATTTTCAGCCTGTCTTCTCCACTTCTCAGTAGTTTGGTGCTTTGCAATAACTCATTATTCCCTGAATTAGTGATTCAGGGGAAGCATCAGTCTAGTGAATTGGTCATCAGACTGGATGCCGGTGCCAATCTGTTTGTTCATTTTTTTGTCACCTCTGAGCTGAGCCTTTTTGGCAGTGTTCATATTCAGGCCCTTTGGAGAAGAGGTCTTCACCACTTCGAACTGCAGAGATAATAGCCTGACGGTTTTATGCCGGGATGAAAAAGGCACTGACAGCTTCAAGTGTCAGTCACCGTGTTAGCCAAGCTCCCAGAGAGTATATCCATAATTAAAACTGGTGAGGAATCTCACAAAAGGACGTAGGGATTAAACACCTCCACTGAACTGTGAGGTATGCGTTTTCTCTGTTTGCCTCTCTCCAGAGCTTCCCTCTGTAACTTCTTTCCCCTTCCTTTTTGGAGACTCTCCAGCTATTAATATGTGGAACACTGTTCCTTCAGGAATTCTTTGCTCAGTCAGAAGAGGTCCCCACAGTTCATTGTGGGCCTCTTTGGTTGCACTTTCTTTCTCTGCCTCCATCCTCAGAATTTGTGGTAACTGATGGTACAAACTCCAAAACCTTTTCAAGATTCAGGCCTAGATGAGCTGAATTTTTTTCTGTTGGAGGAACACTTTCTCCAAACTACTTGTCTGTTTCAGTGCTTGGCTGCAATTATGCTTTTTGTGACCTTTTTCTAAAAATGGCTTTAATTAATAGTTTCTTGCCCATTTGATGTCTAGATCAGTGTGAATGCTGCACCAGCTTGTAGAGAAAGCCAAAAAAGTTTATTCTGTTAAGAGGATGGATGGGGGTGAAGGGTAAGAAATTAGCCTTGAAATAGCTTTGTTACATTGTGTTTCTGAAGAGATAAATGTGTTTTTTACTGAGATAAACTTTGGTTATTTTTTTTTCCCACTGTCCATGTTATATACAAACAGGAAACCCTGACAGTTTAAACTGAAGGACTTGCTGACTTCACTTCTTTGTGATAACTTTTAAGAAGTCGCTGATTAAATGGCCTCATCAGCAGATTTTTCAGTCAAAACAGTTTGTAACAACTTGGTTCTAGGCTGGGATTTTTCCTTCTCTCCTTTTCTAAAAATTAATCAAGAATGTTAAGTAAGAGAAATGGAATTAATTTTTATGTCCCCCTGACCTTTGTTACTATTATTAAGTAACATTTAACTGTGTAGCAGGATTGTCTCTCTTGATTTTAACACTTCACAACAATTTATCTGAAAATATTTTATTTAAATAATCTCTGCTTTCTAATATGTTCTAGCAATACATCTTATTTACAAGAGTAACAGAAAACTGAAGGGAAGAAACAAGGCAGTTCATGTTGTTGGAACCAGGTTTCGAAGAATATTCTTTAAATGTTTCAGAGATTCTTTTTCTGAATTTGCTTTGAGAATAAATAAGGCTAAAGAAATAAGCTGGTCTGCCTGTTCTGCAATGACATGTTTCTTAAAAGAAATCAGCTGTAACAGCTGATCAATATCATCAGGGAGACTGCCCCAGTAGTGTACTTGATACATTCTGTCTTCTGGGAAACCAAATTAATGTAAGCCAAGATGAGGTACTTGGATCAGTATCTTCAGTCTGTGTGTTTTGTTGTTGTGACCCATCTGCTATGTTCTCTTGTTGCCTGCACAGCCCTATTGTAGAGGTTCGGCGCACTCTCAATGAGGGTGAATCTGCGTCACCTGGTCTTCCCTCCTCTGTCTCTGCCCCGTCTTTCCTGAAAAGCTTTTACCAGGGCTCAGGAAGGTTGCTCCAGCACTCAGAAAGTGACCTCTCCAAGAGGTGAGGGCGTTGTCTCCTGCCTACTTCTTCAGTGCCAACAGCTTAGCAACAGGATTCCCACTGCAATGCACCACATGGGGGTCGCTCACTCTGCCTTGTGCTCCTGCATTTCTAACAGACTTCCTAAGTACTTGATGCAAATGGGCAAATAGGCTTTTTGTCCAAAAGAGCCTTTTAAAAATAAAGGCTTCTCTGCTGACATCCAGTAGCTGTGACCCATTTCTGTTGCAGCGTTGCAACTCTGTGCATTGGTTTGTCACTTGAAATGCAATGGTTTTTAGCAGTGTCACGCCACTTTAATGCTTTCTCTGCTGAATGCAAACCAGCATGTGTTGCTGTGATCGTTGGTATGTGAAAATAAGAAAAGAGCAATGTGAAGAGTGTACAGTACTAACGTGGGATGCCTGTGCATGAGGAAGGGGAAATGCCAAGTTAGTTGGGTGATGTTTAGAGGGGATCGGCAAATAACTTCCAATTGAAGGAGAGTGGGGAAGAAGCAAAGGTACAAGAAGAGCTTTCTGACATCAGTGTGGAAGACTGAGTATCTGAATGGAAGTCACCCTTTTTTTCACTGTAAGAAGATGTTTAAGAAAATGGTGTCTGGGTTATTTTTCTGAAGTAGGCCTGTAGTGAATAAGGTGAAGCCATAGTCTTGAATTTCATGATGCTTTTTGCCACTGTCTGGCTTTTTATTTCTCTTCCATCAATGACAACTCCTTTCTCCTTTGTCAGTGTTTCCTTGTTCACTGAACTATGCTTATGTTTCTGGTACTCTTCATCTCAGAGTGTGACTTTCCCCTAATCGTTCTAAACAGAAATCTGTGGAGTTGTAGAAGGTGCTTTTGTGACTGTTTCTCCCTGGGAAAATAACAGTAGATTGCATTCTTACCTAAAACAAGTGTCGATGAGATTCTGGGTGTGTTGGGACTCTAATACACGGGGATTTCTATTATGTGAGATGGTTGTAGAAGTTTTTAGTGGAGCCTTGTAGAATTTTTTTCACCTTGTGGAGTACAGTTTAGAATCATTGGATAGTTTGGGTTGGAAGGGACCTTTAAAGGTAGAAGTAGGCTTTTCGTGTTCAGTAATAGTTACTATGTAGGTGAATTAGATGCCTAGATTTTCCATTCCCTACTACACTGCAGTAACTCTAGACTTAGTAGCAGATGAATTGTTAAAGAAACTGATGAATGCACACCTGGGTGCACAGAGAAACGGCAAAAAAATAACCTGTTTCTTACAGACATCCTCTTATTTGGGTTCCAATCCAACTTTGTTTCTGTGTTCCCTTCAGTTAGCAGACTTGGTCCAAGCTGAACCGACGCCCAGGTCAGTTTGTACAGGCAGCTGGATCCCATTAAACCAACTTACTGGATTTGGGGAATGCAGGTATTGAGTATTGCACTAAAATTGTACTTTAATGCCAGCTAATTCCAAGATGAAATTTCTGACATATTACTCTTTCTGGAATAGGTTATGAATGGTAGTCAAGATACTGCATTTCATTGTAACGGAGTTTTGAACTGTAAGGTGGGGAGATCACCAAATTAGTAATAATTCCCAGAAGACCATCCTCTTTGTATTTAGATTTTTTTATTGTGTACAGGTTTCTGATACCATTTAATCTTGAATTTGTTCAAAAATTCTTGTGAAAATGGGATCTCGTTAGCTACAGATTGTGCTGGGAGCAGCTGGGCCTGAATTGTTATTGTAAGGAAATTGCAGTAGCAAGGATGAGGTGTTGGCATCTAGTTGGGTTCATGAAGTGAATACAACAAATATAGTCAGAAAGAAGTGCTGAATGAATAATGCTGACATGAAAAGAGTAAATATGGTAATCAAACTGTCACGAGAACTGGCTAATGGAGAATGAAAAGTATTGTCCAGCTGATGGTGGCTGAAACTCTTTAAACTTTCCCTGATTTAGCTTGCAATTGTGTGTTGTGCCATCAGGCTTGTGAATGAGAGGAAGTTCAAATTTTTTTCAGTGTGCTTTTTTCATAGGTTCCTTCCAATTTTAAACCTTCTATGATTCTTAAAGATCATCTAGTTCCAATCCCCCCGCCATGTGCAGGGACACGTCCCACTAGAGCAGGCTGCATTTTATTGTGGGTTGGTTTGTGGTGGTGCTTTTTTTGTTTGTTTTTTGACTCTGGCTATTTTTCACAGAGGACCATCTTCTGTCCCAGTAGGCTCAATGTGAGGTGTTCTTAGCATTCTCATGTGAGTGTGTATTAGGTTGGAATTGAGGACAGTGTGACAGTCCTTTACAATCTGAAGACTATATAGGCTGTTTAACTGTTAGGAACCCCAATTAAAAATTCAATGCATTTTCCTTTCTAAGAATTATCACGGTTACTAAACATTCATGAAGTGAAATCTAGTCACATTGCACTAGAGAATAGTCTGACTTCCCGTATCGCGTAGCTTTGAGATTACATGTGATGCAACTAGCAGCTTTTCTTGATGAACTTCGATGTGCAGGAACAAAGCCAGTTTCAGTCAGAATTCATTTTAGAAAGACATTTGATTTGTAGCAGTCAGATGGGCCTATGCGAATAACACCAAGCCAGGGTCAGCTGGGGAGCCGGGTGTTAAAAAGCAGCTCTGCTTGTTATATATATGAGTGTTTATGTATTGGCCATATAGAAGATGTTTCTAATCCATGTTTACATCACATCTGGCTTATGGTCACAAACTCAGAAACTGATACTAGGATGTTGGAGATATAGTGTACAGAGACTCACCTGATTGGAGACATCTTCATCTCACCTAATCAATAGAGACAAGTTGGTGTTTCTGCAGCACAGTTGCTCTCGTCCTAATATGGTTGCCTTTAATATTCTGACATTTACAGAACTGATCTTCCCTATTTATTTATCTTCCTTCCTGAACACTAATACAGCCAGTTGTGCCTGTCACAGGGAACGTTGTCATTTAGAAAGCGTGAATCATGTACTAAAAGTGTCTTGACCTTCATTGAAAAGGAAGCCTCAGTTGACTCTTGGCTGTGTTGGTGGTAGCTAAGCCAGGAGAAAAAAAAAATAATAGAAATTCTCCAGTTAAGTTCACTATGGTGAAAGACATATCCTTTTTTCCTAATGTTTGTGGGGAGGCTGAGGTTTTTTGGGTTTAAGCCTAACGATCACTACTGTGATGCTTTATGTGGAAGAGGAAAAACACTGGTGTGTTTTCTGCTTTAAGCAATGAACAGCATAGTAAAGTTGGGCATCAACACAGTTAATAGGTGCCTTCAGAATGTTTTTCTGGATTGTCAATTCATTAGTCTAGAGAGTATTCTAGGGTGGAATTAATCTTGACTTTTGACAAGTGTGTTGTGCAGTGTTTAATATTGAGCACAAGCACACATAAAGATTAGAAAAAATCCTGCCGACATAGAGGTAAACAAACAGGAATTTGAAAGCATAGTCTGTTTTTAAACTTTCATTTCTGTGACTTCTGGGATTACTGGCTTTTATTCAACAGCTACTCATGAAAGCTAGGCTATTGGAGGAATCTGGGTTTTTTTAATATAAAAAAAACCCAGCACTTTTAAAAATGGAACAAGCTTCAGCATAGGTTTGACTAGCCTGCACTGTCTGTGTTCATTGCATTGTTATGCAAGGATAATTTAAGCTGATTTATCACCACTTGAATTTGAATAGGTTACTTTTTTAAAACAGCTTCATTTCTTGTGAAGAAAGTAAAATACTTGAGAATGTTCTTCAAACAAAATAGAAAAAAGTAATTATTCAGAATAAAAATATATGACAACAGTGAGAACCAATAGAGAGGTGTTAACTAGTCAGAACTGTTTTTACATAGTCCCAGAGGGGAAGAATATTTCGTGTATTAGACTTACATATAGGCTTCTGTCAGCTTAAGTCCTGGGAGTTGGAATATTGACTGCCTTTCTGTGCTTGATCTGGAGGATTTTGTACTATCTCAGCCTCCAAATTGCAAAGTAGGTCAAGTTGATTCAATTGCTACTGAGGGCAATCGAGAGAAGTTGAAAAGAAAGCGAACTGGGGAAAAATGCAAATCTTGGCATGAGCAGCAACAGTATTTATTCTTGAGTCAGTTGGTTTGCATGGACTCAAGTGCAAATTCAGGTAAGTACTGTATAAAGAGTTCACAAGAAATGGGGTAGCTTTGTGGTTTTTTGAATATCAGGCTTTGGCAACGTTTTAAAGAACACTTTTGGGAAGAGATTTGAGTAACTGAAACCAAGCAATAAGCATGTTGGTAATCTGAACAAGTTTTTTGGCTTGCTGCCGCCTTTTTTTTTTTTTTGGCCTTTTTCTTCCCCCCTAAACTGATTGGCTTATCTTCATACTATGCATTTTCTGATGGAATAGTGAATGGGATGATGCTCCGGTGAAACTGAATTGCAGTTACTTGAGATAAAAAGCTTAGATGGTTAGTACTCTGTACTCTTGAGTACTTGGGTTATCACTTGTAACAGCTTGGGTTAGTACTAGGGATGAAAGTACAGACTGAAATATTTGAGGCATTATATTTTGAATTTATAGCTTTTCGTTTTTTATTGCATGCAAGCTGATGAATGTGTTTTGGTTTCTGTGTTGGGTCAAGAGCACGATCTAAGTAGCCTTATGGAGAACCATTATTCTTCAAACTGAACTGTGATGCATTTGTCTTAAATATAGAGTATTACATTGTATTACATTATGTATTCCATATTACATTTTCCAGAGCTGCATGGGAGGTATGTTAAGTGATTAAAACAGGAACAGTGAGTAAAATAAATTGGAAATACTACATTTTGTGGAATTTCTCTATTGAACTGTTTGGCTTTGCTCTTTCCTACATCTGTTTTACCAAGCTGAAATATTCTGATGTAGAAGCTGTAGCATAATGTAGTTGTCATTTTCTTAAACAAATAAAAATAAAGTTAAAAAAAAATCAATTCTTGCAATCACATCCTAGTTTGCAGTTCAGTTCTTAAATATCTCTTTTGTACTTCGTTAAGATTTTATATGCTGCCATCTCTTAATTTGCAGCACATTGACTCTGGTGCATTTCATCTTGCTCAGTTGTTGGTAGGTTGTAGCAGGACAGGAACTTGTAGAAAGTAGTTGTGGGTTTTTTTTCTTCTTGGTGGCTATGTCGCTGTGTAACCCAAGAAGTATTCATCCTTTGCCTTGCCCCAGTGCTTCAGCTCTATAATCTATAGTTTATAAAGAAGTTATAAATTTCTTGAGTGGAAAACATAATTAAAAGCTAGAATTAATGACTGGAGTATTTCTGCTAGTTGATCTTGCAACATGTTTCCCATGTAGATGTTTAAGCCTGTGTATTGTCAGAACAAGATTCTTTTCTTAAGAATTTTTCCCATGAATATTTGAGGTTCAGTATCGGTGCTTTTACAGGAAAGTTGTGAAGGTCTTTGTTTCCCCAGGTTGGGAGGTGGTGAAAACTCTGCACTGTTTTTTCAGTAGCGATGACTGAACTTCATTTTAGAAGTTGTTGTTGTTGTACTGGAGTTGCTTTTGCTCTTAGCCTCTCTGCTCACGTTAATAAACCTCTTAATTTTGCTGGGAGCTGATAGCTAATCATCAGATGTACCTTTTTTCCTCTACTCCCGCTCTATCTTGAGAAACTGTATGAGGTGGTGTTGGCCTGTTTGAGCAAAGCACCTATCTGCCTGGGAGTTAGAATCCACCTCTTCCTTAAAATGTGAAGTAATCTTGCAAATAGGATCCCAGAGTAAAGCCAGCCAGTTAAGTTCAGGTATGAAAGATGGTGAAGTCTAGGGAATAAGTATCGTGCAACTCATGTTTTGAGGTGAGGAATATGTAAATGAATTAATTCATCTGATTTTTTTTTGCACCAGTCTTCTGAACCATTTCGTCACAGGATAGGAGACATTACTACTTTACTCTGACTTCTTCCTGTTTTTACTCTGTAGTGTATTGTTTCACACCTTCAGATCTGATGTGAAGGTAGGACTTGTCTGTCTGTCTTGAAATCGGGAAACTTTCTTTGCTCCCTTTCCTAAATCTTTTTCACAGGTGCCCTTGGCTTCCATTGAATATGGCACGGTGCGTACAGGAGACTTTCAAAAGTTTTCCTCTAATCACTTGTCAGACAACTCTTTGAAAGAGGAAGTGATTCATGTTAGTTGCTTAAAATGCCAGGGGAATTTTGGAAGGGAGGGTCTAACAACAGAAATACAGGGTCCTCACAACTGTATGATATACAAACTTCACGAGGTAGCACATGTGACTAATCCATCCCACTGTAAATTCTGCAACTCAAATGACGTAAACAGCTTTGTTCCATACCCTAAAATAGCAACTCTCTTATTCTGACTTTCCTGTAAATTTTACTACTCCAAACTGAACACTATTCCTAGGACGGTCTGCACGTTTAGGGGCACAGTAGCTGAATGTAAATTTTTGTACGTAGCAGTAGAAGGAAGTTTTCATTCCCTTGTTATGTAGTTTCTATTTAGTAAACCCTGGAACGACTCAGTTTTTGTGTTCTAACGTGTGATACGTGGGACTTGAAATAGCAAGAAGTAGTTTCATTACAGTTATTTAGGGAAACATGAGTTAAAATGATTAGTATATCCAAATTCAATACCTTATTTCCAAGAATTCCTGGACTGAAATACCTTTGGAAAACAGCACCCCTAGATTCAAAATTAGTTTTTGTTGTCTGTTTATCTAGCACAAGCAGTAGTTACCCCATCACCAAAGACTGTAAGAGTTAGTCAAAGAAGATTGTCACAGGGTTTTCCGTTGCTGTTTTGGTTAGTGCAGCATGGGGCTCTGCTGAGACCACCTACCGATCGTATGGTACGTACAGAACTGAGGCACTGCAGAAACTAACTTATCACTAAAAACACAGTGAACGCTTAACGTGCTGGGCTTTCCTTTCATCTAACTGTTTTTAGAGAGTTTGCACTGTAGCATGGAAATTCTTCACGGGATGAAGGTTTGAGTGTAGCTGCTGCTGTGTTGATACAGCGGGTTTCCCTGTGATGAAGATGAAGCTGCAGACACAGTGCCCTGCATTTGATGCTGTCTTCCCAAGAAGCCTGTAGTTGTATGTCACACTGACGTTGCATGGAAGGGTTTGTGGCAGATAATTAATGTACCTATCGCTCTATGAGATCTTTGCACCTAGTTTACCACCACAAATGCAAAATGCTTAAATATTTCTGAGGATGGCTCAAGTACTGCTGAAAGCTAAATATCCTTTCCTCTGGCAATAGTCAGTAGGGAGGTGTGCTTGGTGTCCTCTTGAAACGACCTCCCAGCAAAGCTACCTTGTATCCTCTTTCAGCAATATAAGCTGCTATTAAAATTACTGTGTAAATATATTTCTGTGTGACAACTGGGGAGGAGATCAGCTCCTTTTAGGTCCTTGTGGTAGGAACTGAGTCTGCCCTCTGTTTGCAAAGGCTCTGTTACTTCAGCTGGAGATGCTGATGAAACTTGAGGACATTTGGCCTCATTTGTACAAGTGAAGTGTCCACTTCTGGAACCATTGGAAGGAGGTTGCATGAGAAGGCCAGAACACCACCTCCAATGAACTATTCACCTGTGAGCTCATCATGCCTTTTAAAATGGCACTAAATAGAGCATTGTGCTCTGCTAAAGCAACATCTGTGCTTTTAAGGGTATTACATCAGATTGCCACGCAAGACTAACGTCTGGCAAAACAAAACCCATTGCTGTCTGTTTTACAGGCTAAATATTACTGTGTTTTCCCCTTAGCCTTTTGGAGAGTTTAGCTTTTATTCTGAGCTTCCAGCTGAGCACTGTGTGAGTGCTATGAATTCTTCCTGGTGGGATGCAGTGCAAGCTTCACGGTACTGTGTTACAAGAAAACAATTGGGCAGTTCTGTATTCAAGGTGAAGCTCACACACAGCACGCTTTGCCTTCTGAAGCTTCCCAGCAAATGCTCCTGCAGGTTTGGTTGTACATTAGACAGACTTAACAAAGACTGTTTTTTATTTTTTCATCCAAAGATGACTGACTTTGATCACCCCATCTGCTTTTTCTTTCCTTCAGTGATGGGGAGGGAAAGAAAAGAACACCAACCGTCTGCAGCAGTGAATCTCTAAATGCTGTGGGGGAAACACTCACACCTCGCCGCATCTCCTGGCGGCGGAGAATATTCCTGCAGGTAGCTTCACCTATGAATAAGTCTCCTTCCAAGATGCAGCATCCAGGTCTGTGTGTGCTTTTAAAGAAAATAAACAAGCACTTGTTACTGAATAGTTATTACTGTAGTGAACTGCAATGTGAAAATAAGAAAGAGAGAGGGGAGTCAGCTTGATACAGTGGTTTTGCTAGAACCTTGCTAGAGATCAGTTGTACTCATTTGAACAGAGGACTCTGTCATCAAAATCAAATTAATAGCAATCTGCTGCAACTGCACTGGTAGCAAGGAAATGAAGAACTACCTCTTGCTGACAAAGATACCCTCTTTAACAGTTAGAAAATCTTTAGCCTAGCCTGCTTACCTAACAATTTTTGTATTTTATGTAATAGAGTTTGCAGAAAATGGTAAATCTTCTGCTTTGTCCTTGTACTGCACATAGTACCTGTTGAGCATGTTAATAATTCTTAAGGTAGAAAATTCTGAAATGCTGTTATGTTGATAAAGTCACGTTGGTGGAATTCACACCCATAGGTAAATGACAAACTATAATTGGTGACCATAAAGTGCTACAGCACTGCCCATAGTGCAGCTTAGCAGATGGAAAAAGTTGCTTTTTGTATAGAGCCTGTGGTAAATCAGAGCAGTAAACAAGCTTAGCTGTAAAGGAGACTTTATGGATAAATGCTTCTAGAAGGAGCTAGAAGGGGGAAGCGTTGAAATACTGGGTAACCATTTATTTAACTTTATTTAATTTAACTATAACAATGTTTAGTTTAAATTAAACGCTTTCTTTAACAATAGTTCTCTACTGTTGAACTGCATTTTCTCTGTCTTTGGAATCAGTGTCTCACTGCTGAATGTGGAAGACAACTATTTTTATTCTGCTGTGACTCTAGATTTTTTTTGTGATACAGGAAACTCAGAACGTTTGACATAACAGCTTTCTGATTCTTTGCAGATGGTCATGATGGAAGTGAATTGTTACCATTATCCCCTCTTGCTCCACCCTTGGAGGAGGACCCTCTTGTTCTAGTATTGCAGAATGAGGATGGTCCAGATAAAACTGGAGAGAGGAGAAACTCAGAAGAACTACAAAGTCTGTGGAGAAAAGCTATCCATCAACAAATTCTGTTACTTCGAATGGAAAAAGAAAACCAGAAGCTGGAAGGTTAGCTATTTAGAAAATATCCCTAAAACCTACTACAAATTTTGCTTCCTAAAGCTGAAAACTGTACTGGTGTTGTGCACCTCAAATAGAGATGTGGTTCTGTAACGTTTTGGTTAGCAGTGCTAGAAAGAAATATGTTTGCCCAGTTCTATCTCACAGTCTACCAGGTTCTCTGTCCACCTGCCAACTCTTGATGAGTCACCTTAGTTAAAGAAGAAAATGATAACTTTTCCTTTTTTTTTAGTGTGTGTTAGACAAAGGTTGCTACAGTGTATGTTCTAGGTGACTAAGTCTAGGAATTCTAATGTGGAGTCAGGAGAATGGATGCTGTGTGAACATCTAGGTATGGTAAACCTTACCCTCTATATCTTGTTTCAGTACTTTGCAGCACATGGCATTTCTCTCCAGGCTTTCTGTCCTTCATTAACCACATCACTGGTAATTCATAAATATTTGAATCCAAATACAATTTTTGAGCAACTGGCTCTTGAGGTATGTCAAAAAGTTCATTTTTTAGAAGATGAGCGCTGTACACTGAAAATTGAGTGCTATTACCAGGGGATCTGAATTTGTCCATGCTGACTTGCCAGCTGCCTGAGCTTCTGGCTAAGGTTTTGGTTTTTTTTCTTTTGTGACTGGTCAAGACTTGCAGAAATAAAAGATAGAATGCAATGTCTATCATAGCATATAGAAATTCTTCAGTATAATAGACTGATAGCTTTCAATGCAATTTGAAAATTTCAGATGCGCACTCTGCAATTGCTGCCTTCATCTTCTCCTGTATGGTGTATAACCTCATATATATTGCAGTTTGATTCTTCAAAACATAACAATCTTGTTGAGGTCAGTTAACGCTTTTTCCTTCTTTAGTGGTCCTTACTCAGAAGGAAAGAAAAACAGCAGGACAGAAGCCTTTCCATGTCCCTACACGTACATCCTTGGATGTTTTTCCTACACATGTAGCATATTTCTCTGTGCACTCTCTCTACAGTCTGTCTCCCTGTTGACAAACACTTCTCTGGAAACTCCTAGATTTATAGGGAGCATCTATAGAGAAGTCTGTTTTCACTTCATCCAAAATCTGCATTTGGTGGTTTTTTGGTTTGGTTTGGGTGTTTGGTTGTTGTGTGGTTGTGTTTTGGTTTGTTTGGGTTTTTTTTGGTTTTTTTTTTTATAGCAAGTGGTCAGCATACTGTTATGGGGTGAGGAGGCTGGATGCCTGCTGTAGCAACTAATTTTATGTTACTCCCTCTGGTAATATGAGCTGCTGAGGGACAAACTTTTTTCTGTACCCTCCCAGTGTGGCTGGAGGTACTGAAAACTGTTAAATCAGTCCAGTTCCTTGAGACTCAGTTGCAGGCTATTTCTATTCTGTAACTGATATGTAGAAAATAAGTTCTGCCTGCCTGACCATTTGTGGTGAAAACAGAGGCATCAGCAGTGGAGACTCCAAACCGGCACCCATTTTCCAGGCCACATCGTGCTTTGTGCTCCAAGGAGCACGTCTCCATTCTTTTATGCAGGTTCAGAAGTGTTGCTGGTGAAACTGGTGCTCTGGCTAGCTAGAATTCATCATCTTATTTTCAAAGGGTGAAAAGTAAAGTGTCTTAATGCCCATCTCTAGGCTTCCTTCCTGTGGGCTGCTGTAACATGGGCCATTTTATGGACAGGATGTATGCAGTACTGATACATTCCAAACAAGCACTGGTTGGGCAGTGGGTGGCATTCCAGCCTACCATTAAATGTAGATCTCAGGAATGGGAAGCGCAATAACAGAAATGCAGCCATTTCTCTACTTGAAGCCAGGTTTCTAGCTGTGAATTTATTCAGCTGTGTATGACTGGTTTAAGACTGGAATTGCTGTGGAACTGTTTTTACTGGTTTTCTGTTAATGATTTGTTGATTCCTATTTGCAAAATATTAATAGAACCTCTTTTCCTGTTCCTTTTGCTGTCGAGGAGACTTGAATACTATTAGCTCTTTGTTTTACAGAAGGTAAGTTCTGTGAATGGCACAAAATTGCTTTTTTTTTTTTTTTTTTGGTCTGAGCAGCTAAAAGCTACTTTTTCCAGTAGGTCACCTAGAAATACAAGAACTACCAAAAGCAGCAGGACACTTAGCAATAATTAGAAAGTATGCTAATAAGGATGGTTGCAAGCAACCAAGGTTAGCATAGTTGGTAGTGCAAGTACGATCAACAGAAGAAGCTTGCTGACTTTCACTAGGGTTAACGCCAGAGGCAAAGTACTGTTCAGTGAATGATGATACATGCACTTAATTCTAGAGGTCATTGTCACACTGAAAATACGTTACTCTGCTCAATCTCATAAACACTAGAGATTCAAGAGAATTCTCAAATGAAATCATACAGCAACAGGGTAGCATTTAAAATTGCCCCAATCGGACTGTAAATTCCTGTGGTGAGATCACATTCCCATTTTTGTGAAAGAGTGCTGCACTGTGCATAGTTGTTGCTTCTACAAGGCCCCCTGTAGTCTGTAATAGATGCGGTCTCAGAGATGTAAGATACAGCTTCTGGGAATAATTTGTCACCTACATTTTTGGAGTGGGTTAGGCAATGATCTATGGATTCACCCAATATTGGCTGTATCCAAAGTGTTCTGATCAGGCAAAGGAACTGATTGTCGTGTTTTGCAGGTTGTATCATAATGTGAGTTTGTTTTTACCTGGAGATGATAGTGGGGAATGGGGTGTATCTATAAGAGGAAGGAGTCTCCTGCAGGGAGCAAGTACTGCACACAGATCAAGGCAAATTTGGGATAACTCAATTGCAGCTTTCAGAGGTCATGTTGTGGAATGTACAATTCAGTCCAATGATAATTAAACCTATCTCTGTAAACTAAGGCACATTCAGGTATTGATTTCATTTTTTTTTTTACTCTAGTAGTATGAGGAATTGGGGTGTTTCTCTGCATGCATATCATATATAATAAAATAACCACAGTTAATTTCTCAGTAATGGAAATAAAAGCTGATCCTCCATGAAGTTCCAGAGTAACTCTGCAGCTTTATTTCAGAAATAGAGTCCTCTTGAATAAATATTTGGTGCTACGTAGTGCTACGCAGCAAACCTTTTCAGTATACAGCAACATGAGTTCTGTGCCTTCAGCTTAGATGTACCTTTCTGGATATGGTTCATGTTGGTTCATTCTATTTACTTCTGGTCAGCCTGATGGTGCCAGGTAGCAGTGGCAAGAGCAGTTATCACTCTCTTAAGGGACATGTAGAAACTGGAACCGGTGTGACAGACTTCTGTTTAGAAGACTTGCCTAGCTTGCTTGCCTAGATCTCTAATATAAATGTTCATATGTTTGGGACTTTCCATACTAAAACTATTGTAATGTTCAATATAAACAAGAGGAAAATGATCAAAGATGTTTTTGCAGTTGAAAGAAGCAGCAGATGTGGTGAAGCTGACTGTGTTGAGTGAATTTTTCTTCTTGCCCCAAGCCTTAAAAAGTGTTTTCATGTATTTCATGAATTACTAATGTTCACGACCCAGTAATAGAAGTTAAATTGTTACCTGCAGCATCTTATGACGAAAGATTGGCCCCATCTCAGCTATTAACTGATGAATTGTAGAAGGTGTATTTATCCCTAACCAGATTATCAGATAGATATATCGAACTTGAATGGGTTTTGCATATTTGATGTCCCTTGTAATTTTCTGATGTTCTCATTTTTCATGTGCTCTTCCTTTGTGTTCTGTGCTCTAGCAAGCAGAGATGAGCTCCAATCAAGAAAAGTAAAACTGGACTATGATGAAGTTGGTACATGTCAGAAAGATGCCATAAATGTTTGGGATAAGAAATTACTGAACTGCAGAGCCAAAATCCGATGTGATGTGGAAGATATTCATTCCACTTTGAAAGAAGGTATTTATGTAGGATGACTTTTAACTATGCAGTCTGAAGATTATTATTTTTTGTTGTTCCCTTTTGATACCAAAGGAAATCTGCCAGTAATACACTACTTCCAGTAGCATAAAATCATGAAAAAATTGTCTTTTTGCAAATGCACCCACCTCCTGCTGCCAAACAGAAAATAGGTTCTGCTGCATCTGCAGCTTTACAACATCAGCAATGCAGAAACATGCATAGTCATACTCCTGAAAGCAGCACCTTGTGCCCATGTAGTATTACATTGAATATTGAACTTGGGAGCTTCTCCAGCTAGCATTGTGACCTTCTGGTTTCTAGTCTGTGGCTTCTATCCAATTGACTGAGTTTCAGATGCTCTGATTTTACTTACTGAGCAGGCAGCACCATAATGTCTAATGTGGACTGTGCCCAAAACCTAGGGGAGTTGCAACCAAGCTTCAGAGACCAGAAGGACTGCATCTTGTGGAGCCTGGACTATTGTCTTCTGGTATTTTATTCCCTTGAGTAAAAGGTCAGGCATATATAATAAAATAACCTTTTGGTTATTTTACCAAATAACCTTGGCTTGAAGTAGATCTTCCCATGGCCTAGCCGTAGGCCAGGAGGTTTGTTAGTGTTAAGCAGATGTAGAGTCCGATTGCACTGCTGCACCCTACTCCGTAGAGTCTCATGTCTGTATTACAGATGCTGAAAAATAATACTTCAGTTTAAGGTGTCTGTTATACAGAAGCAAATTTTAAATTGCTACCAATGAAAATCGTGGTAGAAATAAGGTGGTTCCTGCTAGTGGCCTGCAGAAGACTGCTGACAAACGTCTTTCTTTGCTGCCCTGTCTTCTGCTGCTGGACTGCAGTTTAGAGTCGGGAATCGTGGATTTGCTTTTTCTAATTTGTATTCTTGTTAAATAAGTATTTGCCTGGAAAGTATTAGCAGAGTTGACAATTGATTTTGACTTTTGAATGTTGGTTTACAGAGTCAGAGGACGTATGCAAAAGTTTCAAAGTAGTATTTTCATCCAGTTTGTGCTTT
>JAOXNO010000001.1:166607746-166617865 GCA_028565335.1 Limnodromus scolopaceus
GGACACTGTAGAGAGGTTGGTGCTGGTCTCTTCTCACAGGTAACTAATGACAGAACCAGAGGGAATGGCTTCAAGCTGCAACACGGTAGGTTTAGACTGGACATCAGGAAGAAATTCTTCAGAGAAAGAGTGGTCAGACTCTGGAATAGGTTGCCCAGGGAGGTGGTTGAGTCACCATTCTTGGATGAGTTTAAGAGCCGTTTAGATGTGGTGTTGGGGGATATGGTGTAAGGAAGAACTTTGTAGAGTAGGATAGATGGTTGGACTCAATGATCCCAAGGGTCTTTTCCAACCTAGACGATTCTATGACAGCAAAGACATATACAGTGGAAGATATCTTGTTGCTGCTCTATATTTTTAAAAGTTTTTTTTTTCAAGTTCTTAATTGAATAAAATCCAAAGTCTCTGTGCTGCTTTAATCCAATCTCTTTCCCCATTTCAGTGAAGGAATCTTTTTCTGAGTTCCTGTGTTCAGTAATATAAATCTAGTCAATAAATTCAACTCCGTGTATTCAGCTGCGCCGTGAAAAAGCTAGTACAGCTGGGACATCACTCTTAATAACCTCTACTCTTTGTGTCTGTGGTGGTCTTAGAGAAGTACAAAGGGAGATAAATATATCTCTTCTCATCAGTACAGGCTATATTTGGAAGATCTCATGTGATGTGAATTTCTATTGTTAAATCATTGCAGGGAAAAAAAAAAAACCACAACAAAAAACGCCAAAAAACTTTCTGAGTTCTCAATCCCTGCGACATTGATGGAAAGTCGTGATGTCCCACAGTGGGCTGTGCGTCAATGTGCCCTTCAGGAAATTACAGGTACCTTTGCGCAGCGTTTGCAGCGCTACTGTGGAACCAAAGGAGGTCTCTCTTTCACATCCGAGTTGCCCTTGAACCTCAGTGAACCCGATATAATAAGCGGGTCTGCGTGTAGGGCACCACAGGCTGTCAAGACGAACTAGCAAATACGTGCTGCGGCGACGGAAAATGTGCAACAGAAAATGTCAAAGGGAGACAGACCATAAGAACGGTGCCAGGAACATAACTGGCTGGTCCCACTCGGTCCGTTTCTCAGGTTTTGCTGCAGAAATGAAAGCCGTGAGCTTTTTTTTTTTTTTTTTTTTTAAATAAAGCTTACCCAAAAAAGGGGCATCTCCTTGTAGTGGAGACTCTCTGAAATCTCCGTCTCTTTATGCTGGGGCTGACAGGCTGCTGTATCTGTGTCTCTCTTCTTTCTTTTAAATACTGCAGTTTCATTGAACCTCTGTTCCCCTGGAAAGACCTAGATAAAGTGTGATTGATTACCTGCTTGGATCCACAGTGAATTATCTCATTCAAAATGTTAATTTGGACCTATCCATGCTCAGGTGAGAGACTACAAATTAAAAGGCTTTTTAAAAAGCCTCTTTCAGCTCCGAAGTTCATTATGAGCATTAAGGAACTTTATTAAACTTGAGGTTTTTCCCCAAGCATCATATTGTTCCACCCTCTCAGCTCCATACGATACGTCATGGGTGCTGTGACAAAGACAATCAGCTGAAAGACATGTTCATAGTTGTATAAGGCCTGGTGTGGACATGACATGGTAGTTCACCACAGATCTTATCCAAAGTCCATGGAACTCAATGTCGCTATTAGTCCCAGATTTGAATTTTTGGTGAAGTTTGACCCAGAGAAGACAAGCAAAGCAACAAAACCCATCTCACTGAAGAAACAGACATCACCGTAACAGCTGCATGGATGGTTTGGCTTTGTTTAGGAGTCACAAGTAAGGCTTCTATTTATTACTAAGTCATTGGTATATGGAAAATAAGCCTGGACAAGCTGGGTCCATTATGTATGTTGAGGGACCAGAGTCTTTCACTTCATCGGTTAAAACTTCAACAGTTCCTTCAAAAGGTGATTCTAAATGTAACTAATATTCAGGACTGCATTTATGTTTGGTGATCAGATCGAGTCCCGAGAATATTGTGCACAAGCACAAAAGAGAACGCTAACTTCTAAACTGACTATAGGAATGGTCTTAGGGTTGGTATGAAAGAGTTAAAAATATCTTAAACATCTGAATTTGAACAAATTAATCCCACCCTCATGATGTGATTGCCAATCATTATAATAACATCCAGATTTTTGTGGACTGGGAAGCTCTTTATAGAGGAGGTCGGTATTGTTAGCCCTGTTTAAGCCGAGGAAACTGGGGTATGGCAAAGGAACTGGCCCAGCATCACTCAGCCAGTGATGGAAGTGACAAGAACAGAATCCAGATCCCCTTTGTCTCAACCCAGTGAACTCTACACAGGTCACTAAACATCACTGTCCTCATTTTGTGAAGGGCAAGAATTGATCCTAAGCAGAAGGGAAAGGTGTGGGACCTGTGTCCTAGCTGGCATCCCAAAACTGGGTGTCTCACCTGGGTCGTCACTGCCCCAGCTCAGAGACTCTGGGGACTCTTCTATTCCTCATATTGTTATTGCTCCTGATTTCTACATTGTCTGTTCTGAAAAAAAAAAAAAGAAATAAAACACACTTGGTTTTCTTTTCTGAATTCCAACCAGACCATTATGGTGAGCTGAGCATTTCTGGATTGAAGCAAATCCAACTGCAGTGGCCTTGCCATAGGCACACCCTAATTAACAGCAAAAAATTCCATATGTTCCACCCTTCACACAGGCATGACTGTTCTGTGACCTAAATGCACCGATTTGTCTCGTGTAGGAGAGTTTTCACACTGGGGGCAACTTTGACTCGTGTCATTGCCTACATCTGCTTACCTTTCCAGTGTTTTGTCTTCTTTTTCCAGAGCCATTGTGGCTACTTTTCAAAGGCATTTGCTTCACCAGGTATTTTTAACCCCACAGCCTGTTTTCTCTTTCTTCATCCCATGGTAAAGTCATAATGCTGAATTTATGACACGGCAATTATTTTCATGGCAACAGACTGTGGCATCGTAAAAGAGGATTATGATGACTTCACTGTGGGATCAAGCAGAAGCAGCCAGGTTCTGGGGAGGGAAAGCTCTTTTTAAAGTAAATGTTAGTATCTTTGAAAACAATAGGAGGAAAATTCATGTTCACGTTAAATTTCTAGTTGCATAAACAAGCTTGGTTATCTTTCTCCGGGTGAGCAAAGCCTTCCAGTGATGCACAGTAAATCTTTGAGAAACTCTCAAATCCTGGAAACTATTTTAGTGCTTATTTGAAGTTTACCCTGATGTATTTGGACTTTTTTCTTCTTTTCTTTTTGACTGGATAGGGATGGGTCTTGAAGTCTCCAAAGAGCAAACTTTCACAAGAGTGTTCCCTTGCTGCTGTTACAACTATTAATATTCTACTGTACATATGGGGCAAGAGGTGTGCGTGGTACTTTACAGATAAATAAAATGGCAAGTCTTTGCCTCCAGCTGCCCTGCATCATCTAAACAAAAGAGAAAGTGAAGAAGGGGTTAGGCTGGAAATAAACTCCTGTGGTAGTTCCGTACTTTGAATTTCTAAATGCAGGCAGTTAATGATTTTTACATTTTGCTCTGGATTTTTAGCCAGTTTCTCAAAACACTTGTGCTCTTTTTTAAGGTTTCTCAAGTTTCAGGCAACTCATAATGTGAATCCTACTCTTACCAGAGTTATTTCATCTTTTTGCGTTTCTTCTGCTCAGAAGTCACCTCCAGGCAGCTGTTGCGGCTTCATCAGGGCAATTGATGCACTCAGATGGGTTGAGCCTGGTGCTCCAGAGCACCGGAGCCAAGACCTCAAGCAGAGGCAGGAGCGAGCTGTGAACCAGCACGGGCAGTGGGGAGCCCCAACAGAGCTAGAGCAAAGTCATCAAGCTAAACGAAGGGGACTTTGAAATATTGTAAGGCTTTTCGGTTCAGCAGAAGCCTTCTTTTGACTGAAGCACCACATGCCTCGCTATAGTGTGGGAAGAGGCTGGGGCAGGTGCAGTGGGAGCTTGTCAAAGGTCCTTCCCCTTTTCTTTCCATGCAGGAATTGTACATTGGGGCAGCCTCTGAGATGCCCAGACTTATAGAATCATAGAATGGTCTGGGTTGGAAGGGACCTTAAAGATCATCTAGTTCCAACCCCCCTGCCGTGGGCAGGGACACCTCCCACTAGAGCAGGTTGCTCAAAGCCCCATCCAGCCTGGCCTTGAACACCTCCAGGGATGGGGCATCCACAACTTCTCTGACATATTATGACAATATGTGACACGTACAATAGCGTAAAGAAGCAACCAACAGGAAAGAATAAGGTCTGATAATGTCGTTTTTGTGAACACACGAACATGCCGTGAACAAATCACACCAAAGTGGAGGATTCTTGTAACTGGACTTCCAGCGCAGAAGCTCATCACTTCTATAGCCCTTGTATTCATGACCAATAATGGCTGTTCTTCTGCAGGAGAAAATTGCTATGATATCTCTACCTATCTCTATCTCCCCTTCCAGGTTCTAGCGATAGCTGCATCTTACACCCTTGAGGATGGTATCAGCGTATGCTGACGCTGTATTGCATCTTCCTGGAGTCAGTTGGAAGCGCTGTGGACGTCCAAGCCAGACTGCTCTTTTTTAATGGGGGTGTTTTTCTGTGCGAAGGATCTACCTTAGCTGTGGGGTGCATAATGCGAGCCGCCAGGGTTCAATGGGGTGTTTCGTGGGACTCGAGCTAGCCCTCTGCATGGGGCTGAATTTCAATCATCTGATGCCATTTTTGTTAAACCCTATGCAAATACAGCGTTCGACGTTTCCTTCCTCCCGGCTCCATACCACCTATCTTTATTTTTTGCTAACTCCCCAAAGCCTTAATTTGCAGAGCTAGTATGAAAAATCTGACAGGAACATATGACAGCTCTGGCCAATCTCTCCCTTTAGATGTAAGTAAGACAGTTAATAACCTTTTTAGAAGGATGAGGCAGAAAGCCTGTATGTATCATCTCTCTGTATTAATAGGCTACATACGTGGCCCAACCACCGCATCTGTCTGGGGAAAACACAGGTTTCTGATGTTGCTATTTTCACAGCGCAGCTGAAGAAGCCGTTGGTGCCATCTTAGCTGGTTATGTCAATCAGTCACCTGAAGGACCTCCATGACCCACGCCATTTGGCTGTCCCATCTAACGGGAACTCACCCACTACAGTTTGGATTTAAAACAGAGGGGATACAAAGAGGTTCTTCAGATTGCAGACGTTCTTCATTTTCAGTGTATTTGGGGGGAAAAAACCCACCCCTTAGTATTTAAAATAGTACTAATGGCTTTTTTTTCCTTAAAAATCAAATTTACCCCAGATGTTTCATGGGTATATTCTAATGCATTTTAATGGACCGAGTGTTCAGTGACTAATCCTGAGAGGCCTTTGTAAGACGGCAGAGCTGCACAGGGTTTTGTGTGCACCCGCCAAAGGAAAGACAAATTCTTGGGAATGTAAATCCAGAGGCATTTGACACCGGTTCCTCCCTGGAAAAAACAAGGTGAACCGCCCATCGTTCAGCCTCCCGTTAGGGTGGTACATCCATCAGAGGCAGCCTGGCCGCAGCACAGAGGTTTAGCATCAACCCTGGTGGGGCAGGTCTGTGTGCCGGGGCCGTCCCCATCAAACTCCGCTGTCCGCCTTGTCCTTCCCTTCCAAGGATCTGGCGAGGAGTGCCACGGAGCGGAACAAAAAGCGTTTCCTTCCAGGAGGAACGCAAGGCCAAACTGCAACTCGGGTTTTCAGCTGGACAGCCGAAAATATTAGCTCACACACGGGGATGGAAACGCTCCCCCCAACAGAGTCCAAACCCCTTTGGCAGCCCTGCTGGCTCCGGGGCTGTCGATACGGCAGATTAAGAGAAATCAGTGCGAAGGCTTGTACCTGCGTGTGCTTGCTGTGTGTGGAAGGAAGGGTCCGCAGCTGACGGGTGGGCTGCAAATCCACCGGGGGCTCAGCGGCCGGACCACGGGGTGAAAATCAGCTGCTGGGGCTCCGCTGGCGAGGCGGGGGGAAGCCATGCCCAACTTGTTACCCTCTCCCAACATTCCCTGGGATCAACAGCCGCTTCGGAACGATTTGCGCTGATTTGATCCCCCCATTTAATTGTGTTATAAGAATCTATTTATTACGCGGCTGCCTGGTCCGTGAGGGCGGTGGAAAGAAAGGCTTGGCATGGCCAGAGCCTCCGCGGTTGTCAGGGTTCTGCAGTTCTCGCCCACCGAGCGCTAATTTCGGCAGGGCGCGGGCGGACCGGCAGCCGACAGCATCCTTGTCAAGCGAGGAACGTCACGTCAGCGGCGCGAGGGAGCCTGCGGGTGACGGCTGGAAAGAAGGGGAACAAAGGGAGGCAGAAACGCACATCCTCATCCCAGGGAGCCGGGGGAAACCGCCCGCCTGCCCGTTTGCCGCCCGCGATGGAGGCGGGAGCAGAAGGGAGGCTTTCGACCCGGCTCGGCTGCCTCCCCCCACCCCCCGCCCCGGGGATGGAGACCGGTTGCCATGGATATCTGCTGATGGCAGGGCACCGGCTGCGGCTGGCAGGGAGGGACTGGCCGGGGGTGAAGGACGAAGCAGAGGATGCCCATGGGCAGCAGAAGGGGTGTTTCCAGCAGTGGAGAAGCTGAAGAGGTTTTGGGGCTTGATGGGGCTTGATGAGGCTTGATGAGGCTTTCCCGGGAGTCGGGCATCACCCCCCCAGCACCGCTGATGGGGTGGCTCTCACAACACAGAGCCTTGGGCTGAATTAGCTGTGCCCCAAGAGCTCGGTGGGTTATTTTTGAGCTGTAACTTCGACATTTCTCTGGGGTGTGTGCCTTTGCACAAAATTTGACCGAGTTGTTCTTTGAAGCCTCTGGCTCTGCTCTCCGGGCACGAGGCAGACGCAGAGCCAGTGTTGGCAACAGAACTGGCGTTGCAGGAGCGTGTGTCTGCACGTGTGCATGTCCAGTGCCATGCTGGAGGTCACGGTGCAGGGAGTTTTGTTGTTGTTTTGGGCTTTTTTCCTCTCTTAAACAAATAACTTGGCTCTACAACTTTATTTTTGAGACCCTGGCTGCTGATTTCAACAGCATGTACTCGGTAGATGCAACTATTTCTTGTACAAGAGCCTTTCTTGTACATACCTCGTGATTGCCCGAATCTGTATGTATTTCTTGCTCTGCTGATGACGTGCTGCAGTCCCGAACCTCGCCTGTTTTACTGATCCTCTGAAATGGTAAATGCCCGTGTGAAGAATAATAAACTGCAGCTATACTTCTGTTTTGCTGAATTAGCAGGAGTGAACTCCAAGTACCCTCTTCTGCAACGATATTTAAAAATTACACGTGACTAATGTTTTTTACAGTCCTGATCCTTTCAAGTACTCACTCAGTTGTCCAGTGCCACAGAAATTTAATTCAAACCTCTCTGTTTGAGCTCCATCCCAGCATAAATATAAAAATAGGATGAGGTTTACCTGAAATATATAAACCACATAGATTTGAACTTGTAATCATGTCCTCCTCTAAATAAGTCCTGACGAGGTGCTGTTAAAGGCTGTGTTTTCTGTGGCCAGAAACCAGCATGAGACGTCGAGGTGAGATCTGAGGAGGCAGGACTGGCCTTAGCTGACTTGTGACTCATTTAGCTGTGATGTACTGGTGATAAACTAGTCTCACTGAGGACACAGGAAGGATTTATTTTCATTAAAAGAAAAGAAATGCATACATCATTGATTCTTTATACACTGTGCATGGGAGCACATCAATGAAAATTTATTCCCAGTGGTATGCTCATCTCCAGGCAATGTTCCTGCTTCAAGATGCTTAGGAGCTAAGGAGTGATCCAGTGGACATGAATGTGCTTAACCTTAGAAACGTGAGTAATAGCCACATTCAAGTGTCATCGAAGTCAAGCATTTGCAGGGTCAGGGCTTTAAAGGGTGCAGTCTTGTAGAAACACTGCACGCATTTTGCTTTTGATGAATAGAAGTATGTGCAAATGGCGATATTTTACGGCTAGGGACACTTAATGGTATAAAACACTAGTGCAGCTAATATGTAAAATAGTGAAGACAGCAACTGCCCAGAGTATATTGTTTTATGATTGTTTTCTACAGAGGTGATTACAGGTACTGGTGAATTTTCATTGAAAGACTTTGAGCTAATCACAGATGTGATTGTCAGGTTACATTGGGTACCCATGTATACCCTTGGTAAGTGCAACGTGTATCCTAAATGTCACAAGACAAATGAATCTGTGGCCTAATATTGTTAATTGGTAGGGTTGTGTGAATGATTAGTCCATTATGAATCACCATCCTAGCAATTGGACAGATTTTCTTGTTTGTAGGAATAAAAGGAAGCAATAATCACGTTTCCAATCTGCTTTCATCGTCTAAGTAATAAGGTTAGTACTGACTCCCGATTTTCTGTATTTAATAGGAAAGGGTTCTATACAAAAGCCCAGAAAAAGGGAGATACTCCATCTAATACGCTAACTTCCCAAAGCGAAGCCCACCAAAGCTATCATTAAAACAATTCCGTCCTAGAAGTAGCTACAAACAGATTCAACTGAATGTTAAGAGTGGGAAGCTACGTATTTTGAAAGGGTAACACCTTTATATTGATGCAACTTAACAGGATTTAGGTTATTAAATATAATGTCACTACTGAAGAGAAAATTCTTTCAAAAGGAGAATGAATACACAGCTAGTTTAATTACTTTAAAAATATAATGTTGAGGCTATTAGAAAGCAAGGAATTCTGGTTAACATAGAATTAAGGGGTTCGAACCCCTTAATTTTATCTTAAAGGTAAAATATGAGTCCTTGGCAGGCACCATCCCAATATAATTTGTCAGGATGGGGAGGGGCCCCACACTGAGATGGAGAGGTCCACAACTAAGATCTACTGAACATTGGAACCCATCTCATATCTGGGGTCCCTTTCATGTGTTAATGTACTACCTGTTATTGCACATGGAAAAGCAGATTATGGTCACGGGAAAGCTGATTATCTAACACCACAATTCACTAAAATAACTTTATCAGTGTTTGGGAAATGTCCTTAAGCTGGTTCTTAGACACTTGTCTGTAGGAAAACGACTTATTTATCACAACTGCAGTAAGACTTTCCTCACTGTAACTTACTTTCCAAACTGATCCACAGCTTCTTGTTCTGCTGCTTTGCTCATCACTGTGTTATTTTCCTGCACATCTTTGCCATATTCTAGCTCTTTGTTCTGCCCATCTGCCATTTGCAGTATTATGTCTTACTACCCACAGGCCAGCACACGCGAAACAGTTCTGCAGTGATTTAAGCCTTTTACATAATTGTTAATCTGCAAGGAAATTTAAGATGAAGTATGGACAGCTGAAGTGGACGTTTAATTCATAACCAGTAGTGTCCTTTCTCAACAGCAAGGACAAGCTAATGAGCCAAAGAGGCAAATCATTTAGGTTTTCATTGCAGAAACATAGTTAAGAAGCATAAAATTCCTTGTCCAAGAGAATAGACTTATCTAATACAGAAATCAAGGGAGACAGTGCTAACTGAGAAGTAATCCTCCGATCTACAAAAGATATAGGACAACCAAAACACTGAAATCACCTGGGTGTTCCTCTGTGCTTTGATCGGATAATGTTGAAAGATGTGGAGAGCAATGGCTCAGTGTCTCCTCACAGCACCTACGGAACAGACTCTGGCAGTGTTAGCTCCTATGCCCTGCCATATCCATAGAGCCAACTTTTGGAGTAAAGGGAGTACTCAATCATTAGCTGTGTGCTGAAACCACCAGGAGTGTCATCTGGGGAGACTTTTTGATGTGGAGGCCAGTCCTCTTTGGTCTGGACTCAGAGTTCTGGCTCATTGCACTGGAGAATTAATTCCTCCTGAGCTTGATGAAGGTGAAAGTTTCCCCTCTATCCGAATGTTACATCGCTGGCTGCACTCAGGGCAACGAAGCTACAGACAGAAAACTGTAATGGTTGGAAGTGCACCCAAGGGCTCTGTCCTCAGTTCTGGTCTTCACGGTTGAGACTGTATTTGAGAGGGTAAGTCCTGTGCTTTGTTGAGGACACTGTCATGGATAGAGTGATTAACTTCACTAGTTAGAGTGAAGTAGTGAAATATTTATTAAGGTGAAACAGTGATTTAACAAAATTAGCAGTAAGTGCG
>JAOXNO010000001.1:166617965-166629425 GCA_028565335.1 Limnodromus scolopaceus
AGTCACTTACCGAGAATCTGTTGCGGCAAGGAATCTCTCAACCTCGAGGAGTAGAACCTTAAGCAAGCGTCCTCACACAAGGGGAGATCCTGGCGTGCAGCCCGCTGCCCTACAGGAGAGCTCCCAAGCGCTCTTAGGCTGTCCACTATTTATACAGTAAGATAATTGACTTATAGTCATATTCTCATGGGAACAAAATTTCTAGGTCCCCACTCCAGACAGTATTTTGGCTATGTTGCCAGCCATCCCCCAAAGTCCTGGTGCAAGTTATTGCAACGGCTGTTGTGATGGCCATGGTGGCCAAGGCCCAAGCAGGAGCCAGGGAGGGGAGGAGGGCAAAAACAGAGAGCACACCACCACAGAGACGTGGCTGCTACAAATTTTACAGTAGACAATGCCAGTATGACATAATAGCAGTGTTTTCCTATTTTCTCATTGCATTTTGTGGTGGCATGAGTGCTGTGACACGATGGTGCAGGTAGCTGCAAAGTCGCGCCGGGATGTGTCTCACAGGACAGCAACACGGGAGTCATTGCCTTACTAGATAGAGACTTGCACATGAAAGGTATAGTTTTGATAAACTGAATACTCACATGCATAATTAAGCAGCTACACAGTGGTGTATGTCGTGCCCACGTGATGATCAAGATGAAGTGCAATAATTTTCAAAAGTAATAAGGAAAATATAAAGCAGCAATAATACAACTATGTGCAGCAGGAACAAGACAGAACTGGCATTAGTCTTTGTTAGAACAAGGGAATGCCTTTGTAGATCCGCAAACAATATGATCTCAATAATTTCTGAACTTAGAAACAGATGTACAGTGTATTCCCTCCAGCAGTAAGATTTTGATTTTCAGCTCATCTGCCAGAGGAATTACAAACAATGAGAAAGTGGGTGGGAGGGGGAGGAAATGAAGAAATCCCCATATCTCCAAGTGTCTTGCTGTGGCAGTATGTTTTCAAAAGCCACATTAGCTGAGTCACTCAGTACTCTGAGACATTCCCCATTAAAACAAAACAAAACAAAAATCTTTCCTTGTATCATAACTACTTTAATACCACAAGCTACAAAGAACATGTAAGAAATTTAAGCAGAAAGAGGAACTGGGAACCTGTTATATGTCCAACTTTGGGGAATCCTTTGTCACAGGCCATAAAACAGCCCTCCACTTGCCAAGACAAACTTGCAATTCGTTATGGGGTAGCTTTTCAGGATTTATTATCACTACTGAGCACTGATTAAATATCTGGCTCATGGTAGGAATGGCCCATGGTAGACTTTAAACTGGTGAAGAGTGACATGTTGAGTGCATGGGGTGTGTAGCCTAGTGGATTACTTGTGTCACTGAAGTAGCAGAAGAGACAAAGAGAGAGAGACATGTACTCGTAGGTTTGGCTCCTGCGTCTCCCGAAATCTGAAGGATGGAAAGCCATGGGAAATTCATCTGGAAATCCACAGATGTTGGGTTTCCAAGGCAAAACATCCTCTTTTCGGAAAGACAGAGAGTCCTTTATAACAACGGTTCACTACCAACAGGACTGAGGGAGCGTCCCTGAGGCAGGGAATCTATATTCCTCTTGTCATTAGGCTTTGTCCTTGTGCCAGGCATGCATATGCTGCAAAATGCAGCTGCTCACGACGAACAGGTCTGTTGCAGATGACAGAGTCCCAGGAAAGATGGCAGAGCGCGTGTGATACTCTGCGTTGCAAACCCTGCTCCTTTCCTTGGAGAAAAACTTGGCCAAGGTAGGAACTGGGCAGAGAACGGCCAGTATGTCTCTATCCCAGTCACTTGAAGTGAGTCCAAGGTCAGCTCGCTGAACACTGTTCAAACTTATGTTTCTATATGGCTCTTGCTGGTGGGTTCTTCATGTTTCCTCCTAACCCAGAGCAAGCTGCACTTGTCTGCTGATATGTTGAAGACCATACCACTGTTGAAATACATTGAAATATCTTGAAATATGAAATACCTTTCCTATTGCCAGAGATCTAGCAGAGCAGGAACATGTCATGAAGCCCTTGTAGACACTTTCAGCTAGCCAGCTCCTCTTCTTTGACTTGGCCCACTCTCCCCTCCTTGGATCCCTGGCAGCAACCATGAGCCAGTCCAGACTCTTCAGACAGATGATGTACATCAGGAAGAGCGTACTTCTACTAAAGGATATCGGATTATTGTCTGCTGAATGCCTGCAGTGTGTCTTGCCACAGGTGAAGTTGTTCCCCATATGGGCACCAAGGGAGCTTTCCTCCAGGTGAGACCGTCAGGGTCCACTGGAGAGTATTTTTGACTGTAGCATGGGGGCTTGGGCAACTATTCAATAACTTCGGTGAGTTTTCTGTTTAACACGTGCCTTTTGATTGGACAGATCTAGACCCCTGCTGATGTTCATAAGCTCTTCTGCTTTTTTCCCATGGCTCATTATAGCTGTGTTTTCAGTCTTTATTGTAGACTTAAAGTTTGGTACCAGATATTAAAGATATTCTGTGATCTGAGGGGGAACTCGGACAATACTTTCTACAAACTCTTATGCATTCATCTGCCCTAGAATGGGCATCAAATATAGTGCCACAAACCTGAGCTAGTTCCCCTGAAGCTCCTTTACGATTAGGAATCCCCAAAGGATGATTCATCTCACTCTAATGCAGCTGTAGCTAGGTTAGATGCAATGCCCGTGCTCTCCACTATATATAAAATGACCTTATGGGACCCGGGCAAACGGAGATGGCCAGTGAATCCTGTCCTCAATGCCTGTGACCTGATTTTCTGCGAATGTGGCTGTGACAGCTATTTCCATCTGTATGCCCCGATTTTAAGCAGTTGCCTGGTTATCCCAAGTGAAAAGATTTCAGTGGACATTTGCCTGTGGCTGCTTCGTGGACTGCTTGCAGCACAAGCAGCAGAGGAAGGAAAGGAGGGCAGTGGCAGCTTGGTGAGCACAGAGGACCCAGCCACAGCCCAAGGCGAGACTCTCCTTTTCACCAACTTGTTACACTGAGCAGTGAAAATGGATGAGAAGGTCTAGCTCGTGAAGAGCTAAAACACCTGGAGAAACTCAAGAGTGGGTGCAGGAAGGTGTGTATCTTCTTATTTAGAGAATTTTTGTTTTTGATGCATAATGAATATTTACTTTGTGCCTTGCTGCTTCACCTTTCTTTTCAATGCTTTGCTTTACCAAGAAGGACAAAAGAAATTAATTTTACTGAGTTTGAAGCGCTATTTTATTTAGGTTTTCCAAATACTGCCGCTATTGTTTTTGGCCCACAGTGCTCAGGAACAGGAATGAATGAAAAGAGGAAATTTCATGCAGTCACAGATCTTGTTTTCAGTAGTTTTTGGGAAGAGGCAAGTGAAGGTGTCCTTTAGTTTGCAAGGAGGACATTAACAAACAACATAGACGGTCACCCTTCTGTGTCTGAAAATTCATTTTCCATGGGTTACCATCCGCTTTCTTGTGGTTCAAAATATTGCTGGATTCCTGATTCTCTTCTCTGACCACAGATGCAGCACATCAAATGCTGACAGTGAGCTGTACCGATGCCGATACTCAGTGGACAAACCCTGACAGCCAGCCAGAAGTGTTTCAGCTATGTGTGCCTCCCTTTCCACCGATTCTTTCTGAATAGTATGTCAAAGCAGTTCTGGGGCTGATCAGGAGACGTGTCCACCCACATGCCTGCGTGGCTTAGGCTATTAGTGTTCATTAGCACTCTCTAACACAAGTCTAGCTTATCAAACATGTCTTTTCCATTAAAAAAAAATTTACTAAGACATGCCAATCATAATAATTCAGCACTTGATGGGCTAATCTAAGACTACGCATCATGTTTAGCAAGCTTTTTTTTCTGTCTCTTGTTTGGGTTTTAGTTTTCTTGGTTTGGTTTGGTTTGGTTTTTAATCTCGGTCAGGGAATGCGAAGCAATTGTAAAGCACTTGACTTGGAGCTTTACAAGTTTGTCCAGTGCTTGTCTTTAAATAATGCAGTCCTGTGTCCAAGGAACGGATAGATGTGTCGAGCCATAAAGGTGAAAAACCTGATTACCTAGTATTTACAGCCTTTCGCTCCTTTATATAATAGTGTGTTAAGCTTTCTTCCATTGTGTGTATCAGTGCTCCTGACGGGTACTCTGGCAAATCTTTTATTTAGCTCCACTTTTCAGTCTTCAGCTACTACAAAGAGGAACGTTTTCCCTCACTTCATCACCTTGAAGGGGATGCTCATGTAAGGAATTGTAAAAGGATTTAAGTCAGAGATAAAAAAAAATACCTCTTACCTTACCCGGTCTGTCATACTAAGTATTTTCCAAATGAATTCCCAGTCTAATTTTAAGTGGTAGGAACTTTGACTGCAGTTTAAAATAACCCACTGATGTCACAGAAAACCAGCCCCAACTAAGATGGAAATAATTCTCTACCCACTTTTGGTAGTGATCTGCTTTTATAAAAACAGCTCCATCCTCATGACTGCAAGGAATGGCAAGTATTGCTGTCTTGCCAGGAGACCGGTACCTGCGAAGGTAGCTCTCAGCCATGTTTAAGACATATGGAGAATGCAGTAATAACTAAGGAAGGATTTTCTTCTGTGAACTCCAAGCCAACATCAGGGATTGTACTTCAGAGTCATGTTATTACAGCAGTAGATGATCTATTGCCAACTACCTAACTACGAAGAAAACTTGCCACAGCTGGGGAGTGCCCACTGGAGACCAACACTTCCCTGCAGCACTTCATCTTTTTTTAAACAAGGGATAAATACATTTCTTTAAGTTCTCGCTCACAGACTTTCCTTTTCATAATTCTCCCAGTGGGGGATAACTCCTGCTAAAAAAAATTTGTCTGGGGATTCAGCTCCTGGAATACTTCTATTCTCTGAGATGTGGTGAAGGCTGTAGGTAACCTTGCTCTGTGCATCCAAGCTCTAGATCATGTTCCTTCTGCTCCCTTCACTGACTTCCAGTGTAGCCCACCCTGGCACAGGAGGTCACAGGACAAGGAGACACTAGCTACTGCTAATGTTGCTTCACAGCCAGAGATGGATACAAAGCAATTTTCCTGTCTGGAAGAGAATCTGTGAGGCTTTTTCTAGCCCTAATCAGGATGAAAAGATGAAAACTTGGGGGAAGGAGGGAAGAATCAACCTGAAAGAAAAAAAAAAGCAAACCAAAAATTGGACTAGGCCATTTGGAAATTTTTGTTCCAGGTTTTTAGGCTTTGTTACTATAAATGAACTTTAAAGAACAGTTAATTAGATCTCCAAAAAACAGCTATATCTATTATAAGAGATAGGTACAATCTGGCACATATTTGTAATGAAAAACTCCTCATTTCAAATCACAGAGAACAGTCCAGTACTCAGCAATCTAACACCTTCCAAGGAAAAAAACCCACAACCCACAGATAAATTCTTGATTAGGAATACTCAGTAGTGCTGCACAAAGATTTCTGAGCCCATCGTTTCACAAACATGCCTGCCGGTCTAACTGAAATAGCCCCTGAGAGCAGCAGCCCCTTTCTCCCATCCCCACCTCCTCACTCCCACACTGCTCCTGCCCTTTCTGCTGGGGCCATGTCACCTAGGCGAGGAGGAGGAGGATGCTCCGGAGTAAGGTTAAGGATGGCTGCGCTGACGAACTGTGCCGCTGGCTGCTGCCGCAGGGAGAGATCTTGCTTTTTCCCACCTTCCCACCCCACTGCTCCCTTGCACAGGCACAGAAAGCTTTGGTGGTCTTGTGGTGTGCCAGTTCAGGGAGTTCATCTGGCAGCACAGTAGCTACTAAAATAACAAGAGGAATATTTTCCTGCTAGTTTAGCTCTCTCCGCCTAAATACAGGGCAGCCCAGCAGAGGAGGGTGGACTGTGTGGCTCGGACGGGACCCGTGCAGCAGCCACGTGGGTCAGCTCAGTTGTATCCCAAAAACCAGACTTTGAACTTGTTCTGGTTCAGTCTTCCCATCAGATTCATGGTTTGGCCACACAGATGTTTGTGCTGGGCTCAGGGCAGCCAGGACAGTTGTGGGAATTAGGGGCTCAGGGCACGGAGAGAAGGATGGAAGGGGACAGGGTGAGTCCCCAGCGATGCTGGTGTGAGGAGCCTGTGGAACTGCAATCAGCTGGGCTGCTGGAGAAACACTGAGCTCACAGGGGCACCAGAGCTTTAACTTGCTTGTTGAGGCTATCGTTAGGGCTCAAATGAGGTGACAAGAGCTCCCACGGCTGTGGCTGCATCAAAATCTTGCCCCTGCCAGCGCACCCCACTGCTCAGCACCAGCCGTGTCTGTGCTGAGCACTTCCAACTCAGGACACAGAAACAGCACTAGGCTGGGACTAGGTAGAGGATATAAACCTTGATGGAGCTGAGGAGGTTGCTTGGAGACACATGAGTAAATGTGTGCAGTGGGCGGATGGGGGTGGTCAGGAGTTCCAGCTCATTGGGAGTGGGCCTTTTAAGGGTGGTAGAAATAAGGGGACAGAGGCATTTCATATAATATCTGGAGGTTTTCTGTCTATTATAACACAAGTAGGTATAATTCATCATGTCCTATGGCTCAGAATATGCTTCTACTGTGAGACGGAACAGTATGGGTAGTGCGAGGGCAATCCGTGGTTTTTTCTCATTATTTTTTCAAGGCAAATGTGTTTGGGCTTCCCAGTTGCCAAAATTACAATCTCAGCCTGAAATTTGAAAGATAGACTGTAGTCTTTTTAATCTGCATATCAGCACTGATTTTTTTCTTTAAATAACAGGTCCAGATTTTTCCTGTGGTGTCATTTCTCCAACCTGGTTGTCCTCATCAGTGGAAGTGTTTTATCAATGTTTTTTAAAACACTTGACAAATTAATCTACTGGGGAAACTAAGGAATGAAGACATGATATAATTTGTTTCACAGACACACAGCAGACAAGTAGAAGAGGTCTTTTTTGTGTCCTACCTTGGTACTCTCTCAGCTAGGTGATACTACCAGATGTTATTTTGTTTGGAAGACTATTAATATTTTTTTTTTGATAACTGATCAACTTTCAAGTTCAACTTTTTATCCCTCTGATAAATTCACTGCAGAAGAAAAAAAAGATAGTTATCACCAGAAGGAGAAAACATCTACAGAGTCAGCAGATTTACTAATCTTTACCTTCTTTACTATAAAACCTTTGCAAAATGGAGCTTAACTTCATCAAAGCAAAAATAAAATAAAAAATGAAATACTAGAAGATGTATTTAGCAGCTCTTGCTCACTTTATGTTCTAGCTGATTTTGTATGTCTGACTTAATTTGTCCAATAAAAAAAAAAAAGATCTAAGAGTGTTCATATAAGAGTTGACCCTAGATTATATTGATTTAGAAACAGTTTAGTTTAAATGATACAATCCTGAACTGCTGAACAGCCTGAGAAATAATCACTTTCACTGCTTCTTGGAAGGAAAAAAAATCATCCACCTTCTTTCATTTTTTTCATGTCCTCTTTGTTCCCCTCCCTTCCGTTAAATGTGTATCCCCAAGCATGAAAAAAAAAATAACATCTCTGGCAAGAATTTTAATAGCTGTTGTTAGCAGTTCTGGCACTAATTAATAATTTCAAAGGCTTCTCTACTTCCCTGTCAGGAGCTGAGCAAGGAGTGGAAGCAGCTGCCTCCTTCTGCAGCCCCTCTGGAGAGAGACAATCCAGCCGTCCTGGGCTGCGTCTGCAAGGACCAGAGCAGGCAGATACCAGCTTGTTCCATCCCAACCAAAGCACAATCCCAGCTCTGGTCCAGCAAGCTATACGTCCCATGTAAAAGTAAAAGACTATGCTATATGCCCCCGTATGCAGTACTAAGCTGTCTATAGTGCTTTGGGATCATGGCCAGTACTTTCTGCGCCTTGATGCTGCATTGCAACGGTATAGATATGCTACTAAATTTATTAGTGCAGCGGGCGAAAGGATGTAATTACTGAGACGGGCTACAACTACACTGCTTCCTTAAAAGCCAGGGCCAGGCAGTGAGCTAAAGCCTGACATTTTCCCTGACCCTTACGTACCTCAACCCTCTGCCACTCAGCGGCTCCTGTTGCCTCCATGTTAGGGAGCGCGGGTGCCCTTCTGGAAGGAGACCCATGAGGATGTGATCTTGCCAGTGCAAGTAGCTCTGCATCTCAGCTCCTGCAAAGGTGTAGCACAAATCTGGGTTTTCTCATGTAAGCAGAGGGTTTGAAGGGTGTGGTCTCGGACCTTTGCTTTTAATACACTGCAGATATAGCTACTGACACAAAAAGAGTCAATCACTGTTACCAAAACTTAACTCCCCAGAGGAAAAATGGCAAAATTGGTTACTAGAAAGTTGTGTTAAATCGTGTAAGCTTATGAACTACAGTAAGCATTGTATATCTCCTTAACTGTAGTGTAGAAGAGGACAAAATAAGATTATTTGTCTGTCAAAAGGCATAACCTACTAGGAAAAATTTGATCAATAAAAAATTTAATTTTCTGCCTTAATATGGATTCAAGCGTAAAGCAGAGATGATGGAGTACTATCCCTCCTATACATGTCTCATGAAGGCATATTTCAGGTTTGACACATTTGCCACAATCATTTTGCTCTCTAGGATCTTGCGACCAACTGTTTGGTGGCTTTAACATTACTCAGGGCAGCAGGAAGAAGATGACACTGTAGTCCTTTGTTTGGAGATTCCAGGAAACAAAGCCTTAAGAGAGTAGAGTCATTATAATGCTGATGCTAAGGATTAGCTTACTTTAGCTGAAAATCTGTTATACAAATAATATTTGAGTTAAATTAAATTTGCCTTCTTTCCCTCCTCCATTCCTACAGTTTTCCCAATGTTAGGCTTTCAGTTATCTTATTACACCATGCTTAAAACTTTATCAACTGTATTGAGTAAGCTAAAAAGATAACCAGCTACACCTGTGCACAAAGAGAACAAATAGATTCATATCAAACTAACTTTTCTCTGTCAAACATTTAAAATACAGACCTTTTTATTATTTTAAGCTAGTTTGGATCAAAGGGAGTCTTAAGACCATATTTTTATGTATAAAATGTGCGTGTATAAATTATATATATGAATTTATTAAATAAGATGTAAATTCACCTCTTCCCTGTATTCTCTGTTATCTGCAAACTTTTGTGTAATAATATTAAGCCTGGTCTCCCCAAACTAAAACAAACAAATTATATCGGCACACACACTTACATACAACTTGAGAACTTAAAGATGCTTATATTGTGCTACTCTTCCCTGCTTCACCCCGCTTTAGGCAGTGTCAGTACATTTGTCTCCAGTATATATAGACTTAGTGCTACATGTCACTCAGGCAGAGGTGGTAGATACTTACAGTCTCCTCACCTCTAGCTCTTCCTCTCAACTTCTGAGTATCTTCAGACTGTAAGCTGCTGTAGCAACTAAAGAAAAATAAATGGGTCTAACTCAAGTATGTTTCATTCACCCATCTAAATATAGACATATATTGGCTCAGGGTGCAGACTGGTCAAAATTCAGCTTTTTATCAGCAGTTGATTTCCATTTGCAGTCTCAATAAAGCTGAAATAGGGCCTTTATCCCACTGGAAAGCGTAATTACTCTACCAACCTGTGGACTTCAGGGAGGTACAGAAGTGCCCCATAAAAGAAAACTGTACAAATACAGAACGTTTGGTTTTATGAATGTTTTATAAAACCAAACAGTAAAATTTCACTAATATGATTTAAATTACTAAAATCAAGAATGTAAAAGTTAGGAAATGCCAATGGTTTTGTTTATATTTGGTTACTCTTCATTACACGGTTTTCTACAGGACCAAGTAGAAGTTACTCATACAATGTGGGTTACATCCTTAGGTGTACTTTGGTATTTATAGGTTCTCTCAGCTCACTCCTGACTTGGGGCAGAGCGTTATGACATGGACAGGCAGTACGAGTACAGTGTGGGGTGCAGTGTGAGCTCAAGCCAATGTGACACGTGAGGCATGGTATAACAAACTATTTTTCTGACGGAGAACCAGCGATTCATCACTCTCCATCACATGTTCTAGCCATTGGATGAGCTGTTGGATTAACCATTAATCTGCATTTCACTGGTTAGAATCATAGAATAGAATCATAGAATGGTTCGAGTTGGAAGGGACCTTAAAGATCGTGGAGTTCCGACCCCCCTGCCATGGGCAGGGACACCTCCCACTAGAGCAGGTTGCTCAAAGCCCCATCCAGCCTGGCCTTGAACACTGCCAGGGATGAAGTTCTACAAGTAGGAATACCAACACACTTAACAGAAAGGCAAATTTTAAGTACTTTGATGCTAAGTGAACTTCTTTCACACTGTAAGGGAGAGACACAAACCTTTGACTGAGTAGCAACACCTTGACCCTAGGTCAGTCTGATTCAACTTGTTATATATTGATAGAAATCAGAAGAAATGTTGCTACTACTAAAAAACCTGTGCTAGCATAAACTGGTCTGAGATCAGACCTGGACCTCATGGGACTGGGGTGGTGGTGAGTGCTTTTGATGGGCTATTCAGTAGGTTACCCGGATCATCTCTGAGACGTATACGGACATTTGAACTGGTTGAATCTGGATGCGAGAAGGAAACTTCATGGATTTCAGCTTTGTTTGCGTGGGCTGGAAGTGATTCTCCAGGGTGCATCCACTGCTTATAACTGCTCAGCTGTAAATCTGAATGAAGGCTGGAGAAACAAAAAGCTGCCTATGTAGACAAACCACTTGGCTCGATGCCCTCTTCAGTGTTTACCCAGGCTGCAGACTGTTTTAGCAAAAGAAATCAAAGAATAAATATGCTCGAAGGTCTAAAGATTCTCTCAACTATGTAAATTCCAAAATAGGGGCTGGAAGGGCAGCTGCTCATTTGCATTCCTGGCATCCGGTGCTAACGACTGGAAGAAATTGTAAGAAATGCTGGTTTTGAGATGCATTCATATTTAAAGGAAAACCACATCTAACAGAACAACACCTTTTTTCTTCTTTTTTTTTTTTTTTTTTGCATTTTTGCACTTTCTGTGCTCTTTAGACACATAGTTGAGATGCCCTCATACCAGAAATCTTTTATATAGTATGTGTGTTTCTTTCTGTTACTAATGCTGATCTCTCCAGAGACCCTCTTCTACACTGCACGTTGTTCTCCCTCTTGTCCCGCCGCAGCCTCCTTGAGATATCTCTGTTGCAAGGCTGGCTCTTCCTTTAGCCCAGGGTTTTCCTCTCTCAGACACAGATTACTTGCTCTGGATGTTGCCCTCTCATTTTATTTCTCAGTTTATGATGACTATTCCTCTCTCCTTGCTTCCTTAAAATAGGAAAAAATATAAATCACAAAGGTTTCCTTGCAGTAAACCATAGAATCATAGAATCGTTAGGGTTGGAAGGGACCTTAAAGATAATCGAGTTCCAACCCCCCTGCCATGGGCAGGGACACCTCCCACTGGAGCAGGTTGCTCAAAGCCCCATCCAGCCTGG
>JAOXNO010000001.1:166629548-166639847 GCA_028565335.1 Limnodromus scolopaceus
AGATGATGTCAGTTGCTCTGCCCTTGTCTACCAAGTCTGTGGCAGTATTGTAAAAGGCCACCAGATTTGTCAGGCACTGACATAGCTGTCGAACTTTCTACCACAGCAGTTTTCCTTTTCAGATTTTCAAAGTTTCTGAATGAATCTGGGGGGTAAACACCAATACTTGGAGACCATTCATGTTTACTGAGGAAGTTTATTGGGGGAACTGAGCATAGACATGGAAATATGAGTTAATATAAGTTAATATAAGTTAATATGAGTTAATATAATCTTTCCCCATCTCTGCCTGTGATGATTTCTAAGCATATTTTGCCCTATGTTTGTTAATGTTTATATTATCTTCCAACATTCAAATGGGTGGAAGACAATGGTATGCAGCTCAACTTTTTTTGGATGGGTCCCCAGATAGATCACTGAAAAAAATGGAAAGATGAACAGCTTTTTGGCTGTGTTGGCAAAAGAGAGCCAGTACCACGTTTACACAAATGGCTTTGCTCTAACAACTGGTCCACATCACAAACTGCAATCCTTCCTATATGCCTCACTAGGGCAACAAGATGGAAATTCCCATTCTCTGCTACTTTTGCAGAAAGCAAGAGGCTCTGGTCTTGTATTATGAAATCATTACTCTTATTTTATATACTCAGATGCTTTTGAGGTATAATGAAAAATTTAGAATGAAGTTGTGCTTTTATTTTCCCTCCCATCTGTCCACCTGTTGTCAGCGCCTGAACCTATATAGAATAGGTGTTTGAGTTAGCACCTGATGCAGCTCTGATCACCTACAGTTTCCATACTGGGTTGTTTTTGCGGTGGTGTTTCTCCTGCCCTATTTCCTCCAGCAAGCCTCTGTCTCCAGTAGCAAGGCCAAGGAGATGAAATCCCAGCCCACTTGAAGGTAATGGCAAAACAATCATTGACTTTAACAGGGCCATAATTTCAGCACCTAACACCATAAAGCAGTCTTCAGTACAATTGATTTCCTGAATTGCATTCACTGAATATATGGTTTATTCTAAGGGTTTCCAAATGTTGTTTGTTCAGAAAGTACCCACAGTGGCTTCTGGTTTGTCTTTTCTCAGTAATAACAAATTTCATTGCTGTTATTTAACAAATTAATTTAAGGTTTTACCTGAATAGAGAGTGGGATAATAATCTGTCTAAACTCACAATGGCACAAAATCACCAGTATTAAGGTCCCATAGGATTATCAACACATTAGCAGCTGAAATTTCACAATCATAAAAAACCCCACACCGTGCCCCAAAAGCAGGGCACAGCACTGTCTTCCTCAATAGAAATGGGTTTTAGGATCAAGGAGATGAGTCAAGACCAAACTAAAACACCCTTCCCAACTGCTTCAGGCATTGGGACTGACCCTAAACCTGAGTCTTTATTTTGAAGTTTTGTTGAACTTGAACTGGAGTTGAATCAGGACAAGCTCGGTCTCAGCTGGCTCCACATCTGAACTCTGTAACAAAATTTGCTGGTTCGATTTCCTCCTCGATGAAAATCAGATTGACGCACCTCCAGTTATTTTATCAGCAACACCTCAAGCTGGAGATACCCATTGAACCTCATGAGGTTCAAAAAGGCCAAGTGCTGGGCAACCAATGGCATCAATACAGGCTGAGGGATGAAGGGACTCAGAGCAGCCCTTCTGAGAATGATGTGGGGGTACTGGTGGATGAAAAGCTGGACATGAGTCAACAATGTGTTCTGGCAGCCCACAGGGCCAACCGTTTCCTGGGCTGCATCAAAAGAAGCAGATCATGGGAAGAGATTCTGTTCTGCTCTGATGACAACCCACCTGGAGTACTACATCTGGATACATCTACATCTGGATACATCTACATCTGGAGTCCTCAGCACGTGAAAGACATGGACCTGTTGGATTGGGTCCAGAGGAAGGCCACAAAAATGATCAGAGGGCTGGAACACCTCTTCTTTGAGGACAGGCTGAGAGAGTTGGGGTTGTTCAGACTGGAGAAGAGAAGAATCCGGGGAGACCCTATAGCAGCCTTCCAGTACTTAAAGGGGCCCTACAGGAAGGATGGGGACAAACTTTTTAGCAGGGCCAGTTGCGATAGGACAAGGGGTGAAAGGTGGAAGATTTTGACTAGATATAAGGAAGAATTTTTTTTATGATGAGGGTGGGAAAACACTGGAACATGTTGCCCAGAGAGGTGGTAGATACCCCATCCCTGGAAACACTGAAGGTGAGGTTGGACTGGGCTCTGAGCAACCTGATTTAGTTGAAGATGTCCCTGCTCTTTGCAAGGGGGTTGGACTAGGTGACATTTAAAGGTCCCTTCCAATCCAAACAATTCTATGATTCTATTCCTGTGGTTAATATGATGACAGGAAGCTGATCCATGGTTAGAATGAGGAAGAATAGAGAAAGTTAAGATTTCTTTAAAGTAAGAGTCTAAGAGACCTTCTTTGCATATAGTGAGTGGGAAGGACAGTGCACAGAGATGAGCAACATGAGGCAGGGACGGCCTGACTATGGTGTTCAGGAGCGTGTAGTAAGTGAGTAGGACTAAGCTGCACCTAAATAGATTTCCAGCTACAGCTATGCCCCTCCTGATCCTGCCCCTTACCCAGGAACTGAGAACACTATATCCAATAATACTGGCTTTTTTTTTGGCAGTCTCACAATAGTATATATTTAGCATGTTATTGCATAATTACATATCACAATACGTAATTACATGTTGCAGTATGTAATGCTGCATATTACATAGGACGCAGTTATCCTGTGTAGTATATAATTCACCTAAGTGGAAAAAAAACTTAAAAGCTGATAGTTTCTATGTGGATTGTAAGTTCATCTAATATGAATCAATAGTAAAATCAGCATGACATAAATTCAGACGAAAACGGGTTTGACAAACAAGGTCAATAAAATTTTTATCTGTAAATCACCCAGAGTAGGGTGTTTGAAACTGTTGTTTGGGTCTGTACAAAGAAGGAATCAGAAAATGAATTGAGTAACCACTGAAAATCAATTAGCATCTTGGCTGAAAGCACTAATGGAGTAAACAGAGACTTTTTTCTGAATCATAAAAGCATGTGAAAGAAAATTGTCTCACCTGATGTCCACAAAGCTGTCTAGACATGAAATGTAATGGCACTGTAAGTAAATCCATATACCCCTTAATCAAACTACTGCAGGTAGAAACCCACAATTTTGTAAGAAAACATCAAATAAAATTACAGTGCAGTTTATCAGCAGGCATTCTCTGTGTATTTTTGACTATATTTATTGCAGACCTATTCTGCTGAGCTGAATCCCGCTAATAATATTAGGGAAAACAGATATTTGCTTGATTTGTGAGAGTAGTCATTTTTATTTGAGTTCCAGCTTCTCAATTGCGGTTGAAGCTTTATTCAACAAAACCTAATAAAAGCACAGGACGGGATCTCCTCCCTGCCCGGCAGCCCGTTGTAGCTTTGTCTCACCCACACGGCGATATACAGCACAGGTACGTACAGAGAGGGTGGCGTATGCCAATTGATGTGGCAGCTTATGTGTGTTAGAAGACAAGGTTTTATAACGTTGCACTTTCCATTCCAGGCGGTGACCAGCTTTCTAGAAAGCAGCTTGGAGGTAATCTGTGCTCTCAGCCAAGCTACACAAGGTTTCGTGTGAACAGGTTGGGAGCTTGTGCCAGATCTAAAGTTGCTAACTGATTTATCCATCCTGTCGGTGGGCTATTAGAAGAGAACATATGTTTATTAGGCCCCTGGCTAAGCTAAACACAGTAGTTTCTGGAATATAAGATGTGGTTATTCTTAAAAGGACTGAATGAAATGGAACCAACTGAACTGCAATTAATATGGTTTCTTCTGATCTTACTTCATAGTATGTAAAACAAGGTGAAAAGGAAGAGCTGGTTGCAGAGAGCTCATGACTTGGTCTCAGCTCTGGCAAACAGTCAAGCATTGCCCCGTGATGGAAACCAAGTGTTTCCTGAAGCCCTCCTGAAGCTTAACGAAGCACAGGCATGGCTAAGGTGGCATTTACACAGAGAATCAATGTGGCCATTAAAACCATCCCCGGATGGGTACTTCTCCAAACCTAGCCTTGGCAGCATCCCACCCTTCCCTTGGCATGAGCGCATGGGGCTCTGCTGACCTGGTGGCTTCCCTGAGCTGAGGTGGCACATCCAGCTCTTGAAATGGCCCTGATGCAGGTTGCCAAACTGCAAGATGTTTACAGTTTGGGGGAGCTTTATGATGACGTGCTTGTAACTTATGAGGTGCTTTTTTTTCTTTTTTTTTTCTTTTTTTTTTTTTCCTACTGGCTACATTCTAAATCATTGATGTGATTGTCAGTGATTCTTGTGCCAGGATATAAATCACTCACCTCCCAACAGCTATTCATGTGTCTGCAGCAAAGTGCTTTCTGTGTGGTAATTTGAAAGGCAATGAGGGAAAACTGGTACAGATCAATAATGCAGGATTTTTGGGGTGTTTAGCGCAGAAAATGGAATGAAGGATATTCTTTGAGGGTAAAACATCTGTTCCAGCCCATTACAAATAGGAGAACTGGGATTTAATGGTAAGTCTGGCACGTGGCACTGTTATTGTCCTAACCAAATAAAGAATATGTGTTTACAAGGAATACATTAATGCTTGATGAGGCATGGATAGCAACATAAAATATCAGTTGCTTCATGTATTTATGAGGTGAACAGTGACTATTACTGATTTTGTAGAAAAGTCTATCTTGCATTAAAAGGCTCGTGATGAGGAATTTTATAGCTACAAACACCAATGACATTAAAGAAGACAGAGCTAGATGCTGCAGAGGCGTAAGGAAATATGTTGTCTGAAAAAAAGAGATGCTTTTATAGCTGTGCTGTGCTTTGAACTTTTTTATTTTCTCCCCGTGGGGCTGAGGTGAGCAGACATAAATTTGGCCTTTCCAGAAGAGCCGAGCAGAGCAGCAGCACTCTCTCCTTCACCACAGCCGTGACCCTTCCTGTCTCTGAACCCTGCCATCTGTCCCCTTGCCACCCGAGCTGTGACACCCCTACTGCCACCGCCAACCCCCTGGTTAAAACTTCACTTCCGCAAGAGGTGGCCCCTGAGATGCCTCCTCGGAGCACTGTGGGAAGAGGTAGTGTGGTTTATGGGATGATTTTAGAAGGAAGAACCAACATTCAGAACATCTGGGCACCACTGTAAAAGTTGTTTCTGCTTTTAGGGTGTAATGTTATTTAGTTTTTAAAAAGAGCTAAGGAGAAAGCTTTCTTACTTTTGACAATATTTCTTAAATGGGCTGTCAGGGAACATTAGGTTGCATCTCCACCTGACTTGCAAAGAAGAGCCCTTTATAAAATTACGTCTATTTTTTTGTGCTTTTGGTGTAGACAGGGGTGTGGAGGTGTAAGCAGTAGAAGATGGATTTTGAAAAGAGTAATTTGGGCAGTTTTGTGCTGTGCTTCCTGCTTCCACAACACTCTAACAGCAGAGTGCCCTGCATTTGCCTTATTTTTTTTTTTTTTTGGTGGAAATATGGTGTATTATTGTAACGCTTCTCTTACTCTAAGAAATGGGTCCCCTAAGCTGGCATGGCATGTACTTTCTGGAAGGCTGTTGAATAAGGGATACAATACTTGACACTTCGTATTGCTCCTGATTGCCAGCTTGAAAATTACAACAACAGTGACAAAAGCTGAAAGACCCGTTCTGCTGGCCTGATTCGTAGGAAAACAATATATTTCTGTGCAAGCTGTCACGGCGAAATCCCCTTGAAACGTTACTCAACATGACTGGACTGCAGAGTCAGGTCCTCTTTGAATAAAAGTCTTTAACTTTCAGAAGAACCGAAGGAGTATGGTTTCATCATTATGGCAAAAATAGATGCCAATGAAGAAAAGATTAATTTTCCCGACTCTTGCTGAATCCTTGAAGACTTTTATGTGATTCAGTGTGTTTTATGAGCTGCGTTTCCAGGATTGCTGGCAGAAAACAGGGTAATCGCTATTTCACCATCATGTCAGCTTTATTTTAGCCATCCTCCACTGACTTTTGGAAAAACGAGGAGCAGTAGGAGCCATCAACCCGCTCCGTTTGTGTATGACCTCTGGCTGGTTACCCGACCTCACCAGCCTGCCTGCTTTATTGAATTTACAGCACACACGAGTCCCGTGAAATTACTCCGGGAGAGAGGAGCAGGGCAAAGTGTGGAACAACTTCGTCCTCGGAGCAGAGGAGGCGGGAGCCCTCCCAGCAGCCCGGCCAGCAAAACGAGCCCTTCCCAAATCCGCAGCCAGCTGTGTTTTCTGGCCAGCTGTTGCACAGCATCGCCGCAGAGGCGGCTGTCTGGATCGTAAGCTGGGAGCGAAACCCTGCTCCTTCCTCTCCCTCCCCTCCTGCACCTGCCCCGTTTTACATGTTTTTATAGGATGGTGAGATAAACTATAAATTTTTTTTAGGCTGGCCAAGTTGGAATCTGCTATTCAGCTCCTCCCAAAGGAGTGCTGCATATGTGTATGTATCTCTGCATATGTATCCTGTGTTCTTTGGGAGTGATGCAGGTGCACAAATATAAATCTCCAGTGCCCTCTTAAATGCCTTATACAGCCAAGTTGTCCCCAGGGGATTGGTAGAAAGGACCAAGAGACTAAAAGAAGCTCCAGAGTCGTTGCTGAGTTATTCTTCCCTCTGTGTTCAGACACTTTACAGCAAAATAATCTTATGAGTGTTCAAGAGCATGTACATTCTGTTTTAAATGCTGCTGTTTAGATCGGTCTAGAAATCTCTCCTGCTATCTGTAATGGTGGGTGCTGAGGAAGAAGAACACGTGTGAACCTCATGAAGTTCAACCAGGCCAAGTGCAAGGTTCTGCACCTGGGTCATGGCAATCCCAGGCACAAATACAGGTTGGGCAGAGGATGGACTGAGAGGAGCCCCTGAGGAGAAGGACTTGGGGATATCGGTGGACGAGAAGCTTAACATGAGCTGGCAGTGCACATTGGCAGCCCAGAAAGCCAACCACATCCTGGGCTGCATCTAAAGAAGCGTGGTCAGCAGGTTGAGGGAGGTGATTCTGCCCCTCTACTCTGCTCTGGTGAGATCCCACCTGGAGTACTGTGTCCAGCTTTGGAGCCCTCAGCACAGAAGGACATGGACCTGTTGGAACGGGTCCAGCAGAGGGCCACAAAAATGATCAGAGGGATGGAGCACTTCTCCTATGAAGACAGGCTGAGAGAGTTGGGGTTGTTCAGCCTGGAGAAGAGAAGGCTCCAGGGAGAGCCTTATAACGGCCTTCCAGTACCCAAAGGCAGCCTACAGAAGAGACAGGGAGGGACTCTTTATCAGTGAGCATAGCGATAGGATGAGTGCTAATGGTTTTAAACTGAAAGAGAGGAAATTTAGATTAGATATCCTGTGAGGGTTGTGAAGCACTGGACCAGGTTGCCCAGAGAACTTGTGGATGCCCCATCCCTGGAAGTGTTCAAGGCCAGGCTGGATGGGGCTTTGAGCAACCTGCTCTAGTGGGAGGTGTTCCTGCCCATGGCAGGGAAATTGGAACTCGGTGATCTTTAAGGTCCCTTCCAACCCAAACCATTCTATGATTCTATGAAAAAGGTGACAGGAGAAGCATATGAACAGAGTGACCTTGAACTTGTTGTAGTCAGCTCCAAGAAATCAGCTGCTTTGTGGTTTTTGAGATGAGGATTGCATGCAGATGATCATATAGAGGTGCCACCTATCCCATGTTCGCTCAGTCGATCACTTTCTAAACCCTTTTTCCTGTGGGTAACTCCCACCGCAGGCTGACAGTGAATAGCATGGTGCTACTCTGTGCCATATAAAAAAGGACTTCCTTCTCTTTTCTTTTAAAATTGCTCTGGATAAATTCACTGGGAACTCTTTAAGTCTGATGTTATGAGAAATGATAAGAATCATGACTCATTTCATCTGCTCCATAGTACTTAGGATTTTGTAGACCTTCGTCATACCCTCCTCGATATGCTTTTCTCCAGGATAAAAGAGTCATAATCTACGGGAGTGAACCTTAATACGGAAGCTACTTCATCCTTCCAATGATCCCTATTGCTCTCCTCACTACCTTTCACAGCTCTGTTAAACTGATCTGGAAATGGGATGACAAGAGCTGCGTGAGGTATCTGAAGTGTGATTGCACTCTGAAATTACACAGTGGCATAATGATGTTTTTCTGTGCTCTTCTCTTTTTCAACAACTGCTGAATGTTGCAATCCAGACTACATATCTGAGCAGACTTGCCTAGTACCAGGTATCCAGCCAAATAGGTTTCAAAGACTTTCTAGTAATTATTTAAATGATGCTAGGTTTTTTCCATTCAAAATAGAATCTTATTTTTTATATTCTTTAGCTTATACATAAATACGGCACTGGAAATAAAAAAAAAGGCTTAGGTCCTCTCTGATTGTGAGTCCTGGTTTTCTGGTGGGACAGAGCTTGCATTTGCAGCCTGGATGAGTTGTACTGTGTTGGATTTTATACCTGCAACTGTTCCAGAACTAAATATTACTCATCCCAGACCTCAGGAATGTGTAATTGTATGGAAAAAAGCCCACATTTGAAGGGGGAGCTGGAAAACGTGTTCTTAAGCCATTTGTTGAAAGCTGGGTAGAGTTCGAAACGTTAAGAGGTAATCCCAGGGAAGATGGATTAGTGACCAGAATTTAAGAAAAGCAGTCAGATGTGAATAATAAATTGCATTTGTTACAAGACCATGTGGTTTCTCACATGGGCACTTACACGGTACATATAAAACTATACATATGAGGTATAGTTTCCAGACCTTTTTTTTCCTTTACTTTTTTGTAACTCTGTTTTATAGGCTCAATTAATGTCATGTGTTTTGTCCACCTGAGCACATCTATATATCACAGCACAGCTCCAAGTGTCATGGACAATTTATATTGTAATATTTATAGCCAATATGCAAAACATTACTGCCGTGGCCATCGACCCTGCCTGGGCCCACGGGCAGCAGCGCTGAGCAAGTAACCGCACTGCGAGTGACATTATACTTTGCTCTGCCTGTCAGTTTGGGCAGTAGCACAGCAGATCATTGTTTTACTTTTTAAATCGTTCGTTGCCAGGAGCAACGTCACAGGGCATTGCTGCCTTCAGGCTGGCGTGGGGACCATAAGTCAGGGAGCTATAATCTTTGTGCTTATGAATAATAAGGTGCGTGCCTGCACACTGGCAAAGATCACATTCACAAAATATGTTTTTCTTTCCTTTTCCACGCCACCAAAGACTAAAGGGATACTTTGCAGTGGTCCCAGGAATGAAGTCTGGCAGACTGTGTATGATCCAGCTGTTTCAGGTGGCTGCATTGTACAATCTCGCTGCTTAGAAAGAGCATCAGGCAGCAGATCTACACCTGGGATGTATGCTTTTGGGGATCCAGAGATAAGACACTGGTCCCTAGAGAGTTTGAAAATATATGGGATTTGAAAACTGGATACAAGCAACAGCAATTCAAACAAATCCACTTGCAATCTTTTTTTTTCTGTGACAATTATAGGCACTTTCAACAGACAATTGTTATTGGATAAAACTTTAATGAAACATGTATACTTCCCACGGAAAACATTGATATTTTATTTTAAAGAACTCCCTGTACTTGAAATTCCTGAAGGTTTGGGGGAAGAGAAAGGTATTTTTAAAAGGCTTTTCAAAGCAAGATGAAAACAATCCAACAACTGGTCCAGCTTTCTGACCAGCACTAATCCATGCGTTTGGGTGTCATTGATAGGCTCTTTGATACTAGCTCATGTATTTTCTCCTGTTTTCTCTGTTACTCCTGTGTAGGATTAGGACTATTTTGATTGATACTAAGTGAGCTCTCCCCTTGTAGTAGGTGATATTTCTTTATGTGTCCTTGATGTGAATTCAGGCAAACAGAGACCAAAGCTCTGAAAGCTTTTCCACTTCAGGTTCCTGGTATCCCGCGTGCTCATGGACAGATGCAAAGGCGAAAAGCTCTTTTGGGGGCTTTTTGGACGCAGGGCAAAGCCTCCTCCTCGTGGTCGAGGCTGACAGGCAGTGGGCAGGCTGCTGACTGGCCTGGGCAGAGCCGGCACCTCCTGTGGCTCCTCACACCTGATAAGAAGCCCCGGGGAGGGACGAGGCTAGCCTCGGCCCGCTGACCCACAAGCAGTGCTTGGGGGTGTGCCTTGGTCAGTGCCTCATGTGGCTGTGGCTCGGACGACAGCGTCCTGAACCTCTTCCTTTGTACAAGGTAAGTTCAGTTTCTTTCAGTAGTCACACGACTGGTAC
>JAOXNO010000001.1:166648551-166664451 GCA_028565335.1 Limnodromus scolopaceus
CATTGGAATGGGCTGCCCAGGGAGGTGGTTGAGGCACCATCCCTGGAGGTATTCAAGAGACGAGTCGACCTGGTGCTTGGGGATATGAATTAATGTTGGGTGGTGTTTTGTGTGGTGTGGGGTTTGTTTTTTTTTCCATTGGTTGGACTAGATGATCTTAAAAGGTCCCTTCCAACCTAGGCGATTCTGTGATTCTGTGATTCTAAAACATGTGTAAAATACTCTTTCCCTGGACAAATATTTGAATAACCTGTCAGTGCAGTGTTTGTGAGGAGATTTCTGATGTCCGAGTTGAAGAGTTCCATAAAATACCCTAATAGTTTCTTAAGTTATCTCCATTGAAAGGTGGTTGTTATACCCATCAGTTTCCAGGAGGTCCAGTCCTACCCATAACAATACATAATTCCTTTACTAGAACTCATGTGTTGTTATTCCTTTGTTAGAGCTGAACTGTATCAGAGCTGCAGGAAGTCAAAACCTTTTAACTGTGATCAACATTAAACTGTTGCAGGTGGTTGAGTGTTTTGCCCAGATAGTGTTACAGACTTGAAATCCGCTAGCACAAATACAACCCCGTCATCAGCTGTAGACACCAAGAGCAAGGCCACTTCCATGCCTTTGATGTTCACATCATAAGGCACATAGATACTCACGTCATGGGTCAAAAACCAGGAAAAAGCAGGAAGCACACAGGAAAGCTCACACTGAAAAAGATCGGGGAGAAATACCGAAAGGAGCTGGGGAAAACCCACTGTTGCTATATTCATTTGAGGGGGTTGGGTCTTTCCTACAGGACCTCTCTGATGGGCTGCATGTTGCATGTTGTGCTGCCCCTTTCCTCGGCACCAGACCCTGACTCTGAGTATTGCTTCGGCCTCGTGGAGATTTCTTCTGATATTACAGAGCCTGCAGAGTGTGGCAGCAGAGCAACCTTCTTTTCTCACTTCATGAGATGGCTTCAAGTTGAGAGTTAAGGGAGTTTCTATGCAAGGGGCTCAAGAATACATGTGCAAGCTTTTACAGAACTTTGTAGGAAATTTGCTGAAAGGTTAGCAGCTTTAGATTAATTTTCCTTAACCTCCCACTGTCAGATAAAATCATGTTTCTAATAGTGGCAGCCACTGAAAGATGACGTAGATCTATAGCTCTAGCAGAGTAGGAGGTTGGTATGGAGAGTAAAGGAGCACAGGGTGCTTGGGCTGAGAGGCAGAGGACTCTGAGACCAGAGCTGACTGCAGCTAGACACTTTCTGTTTCTAGCAAGCAATTTATGACTTGGAAACATTCAAAATTCAACTTGAAACCAGTGGCAAAATCAGGTCACATTGAAAGAGTGGCTCTGACTGAAGAAAAGCAAGCAGAAAAAAACCAAAACCAAACCCAACCCCAAAAAGCGTTGGCAATGTCAGAAGGATTAGTTTCAGCATTCTCCAAACACAATGTTTCAATTTTTTGGAGCTGGATTCAAAATGAGCATCTGCTGAAGGAATTCCAGCTCTCATAGTCCTGGTCATTAGGGTACTAGCCCAACACACTGAAGACCCCAAAGTCCATCCCTATCTGATTCTGAAAGGGAATTTGGATGTCTACTTTCTTCTTCTAAGGACACCTTTCCTACTGAGCAATTGAATACCGCATCTTCAGTTATTCTTTCTCTCTGTTGGACCCGTTCCACTTTGAACTCAAATTGTTATAAACAAATACTCACTGGCAAGGAGAGAGACTCCGTAGGCTGGGAGTCTACAGGAGGGAAACCTGAGCTTAACCAACTGTGTCTTCCAAGTTGTGCAGCAAGGGGGAGTTGGACCCAGTCGAGCACTTTAATCAGCTCACTCTGGAGAGAGGCGACATCTTTTTCGTGGTTTTGTGAATGACTCCACAGACTAGCTTTTCATGCATGGTAGTTTTTCCTTCTTCTCTTTCTTTTTCTTACTTTTTTTTGTTTGTTTGTTTTAAATGCTGCAATATCTGGAAATGCAAAGTAATCTATCATTTCCAACTGAATGACATTCTTCATGTTTTGTTCTGCCCAAACGCTCTTCTACTCATTTTGTGACATTTTGTTTCCTCCAAATTTTCATTTTGCTTCCTCAGCTTTTCAGTTTGCACGCTGAACCAAATAATATGTCATTCCTGTGGCACATACTCAGCTTCCTACTAGACTTCCAATCCAGTGGAAATTTATAAAGGAGAAACATATATTTTACATTTTCTTTTCTCCATAGGAGTGAGTGACTAAATCGTCCTTTTATTTAGGTCTTTGTTTAATAACACTCCACCGATTTTGTAAAATCATCATTTCTGCATTAGAAATAATGACTTCATGGTCTGGCCCATTAAAAATAACTCATGAAAGGCACAAACCCCATGGATTATATTACTCTCCCATTAGTCCATTTTTCTGGGAACTTTTTCTTTCTGTCATACTTTATTGCACAAGACAGAGAATAAAATAGTTTTTCAACCATTTCTAGGCTGTTTTGCATAGTGTGTTGTGCGTCATTTTTTAACGTTTCAAATCCTTTAATCCTTCAAGTAAGAAACATCTTCTAACTTTACAGCATTGGCCTTCCAGGAACTTGTGGGAATGAAGGATTTAGAAGGTCTATGGTAAAGGGATTACTACACATTACCATCATTTAATGACTATTACTATGTGCAAATTCAGATGCCAGTGTGAAATCAACACATTCAGCAAGTAGTAGGGGAGATAAAATAGAGAGGAAAAATAGGATCAGTAAATTTTTTAACTAGGAGCCAGGCTATTTGCAGGAGAATATAATTTCTTTTATTAACATGTGGCAACTCAGATATCAAGCATGTCAAATCTTCTTCTGGATGCACTGAACTATTTGCTGACTATCAAGGAAGGGAAAAGAGCAACTCATACGTAGTTGGCAAAATATGGACCGCATTGCCTATTACATGTTATCATCTGCATGCTTGATGTGGAGAAGATCTCAAGCAAAGAAGGCTGGGCATGCCCTACTGCTCATCTCCGGTTGGAACTAGATGATTTTTAAGGTCCCTTCCAACCCAAACCATCCTATGATTCTATGATCCAGGGCCTTCCTAATTGCCATGGTGGTTCTCACCAGTGGAGTAAGATGCAGGAACCAAGTGACTGAGGTAGAGTTTTCTATGCAGCTATGCACGCTATCTTTAACTACCTGGCAGTCAACAATTGTGATGTAGAACCACAGCTCAAAATAGAGGAATAATGATGGAGATGAGTAAGAGGGGCTCTTGACCTCCGGCTTGATACATGCTTTTATTTTCCCACGTTTCACATTTTCTCATGTATTGAAGTAAAGATGATGGCAATTAACTGCCTACCTTGCACAGGTGGTATGAAGTTTAATTAGTGCATGTACTCTTCAGTTGCAAGACAGCTTAGTGCTGTATTGCTATAGTGCCACTTTTTAATCTTGTGTGAGAAACAAGACACATTACTCAGAAGCTGCTTGTATCTGAAAAGTGGGAGAGGCAGAGGAGGGTGAAGTAAGGGAGGTCTTGCTGGCATGGCTTTCAGTGTGTAATGGTTTGGAATGAAAAGGCTAATCAGTAAAACCATCCTTGTTAAATTTGTCCATTAGGAGTGAAAAAAATTTGAACCATTAGCAGATGTACACAGATACACTTGCATGTCTAGTGACCTATTGGATGTAATACAGTAAGACTACTTAAATAGCAATAACATTTTTGACAAGAAATGTAACTCTAAAATCTTCTACTCTTGGTGTAAACAGTGCATTTATAGTCTGCTTGGCAGCAAAGGTAATTATCTCCTAATGAACAGAGAATTGTGGTTAGGGAAAAATCATGATAGAGGAAGAGAAGTAACTAATTTTTTTAATGGAATTATACATGTCTTGCTCTTATTACCATAATTAGCTTTTCTGCTGCTATGTTTTTTTTTCTATATTCCAGTAGACTATTAAATCAATAACAGTCTCTACAGTGTCTGAAAAAAAGTTCAAGGCAAATGAACTTTCCCATATGGATGTAATATTTGCAGCCATAAATAAATTCTTAAGGTTTTTGTCAGGCTTTTCACACACCCACAGATTCTGCTATCAGCCAGTAAATCTTTGTTTAAGACACTATGAGATCAGATTTCCCTGGACGAAGTGTTGGCCAAAATGGGGAGAAAATAGCATTACAGAGAAACTAGTACTTCCAAGTTCTGCCTTCCCTTCCAGCACAAGCAGAGTGTTCTCTTCCCCTCTGCTTTTCGTCTGGGTTTCCTACCATGGTGTCTACTTGGCGTTGGGGAGGAGAAGCAGATAGTGTCCTCAGTGTGCATTTTCTTCTAATAGCAGAGGAGATCTTACTGTTGGACAAATGGGATTTTGAAAGTCAAAAGTGCAGCTGGTCATCTGGAATCATTGCTATCTTTTCCTCATCTAGCAGGACATCTGTTCAGCTTGCTCAGCTTCATAGCTCAGTCCCTGGGCAATACCACAAAAAACAAAGCCTCCATGATTTCTCTAGCAATGTTTGAGAGCATCTCTTGATATTCCTCTGCAGTGTACACAGGGATCCTGTTAATGCTTTCAAAAAAGGTTTGCTTGCAGCTATTCATGTAATACTTCATATAATACTGTACTTTCCTACTGACTGTAGGTCTTCACCGCTAAAAACTCTCCCTGGGAGTCAGATATGCAGATACTAAAGCAGTGCAGTTGCAGAGAATACTATGGTATCATCAGTGACTCCGTTAGACAAAATGAAACAGTATTCTTTTTGTCAGAGAGAGGAAGAAGATGCAGTAGAGGACCTTGTTGTCTCTCTAAAAGCCGGAGAATGCTCTGTATGGTGTTTAATCCTGAATAAGTCATTTATTTTTGCATCTAGGGATGTTAGTAATTTCTTATTTTTGGTGAGTTGCTTCTTTTCCACAAAATAATTCCTTTAGACTTATTTCCTTGTGAAGCCATGGCAACTGTAGCCATGGCATTTACCACCTATAAGAATTATTAATGCTCCACAGTTGACCTGGCTTTAGTAATTAACAGATGAAAGGCAACGGCTCAATAACAATAATACCTCTAATCAGCAGGATGTATCTTGTATGTGCACTGGACTTCTGTACACAAGAAGAATCTGATGATGTCAGCTACAATCATAGAAAAATAAATATCACTGAGGGAGCCTCTGAAGTCCCTACTCACCTTCCTGCCCTGAAGCGTGATAAGTTACAGGATTAGTTATTGCTCTGCTGACATCCTGACTGAATTTTGCACAGCCTGTTTTTACAACGTTCCCATGGTGGAGATTCCCCCACCTACCTGGGTGGGCTTGACAGTCTCATTCCAGTGCTCTGTTATCCTCACTGTCTACCTTTTTCACCCTGATGCTCAAGTGGAGTTGCGCTGGAGTTTGCACCTCTTTCTTCTTGTCCTGTCCAACACAGACGTGGAGAACAGCTTTGGTACTCTTTCCTTAAGGCAGTCTTCTATGAATCGAATGCTGTAGTGGGAAAACAGAAAGAAAGGAGAGGCATATGCCTGCAAACCATCTCTCGTATGAATAGTCTATTAGCTTCAGTGAGCCAACTTATGTAATTCAAGGTCTTGTTCCCAAGTAGAATTTGTCAGCTTGACTAGCATGGCTAGCTAAACCTCTAGCTGGTGGTTTCTGTGGGCTCTGTATGCAGCTGATTGCAATAACTTGTAGTGGAATTAAGAAGCACCAAGTGGTACACAAGACATAAACTCCTACATGAAACACTGATGGGACTTTCACCTTACCTGAATAAACCTAAATCTCGGTAGGCCTATTTCCAGATGAAATCTCATATGGATTATTTTTCAATTATTTTAATAAATCTTCTAATGCATCTTTAGCACCAGTTAGGAATTGGGGCATTATTGAAATTTACCTTTGAAATTTTCTTTAATTGAATAAAATATGCTAGTAATTCTGGAAAGAGATGGTATAAATGTTATTATTGAATGCCATTCTGCTCACTTCTTGATTACCATGCTTAGTCTTGGTAGAATCACACTCAGTGAATAACATACAGTGGCAGGATGGACTTCTATGTCTTTGACCTTTCATGTGATGCTGAGTGAATTATTAATCAGGACATTTCCCTCCCCCCCAAAAAATCTAAAATTGTTTCCTTTTGAATTCTCAACACACATTGCAAATCAAGTCAGCTTTCAATAATTGCTACGAATTTACATAGAAGGTTTGTGTGTGTGCATGTGAATTACCCCAAAAGATTAACTTTTCACACATAGAAATTCAGAAAAAGGAATCTGGATTCAGGAGATACAGGATTTTCATCCACGTAATCTTCTAAAATTCACTGGCTCACATTAAAGTACTTTTAGTTGTAACACATAGGTGGGATTCATCGTTTTGCTCAGGAAGAAAACTGAGTCTCTTGAAGTTTAAGCAGTGTGTACATGAGGATGCATAAAGTTCCTTTCAGAACTCGGATTCAAGACACCAGACCTGTACATTCAACAAAGGGTAAATTAGTTATTGTCTCAGATACGGTTTTATACACCTGAGCTCATCACCCAACCCATTGTTCCATGCTTATACAGTAGACAGTAGGGCCTACATACTGCTCCTCCTTTATGAGTTACATAAAATTCAGGACTTGACACTTTCCAAGGTAGCAATGGCTGGAGACATCTGGCATCCCTGTTTACGTTCATATCCTGCCTATGAAAAACATCATGACAGATTTGGAAACAGAGGCAGTATAACTGGGCATTACCTAGATAATGTGCCAGATGTGCAGTTAAGTTTGATGCAATATTAAACTCCCTATTCATTAATTTAAAAATTTGGATATCTCAGCTGTATCCTGCTGAAGAATTAGCCCATCAATGCCCCAAAGTGCAGTGCATGTTTTGAAACTGTCTGTTAGCAAAAGCCATTAACAGATAGACATACATTAAGAGATCTGTCATGAGACCGAGCATCCGAAAACGTCTCATAGCCCCATCGTAGTATGGATAAGGCTGTACCTACACAGCACAATTAAGACAGGATTACAGCCTGAGCAGGAGTACCTGTGCTGATGTGATTTCAACGGCTTCAGTAACAACCAAGGCAGGTGACAATGATGTTGTCAAGTTTGTACTGTGGTGCAGCCACAAAAGTCTGTAATACTGCATCTTGCAGCTATTTTTTATCTGTTCTAGCAAAACCAAGGTAGGACAGATGTGCCAGCTTCTTCTGCAAACACCCCCCCTACCTAACTGCGAGGCATGCACTGAAACATTGATTTCAATGCTGAAAAAAAGCTGTGGTCTGGAGCGAGCTGTGTAATCCAGGAAGAGGAAAGAGGCCAGTTGGCAGCTAATTTCCTGCTGCCTTTATTACTCTAAAAACTAAATCAATTTTTGTGTCTGGATAGGGTTGCTGAAAAGCACAACCTTTTTAAAAGCTACTTTTCTCCCCCTTCAAACTCCTGAATCTGAACAAGTTCCACACGCTTCTCTCTGGAAGCACAGCGTTAGAAAAACAAATGGATTGAAGTAGCCCAAGCCAGCATAAGAGTAAGAATTTCCATTTGGCGAATACTACTTGGATAAAAATAACTTGTTTAATGGGGGAAAAAAGTAGGAGGAAAATGGTTCTTTAACAGAAAAAAAGCCTGTATACTTTATTTCTCATTAATGGTGGAGCTTTGGAGGCAGAGCAATATATTATATCTTTGCATTCTCTCTGTAAACCATGGAACCATGACATAAATTATGTGTATTTGCCTCCTTGAACATCCTCCTCAGTTGCACTTTGTCCACTAATCTCTGCTGGAATTACATATACTATTCAAAACCATACACATTCCTTGATGTCAAACAGCATCTTCTTCTCCTGGTAGAAAAGAATGAACTACCACAGCAATGTTTCCTTCTTTTCCTCCAAAAACATAGTTTGGAAATGGGGTTTGGAAATGACGCTTCACTCTGGGGTTTATCTTTGACATGAATGGCTTCTACATTTACAGTATTTTTAAGACCCAGTAATTTGGGAAACAAAAGAACTAATTGAAATTGATGCCTTGTTAAGATACAAATCTGACAGTTTCTTAAGCTGAGGATGTGGAACTGATTTTTTTAGCTGGAGCAAAAAAATCGTTGCCTCTATTGCCTCTATAATTTTACAGCCTTTTTTTTTTTTTTTCTGTCTGTCTTTTTCCAAAATGGGAATAGTGGTGTGGAAAAAATCCCTCTGTCTGTGTGTCCATTGAGGAAAAGCATAGTGGGTCTGCCATTAGCTCCATCAATATTCCCACAGGAGATTCCTACAGCAGATTCCTGTAGGAACGGTGATCGGTCAGGCCATGAGAAACCCTAACAGACTCTTTTAAAGGAAGTTCCAGACTGTCAAGGAGAATTCCCTTGGCCACGTGTAAATATGACATGAGGCAAATTATTTCTGTATCTAGTCACTGCACTAGGCATGTCAATATGTGGCATGGTGTCCCAGGAGAAGCATGTGCACGAAGTCCTCCCACAACATGGTGCTTCCTTTGCAAGCACCATCCTTGCCTTCTGTCTCTTGTTTCTGTTAGCAGAATCAGGCCTCCAAGAAAGAGCCCTGTCACGTCACCCTGCTACAAAAGCTGGTGGGACGGATGAGTGTGCCTGGCCCAAGCGCCAGGGGTGTGCTAATGGGTGACAGAAAGCTGAGTTATTCTTCCTGGAGGCCAAGCCAACTGGGCTGGCTCAGAGCTACCTGAAGCCTCTTGTACAGTATAAGTTGTGAGTCTGAGTCCTATATGTAGTGTCTCTTCCATATCAGGGAGGTTGAATCTGGTGGCTCTAACTTTTCAGAAAACGTAATGATCATCAAAAAATATCACAAAACAAACATGCAAACCCCAGAAATAAACCCAGAAAAAAAATCTCAAAAGCTCAAAGATAGAGGGAATACTTTTAATAGCAATCAGTAAGCTGGAAAAAGGAGGTTGTAGTGATATGGGGGTTGGTCTTCTCCCAAGTAACAAGCAATAGGACAAGAGGAAATGGCCTCAGCTTGCACCAGGGAAGGTTTAGAATGGATATCAGGAAAAGCTCTTCACAGAAAGGGTCATCAAACATTGGAACAGACTGCCCAGGGAAGTGATTGAGTCACCATCCCTGGAGGTATTTAAAAGACGAGTAGAGGTGGTGCTTAGGGACATGGTTTAGTGGTGGTTTTGTCTGTGTTAGGTTAATTATTGGACTTGTTGATTCTAAAGCTCCCTTTCAACCTGCACAATTCAATGGTTCTATGATTCTATGACTAATTGACATGTGCAAGCTGTGGCAGATTTGGGGAAAATAAAAAAAACCCACAAAAGGAGTAACATTTTCTGACAAAGATACTAGAGGGACCTGAAAAATAAGATGAGGCTAAATTCAAGGGCTCTGAGTCATTCAGAAGAATGCAAAGATAACACTGTACCATCCCTGTTGGTGTAAATGAAAGCCTTTTATTGTAACTTTATGGAAGTGGTGGTTTAGATAAGATGAACCATGAAAGTAGGCTAGTTTGTTGTTTTAATATGCCCCTTTCACCTCTTATGTCTAATTGCTTTCCTATAAATACCAAGTAAACTACACCAAGGTTTTGAAATACCATTGGTCATAATATCTCTGGGTTCAGGTTCTCAAAATGAAGCAATCAAGGCACTTGAAACCACTTGGATTTACCTGGTAAAACAAAGCAGGGATACTCTCCATACAGCAGCCAGGTCCCAGTCTCAGAGCAGTGGGAAGGCTTTGTGAAGGCTGTCACAAAGCGACCAGAAGGAAGAAGGAAGTATTGGAGCTCTGGAAATATGGCACAAATATGCTCCCATCTAGAAATAGCGGAGATACCTCACCCGTTTTAAAGTATCATAGATTGAATGCCTTTTTTAACTTCTTCAGGCTAAAAGAGATTTACTGAAGACTAAGTGTAAATCAGCCTTGCACAATCCCTGCGGATGGAAGCAAGAACAATTTTTGGACAAGCATCATATTGGGATGAGCACATGAATTATCTTTCAGGTTATTTTTCATTGTCCCCAGGACTCAGAGAAAGAGCTGAAAGAGTGAAATTTGCATAAGAATTTTGAAATGTTGCCCTGTTGTTTTCTTAGAGGCTCAGTTTAATGTAGAAAACATCTGCCTGCCTTTGAGTGCTCTGTGGATCATTTGGTTGTTTGAGAAATCCCATTTCACTCCTTCCTCCATTGCCTGGCTGGGAAGTGTTTGCTCTTGGTACCTGTCAGCCAAGAAAAAGAAGCAACGGGGGAGGGGAGGGGTAGGGATAAAAAAAGAAAGAAGAAGAAAAAAAGCTATTTTATGTGCTTATCAACATACTTTTTTCCCTGGGCATGGGAGTAAGCAGAACTTGGCACATTCTGCATCAGAGCAGTCCTAAGCACTCATGACAGTATTCAAGGCCAAATGTAGCAGAGACAATAATAGATACTAATTAGAGTCTTCAGAAAAACTATTTTGATTTCAATGGTGCTATTAGTAATATAAATAGCAGCATATATCCGCTAGGCCTCATATTAAGGATCACATCCTTAGTTTGAATGCTGTGGTTTGGAGCAAGGCTCTTCCTCCCCAGCATTTTCTTCCCCTCTGAGGAGCTCATTCCTCTTTCTGTCTTCCAGTGCTTAAGTCTAACAGCCCTTCAGGGCTTACAGAATACGCACTAGTTTGTTAACATTTGCTTAGCAGCTTTTGCATCATTACATTTCTGTAATTAGAACACCTAGTGGCTATGATGATAGACACTGTACAAATTAGTGATATAGACAAGAAATTTCCCTTTCACACTCTTAAATATCTTTGCTTTTCTACTTTATACGTGCTGTCCTACTGTGACTCTGAACATACTTTTCCTCATACCTTGTTTTTTTAAAAAAGAGAATATTTTCTCTTATTCTATTACTTGGTTTTTCATTGTTCCCCAAAGGGTACACTTGAAATCAAGCTATTCTGCTTTCTGTGGTGATGTTTTCTCTTTTGTATATCTTCCACAAAGGTCTATAAGAAAAATGTTACTACCCTTTTCCTTATAAGCAGCAAAAAAATATTAATCTTTATTTGGTTGTGTGGCAGAAGATACACTTTCCTTTCAGAATTTTGCACAGGAAAAGGATGCATTAACAACTTTCCTTCAGGTTAAAAGAATGGGATTCAGTTACTTCGGTACCTAAGGCTTTAAGATATTCAAGGATGTCTTGCTCACCCAGACAGCTGTGGGTCTTCTGGGATTCCCATGTGATGTCTTAGATAATGAACAGGATTTCAAATTGCATGACACATCTAAGTTTAGGTACCTGAATCACTTCCCAGTAGTCCAGACCTGGGACTCTTCTACGATTATATCATCTATATGTCATGACGAGAGACACAATAATCACCTAAACATAGGTATCTATTGCCATGTGGGGCACCATGGTGCACCTGAGGCACCTGTGTAGGTAGGTAGACATGACCCAGGATCTACAGGAGACTGTGCCCTCCAGGGATGGGAGCTGAAAACAAAATGAGAGACTATATGGTATTTAAAACCACAATAGGCACCTATGTTTAGGCACTGTGTCGCACTCTTGGTGTCTGTTTTGCTTCTTTATGGTCTGTAATAAATCCTGAAACTCTGTGGATGTGCTATGTGGCTGGAAAGGTTTTATAATATTTTTCCTACTTGATCTGTTAATTTTAGATTGTCAGATTTCTTGCAATGCCTTTTTTTTTCTCTCTCAGGCTTGGGTTTTTTTTTTCCCTCTCAGGCTTGGGGTTTTTTTTTCCCCTCAGCAGTTGCAAAGCATTTTGTGAGAGATTCCCCAAAAGGGAAAGGTGTTGAATATTTGTCATAGACTTTTTTAATCTGTGTTTATTAGGCATTGAAATTAAATATGTGTTAATAAAGAATAAACATTTGTTTGGAGTTTTATAACTTTAAAATATTTTTCTTTCTCTGTCAGCACTCTTTCCTCATTTTATGCCATACTTTTAAGCTTTTTTACAATCACAGATGCGTTTTTATGGTTAGTGTGGTCTTTCTTTTTATCTACCACTAGTACTGTATTTCATACAACACGAAGAAACGCAATGAGGGGACTGTTACAGTGACACAGCCCAACTGAGCTACTTGATGTCTCCCACTGGGTCCACGTGAGGCTCCTTGGGCTTCCGCTCTCCCCTCTTTGCTAGCTAATAAGCAAACACAGGGCTGAGGTTGAAGTACAGGGCTTTAAATCATCTTAAAAGATCTGAGCGCTGAGTGTTAAGAGATCTGCTGCTAAGGGCGTGAAGAGCGCTGCTTTCCTCTCTGCCATGCGCTTCCCGTGTGACCTGGGGAAAGTCACTCACTTTGAATTTCAGAAAAGGCTGTAGGAACTCAGGGGTCAGCCAAAAACGGAAGGTGGCAAAGCTCTTGCTGAACCGCCAGCAGCAAATGAGTCCCAGAGATACCAGATGCAGAAGGGGTCGCTGACACTGCCAAATCTTCAAGTGGCCTTGTGTACCCAGGGTAGGATCAGCCAGGGTGAAGGAAAGAATACATTTAACAGTGTCCTGTCTCCTCCCATTTGCTTGGGGCACTAGGGCCACTGGGATGATCTCTGTGGCAGGGTAGCACACGAAATGGTGTTCTGGCTTCCCAGGCTTGAGTTAGTCTTCATGGTGTGGTCTTTCATGCTATTTGTACCAACAAAAGATAAAAAAAAAGGAGGCTATTGGCCAAGTGTCCTTGATAAATGCTGTGCATTTTAGACCACTCAAATATGCAGGGTTAAAAAGCCACTCAATCATAGCACAGTGTTAATCTAAATATGGCCAGGATTGTGTGGCATGACATGGAAGGTAGCATTGTGCTTCTGGTTTGTGTTGTAAAGGACTACATGTATTTTTATTCTTAGAAACATTCACATTTATTATATTATGTTGGCGGTGTTGGGGATATGGTGTAGGGGAGAACTTTGTAGAGTAGGGTTGATGGTTGGACTCAGTGATCCCAAGGGTCTTTTCCAACCTAAATGATTCTATGATTCTATGATTATCCTAAATATGGAAGTACTGTCCTTTTCATTGCTGTTTTCTGGGAGCTTGGCTAACACACATTTCCAAATAGTAAAATATAAACTATTCTTTCACCCAGAAAATAGCGTCCCTGGCATACAATTCAGGAGAAAATTCTTGTCCACCTATTTTTCTACTAAATTCAGGTTCAGCAAACCTGTTCAGGTTTGCTGCCCCATGTATGAGCAACAAGAGTGTGGCCTGTTATCAAACTATATAGAGCACAGAGAGAGACAGATTTAAAGTGTTAGAAGGAGAAAGAGTGCACTTTCTACCTTCATGCTGAACAGTTTGAGTTTGTGCACTCGCATTTTAATAAAAAACAAAAAGACCATCCAGCCAATGCTTTTATGGGGCCTTGACAGCCTTCAGAAATGCGCTGGTGTCCTGGGGCCTGAGGGAGAAGTGTGGCATCCTTCAGAAGACACAGGGGGTTGGATGCCCAAAGGGACTGAAACACTTCGCTGTGAGAGAAAGTTGATGGCAGATGTCAACGAGCAGAACATCTTTTTACGTGTGTATTTGTCAATATCGTGGAAGTTGTGGGTTTTTTTGTTAAAAGCTGTAGGAGCTGTGGATATTACTGTGTGAAATATAGAGGCTATGAGGCTTGGCTGCAGGTAGGAGCTCACCCCAAACTAACTGATCTACTGAGCTGCCTAGAAAACTGGGATGAAGAGGAACGAGAGAGCTCTAGGAAAAGAAGGGAAGATGTCTCCTTTTTGGCATCCTTCTTGACTTCAGAGGTTTTAAAATGGCCCTACACGTTGGGCTGAGACCTGCAGCCTGGCTGCTGGACCGGAGCAGTGAGGGTGGCCCAGGAGGTTGCAGGCTTTGCTAATGCTGTCAGGCATCTCCCTCCTGTGACGAATGGGTGACAGCATCGCAGCTGAGCAGGGTGACCGCCAAGATCAGCAGCAGCTGTACTGAAACCTTTTTCTACAGCAGCCTAACCACGGCATAGTTTGTGGAGTCCCACATGCTTGACGGTCCCCATAGGGATGACAAAAACTGTGAATGAGGTGCAACTGAAGAGGCAGTCAGCGATGAGCTGTGCCAGCAGTCACTGGTAGTTAGCAGGAGGAGGGTTTGATTTAAACAATAGTTTTGGGGCTAACTCATAACATGCGCTGTATTTTCCTTTCCTCTCTCTTCCTTCCCTCACCCCCAGCAGTTTCCCTTGGTTAGATAATTTAACTCACAGCTTGTGAGCTAGGAAGCATTGCTTATGGTTCAGCTGAGTTTCCCAGATTTCAAATAGCGTCAGTGGGTTTTTTGGTATGTATTGTTCATGAGTGAAACTAGGCTTGTTGTCTGGCAAAGAGGGTAGAGGCATTTTTTAGCAAGATGGGAATTAATAGGATGAGTGATCCCCCTTCTTCTGGGATCTGGGCATTTTCTACAGTGATTCAAATGTGAGCCTTGGTTGTGAAATGCATTGCTTTACTGTGAAATCCGCTAACCTAATCTACATTCTGCTTGGTGTATATTCCAATATATACTTTGGTGTTAATGCTTTTCTGTGCCTCACATGGGACACTGGTGAGCTTGTTAGGGATGATGTGTTTGCATGACATTCCCTGGATTCATCTATCTGCTTGCTTTTCTAGTATCACTCACCTGCTAGTATGATCATTATTCCTTCAGCTGGGCAATCAGCAATTTTTTTCTGTGTATTCCAGTAGAACAAACATGTAAAAAAAAAAAAAAAAGCCTGTTTTGAATTTAAAGCCACTATGTTCCTTCACAGAATGAGCTTCCATCTACGCTAGCAACTTTGTGATTCTGCTGGAGATGTTACCGGGGGAGAATCCAGTCTGCTACCTAAATCGCACCTTCACTTTGGTCTCTTGGTTAACTGGTCCAGCTAAAATATGATCCTTACAAAGCCAATGAAGGAAGGCAAGTGTCTTCTAATGCCTCCAGGGAAAAATCCTGTCCACGTAACTTAGATGCCTAATCATAGTTGGACAGGATTTCTGGAACACCGGAGGACTTTGAAGGCACTAGGAGTAGGATTTATTTGACTAAAAGTCAAACGTATAAGGACAAAACGTATTGTATGCGTCAGAGAAAGGTCCTCACATTTCCTATGCAGTGAATGGACAGAATTAAATGTTCCTATAGCACAATTCTCCTGAAGGTATTTTAACATTATTTGATCTGTGTCAGAGGCAACTATTTCTTTTCATTTACCAGGGTAGGGGGACTAGTAGCATGGTCATAATGGATGTTCTAGTTTGACTTTGAATGTATTAAAAAAAACCAAAAAAGTTTAAAACGAGGAGACGAAACAGAACATACCACGTTTGAACAATTTAAAGCACTTTTCTCAACCCCGGGTAGACATTTTTTCCTTTATTTTTGTCCCTTGATCTTTTCTTCCACCTCTCTTTAAAAATCTAAATAAATGTTGAAAGTAAAGATATTTTAGAACAAAAATCTTGGCACTCAGGGAACTAAATATCCTGCCAAAAATAGGATTGTTCAGTGATTTTAGTATCTGAGGAGTTGAGGATTGCTGGACAATAGCCAGTTTACAAATTGCTAGGTACATCACTGGGTTTTCCATGCTGAATTCCTAATTTAGGCAACCTGTTTTTTGCTTTCAGGTTTTGGTGGTGTTTTTTTCCAAACTGAATTTTCTTGGTTTCTCCTTCCATTGGGTTCTTTTACAATTACCCACTTTCCCCTGCCTCTTACTCACTGAAAGAAGACACTGGGTGTGAAAAATGCACACTGGGGCACCTCTGCCCTGGTGAGACCCCATCTGGAGCACTGTGTCCGGTTCTGGGCTCCCCAGTTCAAGAAGGACAGGGAACTGCTGGAGAGGGTACAGCAGAGGGCTACAAAGATGATTAGGG
>JAOXNO010000001.1:166664551-166700965 GCA_028565335.1 Limnodromus scolopaceus
CCCAGGGACAGGACAAGAGGAAATGGGCACAAACTCGAACATAAGAAGTTCCATCTAAACATGAGGAGGAACTTCTTCACTTTGAGGGTGGCAGAGCCCTGGCATAGGCTGCCCGGAGAGGTGGTGGAGTCTCCATCTCTGGAAACATTCAGATCCCGCCTGGACACTTTCTTGTGCAACCTGCTCTAGGAGGACCTACTTTGGAAGGGGGGTTGGACTAGATGACCAACCCATGTCATTCTGTGAAAGCACCCCCAAAACCCCTTCCTCTTATCTCTCCTTCATGCTCTTGTGTATTTCACTATAAAATACTGGAAAAAGATAAAAAGTCAAAGCATGTGGTAGTGGGAGAACAGATACACACATCTTTAAGTTCTTCACAGTTGAAAATGTAAGAAAAGAAGAAAATATTTAAAAAGAAACAGAAATTAGGCCTGTTGGTTCAAAGCTGTTTATTGAAACTTATCCTTAGGAAAGAATGTCCCCTGAAAAGAGGCAGTTTTTAAAGTCTGTCTATTGCTATTCCAACAAGAAACTAGATTTTTTTAACTGGTATTTTACAAGAAAAGGGAAAGGTCCAGAATCAATTGTGTATCATCCTCTGAAAGTAGCTTAACTGGCTTTTCTTGCCCAGCACAATGCTTGACCGGTGGCTGTTGTCTCACTGAAGGTAGCTTCGTGCTTAGATTGCTGTACAGTTAAGTTACTGCACTAGTTTTTGAACATATTAATTTACATTAATGTGATGTTTTGATCACTTTAAATTTGAGAGTGAGTTCTCTATATTTTATTTTCCTGGATCTTCAGGGAATAAAATCCATACCTTGTTAGCACAATTTGTCAGCTCTAAAGCCATCCAATAACACCATGACTGCTTTTCAGCTTAAGTGTTATTTCACAGTGTGGTGACTCTTACTGACTTGGGCTTACCTGAGTATGGATAACCTGAGTTAACTCTGTTGTAAATGCAGCCCAAGGTACAAGTGACGTGCTGAAATTTAGCTCAAGGTTTCATGTGTAGTCATACTTTTCTCAGAACGCAAAAAATGAGGAGCTTGGGCAATGATTTTCAGGAGAAAAAGGGCATTATTATCAAAGGGAGTGGCAAGAGGAAATGGGGCTCGTGGAGTGTGTCCTGGTCATAGGAGCAGTGCTTGGATTTGAGGGTGCCAGGAATGACTCCTTGAGCAGACCTTAGGTGCACCCCCCAGCTGCAGCCCTGCTCCAGGAGTGGATGTGTAATTAAAACATGGCAGAGGGCTTCAGCCCTGTATCTCTGCCCACGCAGCTTCATTTGTTAGCCCCCTTTCAGCCTCTTTTCTTGGGCTAGTCCAACAAGGCCTCTCTGAGACAAGCCTATTGCAGAGAGATCAGTACTTAGTAGTGAGGGTATTAGTCAGATGGTGACACTTGGACTCAGGGAACATGGAACAGATCCTCCTAGAAGCAATGCTAAGGCACGTGGAGGACAGGGAGGTGACTTAAGACAGCCAGCATGGCTTCACCAAGGGCAAGGCCTGTCTGAACAACTTAGTGGTCTTTGATAATAGAGTGACTACATTGGCAGACAAGGGAAGAGCTAGGCATGTGTTCTATCTGGACTTCTGTAAGGCCTTTGACACGATCCCCCACAACATACTTCTCTCTAAATTGGAGACGTATAGATTTGATGGATGAACGGTTTGGTTGGATGGTGGCATCCAGAGGGTAGTGGTCAACAGTTCAATGTCTAGGTGGAGATCAGTGATGAATGGTATCCCTCAGGGGATACCTGGGGATATTGGGACCAGTACTGTTTAATATCTTTGTCAATGACATAGACAATGGGATTGAGTGCACCCCCAAGTGCCATTGACCCAAACTACTCTATGATTCTATTGCTGGGATTAGTATGAAGACAGGAAACTGATTTATGGTTAGGGTGAAGGAGAATAGAGAAAATTGAAGATTTCTTTGGAATAAGAGTAGAGGAGACCATTTATACATGTAAACAGTGGGAAGGATTCTATGGTAAAGACAAGATTGGTCCCCGGCCTTTTTTGGTTAGCATGAGAGATGTAGCATGGGCTGCGCTAGCCAATCATGGGCTGCTCACTTGGGCAATCAAGAGATCAGGATTATAGAAATCTAACTACAATTAAGAAGACCTAATGATGTCTGACTTTTCTTCCTTGTTCTTCCCACAGCCAAACCCAGTCAATATGGCCCCACGTCATAACAGGTTTCACACTGGTCACTGGCATGACATACTAACACAGCTAAATTGCTTCTTTGTGGCTCAAGTACCATCATTTACCTGCTCGTCTTGTTGGCAAGCAGGAAATAAAAAAGCATCATGATCAAAAAAATCAAAAAAAGTCGTGTTAAAAGACCAGACTCCACTATATTATGGCATGGCCAGGCAGTCAAATAAAGTCATGGAAACCTGGTGTTATTCTACCTAATTTTAGACATCTAAGGGAAATGTTTAATTTAAGGAAGTCCTTTCTGTCCTTGGTTTTTACAGATAATGCAGACAATACACAGAAAACTATTGATGACTTAGATGTGCTGAATTATTACTCACTGGAAGTACCTTTCTCTCACCAGTGAACTTACGTAAACCCTAAAGGAAAAGCACCGTTGATGCCTCCTACAGTTTGGTGGAGTGAATTTAAGCTGCAAACTGTAAGGAAGGGTCAGAAGAGTTGCAGCCCTGTGCTCTAGAGGTGTCCGGGTTTCTCCTTCCATTTCTTGGAAGACCGGGTGCAGTGCCAGAGGCAGGATGTGAGAGAGTCCAGACGTGTCTCTTACCTTCTAGGTTACCCAGCTAACGCTGAAGGCTAAACTCCTGTGGTGGAAAAGAGCCGTGGTTTAGGACTCACAAGCAGACAGCTGTGGACCAGCACCCCCTGTATCAACAGTTGTTGTTATCCCTTCTTAAATATTAGGGAAGGAAGCAAACAGTGTAATAATGAGTTTTGAAGATAAAGAATAAAGGTGAGAGGAAAGCCTTAGGTGCAAGAGCAGAAAATCCCAAATAAATATGGTTCCGATTGCCTCTATCTGGGCAGTTCTCCCTCAGGAGAGCTGAACCACTTGTAAGTGGATCCTTCTTTTACACCAGTGACTCTTAGGTGGGTTGGGCTGCTGGCTTTGTAAGAAACAATAGCTTTAATTGTTTCTTAACATAGACATCTTTTCAGTGCTTTAAAATGAAACAAAAAGACCCCATTTAATTCCACCAGGCTTTTTGTGCCGTGACCTTTTGTGCAGTGCTCGAGTTATACAGTAGAGAAAAGGTGTTCCTTTCTTGCATTACAGATTCATGAATTTTTAAACCCGCAGTATGGGGCAGCCGCTGTCAAGTGACAATGGAAAACTGTAATTCTGTCCAGCGGTGCATAAATCCCAAGAGAGCAGCCAGGAAGCAGTAGGACCTGAAATGAAAGGTGCATCTCTGATGCTACAAAAAAAAAAAGGAAAAAAAAAAGCAAGAGAAAATCTCCCTTCTTTCTTACCCTTCCCTATTTCTTGCCTCACCACTTTTACCTCATTAGCTTTGTGTATCCAAATATTGTTCGTGTCCAAGAGAAGTGACAGGAAGCATTTATGTTAATTAACAAAAACAAATTAGCATCAATGTGAATCTATTGGCTGATATGCCTCCAGCAGGGGAATGTGTTGAGATATATAAAACCACAAAAGCTGAGAACTCTGTTGCATCTTCAACAACAATCTTTTAAAAATATCTGCCAGAGTTAATTTCTTATGCTAGTTATAATAGCAATTATAAACAAATAAAATCTCTTCAGTCACCAAAGTCTGGTAAGCACACCTGTGTCTATAGCAATATTTATTTTTTTTTGTCTGAGAAGAGCAAAAAATCTGGATACTTCCCCTTATAATGGCAGGACTTCCTTTTGCCTAATTTGTGCATCTTAATTGTGGGCTTGCGTACGTATGAGGTGTTTCCAGCACTAGGTGGACACTGACACCTTTCCTGCTTCTAACAGAGGCTTCATCTTGCTAAACCAAGGTATGAGCATCTTTGTGAAGGACCAGTGTGGAACTGATGAAAAATCTCTTAACACCAGAATATCTCTATTGAGTCCAGCCATCCCAGGAGAGTTACAGTTAATTTCACATTGCCTTTTTGAGATCAAGCTCAGAATCACTGTGTCTAAATACGCTTTGTTAGATTGATTACTGAAGGCAGGAATCTCTCTAGGGGTACAGACTTATGCAGAATATTTTGATAATTAATGTTGTGAACCTTTCTTATCTTTCAGCGATTTGTAATCCTGTGAGCTGTTATACCCTTATCATAAAAGAAAAGGATTCTAGAAATTAAGTTGCCTATTCAAAGGACCATGATATTAATCAAGCTAGTAAAAAAGAATTTGCTAGTGTATATTTTTTACAGCAATTAACAAAATTCATGTTTTGATTCTAGCTAAATTTTGAAAAATATTTTTTCATAGTTTCCTGATATAGAACAAAGATGAGGACATGAAAAATCTTTAGTTTTCTTGTTTAAGATATTTTACATAAAATGTTCAATTTGTCATTTTTTCTCAGTAGAGCCCTTTTTCTGTTAAAAAGCACTAACTGAAAATGTGTGTTTGATAATGATTTCTTTTTTTTTTCTGTAAAGTTATGTATATACAGAATGTGCAGTAGACTTTATGCAGAGAAGAGAACTGAGGCGAAAAGTTTGTTTGATAATAGCTACAGGTAAAACCAAGTGAACGTGAAGAAATCTTAATCCATTTGTGTATTACTTACAGGCTCTCAGCTTCTCTGTATTAAGATCACAGCATCTTTATCCTTTCACATCACATTCCCCCTCTAGTATTCTGGCACAATGTAAATTAACATAAAATACTAGTGTTTTTTAAGTGTTAGCAACACTCCCAAGGAAGATTGGGCATCACAGTGGACAACTGGTAAAGAAAGAGAAGATGTTACTCTTTTCGGTGAGCACCTGCAGGGTAACATCTTCTAATAACATTGGAAGAAAAATAAAACCCTGTTAATTTCTTTTAAAGTTTTAGAGATCTGGCATATGTATTTGTTGCTTCCACTTTGCCCTCAAAGACACAAGACAAGAAAAATCAACTACTTCTCTGGGTAAACTTGTGCTTTAATAAGAGTTTTCTAGTCTTCTTTGGCCATGTACAAAAGAAAGTACCAGACATTGTCAAGCTTGGACTTAAATTATAAGGGATGATGATGGAGATGGGACAGATGGGATACTGTATGTGATACTGTATGGGGAGTTCTGCAGCTGCCAAACAGGGGTTCTGGTAACTCATAGTTCTCAAAGTTATTGTATAGGAATTCTCTCTGAATAAATGTATACATGAGCATAAAGACAAACCTTGCCCAATTATATCTATAGCCTGCATCATCCTGTAATATTGCCCCAAATCAGAGTGTCCTTTTTAAATGCCTAGAACTCCCACATTATTCTTGCTTTAGGATGCCAGTGATTTGAGTGAAAGTTTGCCTTGTAGATGCATTTTGCAGTCCTGCTTGCTTAATAGTAACCAGCTTGGAGGTCTATAGCACTGAATTTTGAGGATTATTTGCAGTAGTCACCTGTACCTTTTTAATAGCTGTGATTCAGGAAGGTATTTGTCATCTGATCCATACGAAGGTGTTAATTCTGATCAGCTGTTGTGCTTTCAAGTCCTGTGCAAAATGTGTTTATGCAGCCAAATGCAGAGGGAAGGATGATTTTACTGAGGTGTAACAGATGTGGAGAAAGTGGCAAGTGGGGACGAATTCTGCTTGCCCTTATGTAGGGAGAAGAGTTGCTTGGAGGAAGGGTGTTTCTTGGCTGAGGGAAGCAGAATTCCTTGGCAAGGTGTGTCTCATGGGCACAGGGTAACCTGAAGTCTCTGGAGTGTGCAGAAAAGTTGCTTTGTGAGATGTTTGGGACCATGCTGTTTGGATGTAATCTGAAATGTCTCCGATATTTACATGCTGAAAGATACAAAAAATACAACCAGGAATGGTTTCAGATCACAAAGCATGCCATATCAGATAAGGGTGAGTGCAACACCAGTCTCAGTGGGGCTCCTTCACAGCTACAGGATCACAGACATATCGAAGAGGCAGGATCCTGCTCAGACCACCAAGGGCCCCTTAGGAAGGCTGGTGTCCTCTTAACTTTCCATGAAAAATCTATGCTTGTTAGAGGTCTTCTCAAGGGATAACTAAGTCACACTGCCTTAGTGTGAACAAATCATAAACAGAAAAGGTCTGACTTTGAAGGCAGTGGGGAAAGGTATAACAATTCTGAAAATGTCTTAAATGGGATTAACTGAATAACTTTCATTCTGGGATTAATTATATTTATGGGTCTGATCCATTGTTCAATGAGGTCAATCAAAACGCATTTACTTCTATGGATCTTTAATCAGGTAATCTGTGAAGTGTCCTCTTTTTCAGCTCCTGTCATCCCAAGATAGGCAAACCACTTATAGAAATATCCCAGCTATTGTAGTGCAATGAACCAGGTCTACAGTATAAATGCATTAAAACTCAGAAATTGTAGACGAGTAGGATTCTTGAAAACTCAGTTCTTTTGATAGTCTTGTATGCGGCATTCAAAATCAGAACTTCCCCTGTAATCTCTCCTTTTTACAATTGCGGACAATATCCTCCAGAAAATATGCTATCTTTTTCTTGTCGTCCCCTGAGCTCAACATGTTTCAAGTGGTACGAAGGTATGTAGCAAACATTTCCCCTCAATGCACTAAATATTTTCTGGGGAAGTTTCAAAACCCTGTTACTCTTCTTTGTTTGAAATGTGCTTGGTACGGTTTTGCCTTGTGAGTGGGACATGCATAGTGGCATAAAGCTTACCTGAAAAATATCTAAAGATAAGCCTGAGAAAAATGTGCACTCATTTACATGCATAAAAAGTCGCAACAGCTGTTGGTGTCCAGACACATTTATTTCTCATGAAAATGTTTGCAAACAGGTTTGGGGTTTTTTTTTTAATGGTTTTGGGGCTTTTTTTTTTAGTGTAATCAGGCCAAGATATTGCATCTGGGAAAGATTTGTTGCTATCAAAAGTAGGTGCCAAAAGGGGCATAAGAAATACAGTTCTCTAAGTGGAAATCACTTGCATTAATATGACTCTACCTACAGGTGAATGGATACTGCCTCCTCTGTTCCATCATGCTGTGAGGGCAGCTGCTAAATAAGAATCTGGGAGGTATTTGTTTTATACGTATTTTTTTTTTATATATATATATATAGTCTTGTCTCCCTATGGATTTCTATGGAATTAAATGGTTGGATCTAGGTTTAATTCTACAGCCTAGTTAGTATTGTTCTCAGAGTAGATCTGGGAAAAATTCAAACTGTGCTACATGCTGCTTCATAGAAGAATCTACTGTTCCACCTAACTTAAATAAAAGATTTACTGAAAACCCCTGAAGGGATAGGAAAATCTTCAGAATACTCATTCATCCTCAGTCAATTATAGCAAAGGATCTGAGTATTGAAACACACTCTGCGCAGCCTTAGCGCTGTAGGCTGGGGTAGTCTCGGAGGCATTCATTCAGCTTCATGTTAGTTAAAGGTAGGCATTGTCACATTTCTATTAGTAGTTAAAAGAGATTCAAACCAAATCCAAGGCTACCGAGATCTTTGCGAATACTAAACATAAAGCTTTAATCTCTTCAGTTTCAATTTTGATTTAAGCCAAAAGTAATAGACCTGTGTTTTTGAATGTTTATAGCAGTAAAGAGCATTGCCTGGGCTGCTGAAAAGCCTGATCGCCTACCTGATTACACTAGTTTCACCATGAAATACAGTGTTTTTAAAATGATATGTGTGATTAGAGACGTGCTGTCAGGTTTGGAATTAAGACTGGGCTGCTGTAGGGAGTGTGGAAGAACTCCCATTTACACCTTTGTGCTTAAACTGAGCTTTTCATTCTGGACAAAAGCAAAAAATCCTCATGTAAAGATGGAATTCATTTCACCTTCATCAGAGCTGAAGCGTGCTCAAGGTGGGGAAGATGCACGCAGGCTGAAGATGCAACAGCACATGGGACCAGGAAGAGAAGTCACAGCAGAGTCCCTTGTCTGCCTTTTCTCCATGTTACTCTTTTAGCTCTACTGCTGGTTCCACCAGCTCCTTCTTGCCAGGCGTGTGATGTGTCGTGACCATGAATACGCGTGTGTAATATCCGCGCAGCCTGTCCTCTTGTCCTCCTTTGGCTTGCCTCCACTTTCCTTTCCCACCCCATCGCCTGCAGAGCTCTTTCCGATTTGGCAGGGCCCCCTTTGGTCTGCCTCTGACTGCTCCAACCTCAGCAGAACCTAAGTGTTACAGTTGGAGAGAGATTTTAGTTGGCCTTCGGCTCTACAGCTGAATTTCTCAGGATGTGGTTACAAAAAGAAAGCACCCTGGAAAATATGAGAAGATAAACCTGACAACGCGCTTGAGTACACCACCATCTGCAGCGTATGTCAGACTGGAGCAACATGCAGAGATTCTCTCACCTTGATCTCCACCCCTTTTTGAGGTCATTTTTGAATATGTTGAAGTCTTACGCGTGAACACGCGAACTGGGAGTGTTTAATGAGGCAGCATTAGGTGTTCTGAAACTAATATAAGTTTCTGCCTTTTCAGTTTATTTCCATGTCTGAGACCGACCCTTACGTTGTTTGCAAACCTTTCCTGCAAAATCTGGAGGGAAAAAAAAAAAGAATAAAATAGAACCCAGTACTAAATGTACTTGAGAAAAAGAGACTTAAGGGACTTTTTAAGAAATAACTGCTCATTTCACTTTTTATCTTAAGCAATTTGACGTATTGGACTGGTCTGGTGATTTAAGTAGAAATGTGTTTAAGTTCATAAAACCTTCTTATTCTTACTCTTACTCCCTCTGTATTGCTTCATAGCGTACACTATAATTTATAGATGTAGTTTTCTTTCTTTCTGCTGTGGCTTAAAGTCACAGAACCATCCTCTCTGAGTTGGCTCAATATTCTTCAACATTATAGTGGTCCAAATACTAGAAAACCTATTTTGGAACATCTTGGAGACTTCATAGAGTAATCATTTTATAGGAGGTTTGTTTTCAGACAGTCATCTAAAGGACTGATACTTAACAGCAATTAAAACAAGTTTGAGAGGGTTTTGGTTTTATCACAGCACCGTAGGGATAATGTCTTCAGTCAAATAATTCAAATTCAAGTTTTGGGGCAGAAAATGATAGCAGCTTGTTAGAAGCACAGCATTATCTATACTTCTAATAATCTGTAAGGCTTTAGGTTCCTGGGTTTGGGGGTTTTTTTGTTTGTTTTTTTGTTTTCTTTTTAATACAATGCTAATTCTTTTCTTATGTCAATGATAATACAACAAATATGAGCAAATCTTTCATGCATAATCCTTTTTGTTCTTTCCGAGCCCATGTTTTACAAGAGTCATTATAACTATTTATGCTCATGTGAACAACATGGGTTTGGAAGTTCACGTAGTATTCAGCAGTTTTCAAATGTTGGCCTCAAACTCATTCTGATGGGAAAAATACTATTTTCTTAAAAGACATATTTATTTACTTTCTTTTCATCAGGAAAGGTTACTCATCTCATGATGCAAACCACTTGGGAAACCTATCTTGTTCCACAAATATTTGTGCTGTCATTAGAAAGGCTGATGAAATCTGTGTAAGTCATAAAATGTTTAGTTTAGTGCTCTATGAAAGGGAAATCTGTACTTCATTACAGCAGTCACATTTTTTTAAAGAAAAGTATTTATCCTGAAGAGAAACCTTACAAATAGTACTTGATTCACTTCATCAAACTTCCAGTTTCTCTGAAAAATACCAGCTATAATAGCACAATTTCAGCTTTGATCCATTAGCTGTTAGAGGTATTCTTATTTCTGATTGCAGGATGAGCCGTGTTATTTATACTGCTGAAAGGTTGGCTGTGGTGAACAAAAGCAAGGGATTTTTATAATGATCTAAGTAGCTAAGGCCAAACTTTTCCTTAACTGGCACAGATTAGAATTTTTAGAAAAATGGCTGATATTGCAGAAAGACATGATAAATGAAACTTTGGAGCATTCCACTGTGTACGTAAGCAGTCCTGAAGAATTACAAGTTGGGACCCCCTATGTCCATCACACTTGGGTCGATTAAGCTTCTGTTTCTCCTTTTTTTTATTTTTCATTTTTAAGTCATCACAGTATATGATTTACTCAGACCACACTGGCATACTATAACAGTTATTAACGTTTAGCCAGTGGGTTTGTATTAGAAATGCTCTATTTTTAGAAGTTTCTAACTAGACTATAAAAATAACTTTGGACAGACTTGGAGTTAGAAAGCCTCTGCAAAAGCATTGTGTTAAAAAATGTAATTAAAAATAGCAGGCTGTGTTTGGAAAGAAGTAAATACAACTGATTTATGTAACAGCACTCTATTCACCCTCTGCATATTATGACTTCCCTATAAAAGCAATATCTAAATAAGATTTTGCTTGTACACGTATTACATTACTTTACCAGCTTTACATGTGGTTCTTCTACATATCTGCTGTTTTCCTAGCTGCTTTTTTTTTTTAAGGTAATTTATCTTCCCATGTGCCTTGATCCACATACAGCTCTGTTTACCCTGAAAGAACTATATTATTAAAGATGTGTACATTGGGTGAGTGGTGCACACACAACCATGGAAGCTGGTAGTCTTTCCAGTAGATAGTTGGAGGGCTTTTTGATTCCTCTGTACCTTTCCAGTTGCATTCATGAGTGTCTGCAGAAGCTGTGAAGAAGTTGTGAGGGACTCTTGCGAATGCCCCTTGCCATCCCTTTCTTCTGCCACAGGGATGTTGGCAGGAGGGATGGGGTTTGAGTGAAGCTGTGCCAGCATGGAGACACTGCAGAGATGAGAGCAGCATTAGCCTTTACTAAGCCAGTAAAATATCTACAGAGAGTGGAGAGGAAAAGACAGAAGAAAGGAGTCCTGTGACCTAAATTTTCCATGTCTAAATAAATCTAAGTGAGTTGTGTTCGTGGGGTGCTTAATTTTTTTTTTTCAAAGGAGACTGCAGAGAGTGGGAGACAACTTGCGAGTGTGGTGTCTGTATTGTTAGAAAGCTGCCAGATCTGTTTTGGTTAGCTTGGGTTTTATCCTTTCTGCTGTCTTTGCTTGCGTGTTGGCCTGATTCTTCTCATCACGGAGGCACAGACAGCAGAGGAATGGATGTGACTCCTGGATCACTGAAGCATAATTGCTTTAAGCAATGAGCTAGCTCCTGTTACTCAGATTTGGTACAACAGGCAGCAGGTCACTTAGGCAACAGAGTCACCTACCTAGAGTCTTTTTTTCCAGCCTACAAAAAACATCACCTGACAGGGGAACCAGAGGGTTATAAAAAAGGATAACGGACCATTTTTAGCAGCTCAAGCCAAAGAAGAGATACCTGCTCCAGGAGCTCAGAGCGGGGTGGAAGGGAAACTGAATACAAACAGACCCAGAGGGAAGAACGAGATAAAACATAGGGCACATTTTTCAGGTATTAGGGGTGGATTCAACCCACCTGACTTAGCTGCTTAACTTTCTGCTGTCTATTGAAGCAGCCCTAATGGAGATGCTTCAGATCCATCTCCAGTCACTGGGGAGGCAGCTGCATGTGGTGATTTCCAGAGACAGATTGCGTATGTGTGAAGTGCTGCTCACTGGGTGGGTGTGCTCCAACCCTTTGCAGAGTAATATCCTTCAGTGACAACTTATAATTTGTTCTTTTGGTAAAAGGAGCTGTGTTTCAATTCCTTGCAAAGCTTCTGTGTACGTGCACACATGCCTACTAAAGGGCTAATGTGCAGGGATGGAAGGCTCCTGTTTCTGGCATGCGAGACGAATCTGAAAAGTTGGTACTTTGCCCTGGGACGTGCAACTACATTTTGAGTTCTCGGTATCAGGAGATTTGCAAGACAGAGGATGTGCTCTTTGGGAATATGCCTCAGGGATGTAGGGGATTCTAGGCGTAGCTCAGGCTCCAGAGGCTTGCAAGTGCTACATGTGCAAAGTCTGAGTTCCCTGTAGACCATCTGAGCTTTCAACAGAAGGTGTGTGATTAGGTTTTGTCCGTTGGGATAGTAAGAGTCTCCATTTCCTCCATGCATATTCAACATTGATGTTCTTTTAGGCTTGATTGCTGTTTTCTTTTTATACAGGGAAGAGAAATATAACGTCCTTTTTATTAACTTGAGTTTCAGAGTCTCTGGAATCTGGCTTTAAAATACATATTTTTCTAGATACATTAAAATCCTATTCTGTAGCATGTAAGGGTGTAGTTACATGAATATTTTCTTCAGCAGCAAAGCAAGTTTAAACTATACCCCCAGGCAAATAAAACATCTGCAATGACATTGCTGGAAATTTCATAAACAATTTCAATTGCATATTTACAAGGAATATACTCATTTTCAGATGAAGGAGAGGTTAGTATTGAGTTATGTGTGGAAGTATCTATTAATCAAAACAGTGCAATAGATGATCTCAAAGGAAAACACTTTTTCAAACTTGCAAAAGAAATCCTGGCAGACAAAACCAGCAGATCTGTTTGAACATTTATGTTTCAGGCTGAAACTTTTCAGGCTAATCACTTTGTCCCACTCTGAATTGAATGCTCTTTCAGATGAGAAGAATGCAGAAGTAACCAATGTTTAGGAACGGGAAGGCATATTTCCAATGTGTACTAGGACGATCATTCAGCTGCATCCTAATGAAATGCCTGTATATTCTTCATTTACAGAGTTAAATCTGCACTAACTGTGTTCATGAATCTATTCCTCCCTTTTAGAAACTAACAGGCTTCTGCTTCTAACACTTGTGGACAGCTTTTTAAAAAATGAACCAAATGTAAACTCATACAATGCTGTTTTCATCAGTTACCTGGCAGCCTGAAATTATAAGGCTTGGCCAATTTCTTTAATAAAGGGCTTGACTGAGAAACCCTGGAAACTGCTGAAATACTAACACAGACTCTTGCTGCAGAAATACATTAATGTATGCCTTATAGAATCCAAATATATATCTGTGCCTTGTGAGTTTCCAACAAATCTCAGCTTAAATATTCTCAGCTGCCAAGATCTCCATCTTCCTGTTCCCCACCCTGGCCCACATTCTGCAGGCACAGAAGAATGGCAGCCTAGGTAAGAGATGAAAACATCTTCTTCTCCATCCCAATAATGATCACAGAAAACGTACTTGGACTACCTCTGGTAGCAGGCTGTCTGAGCATCTTATAAAAGACCTCTACTGCAGAGGATGAGTAATTACCTGTGTAAACTCCAAACTCCTTAAAAAATAAAAAATCTGCTATATCACTGTGGGATCCCATCATCCGTACTGTAGTATTTAACTGTGCTTATTAAGGACAAAATAGGGATAGGATTATGGTAATTCAGTTTTATCCCTTTAGTCTGCTCAGGTAAAACTGTAGTCTGACTCAGGAAGGCAGTTCCTATGCTCCTTTATTGCTAACATTTAGTTATACTGCAACGAGTGCATTCACTAATACTATGTGACCATGGCAGGATTAGTCACATCAATAAGGACAAGTCACCTGGGTAACATTAGAAACTAAGCAATGGAATATATTTTGTTGTACTTTGAAAATCCATAGGTTCACTCAGAATGTTGAACTCCTATTTCCTTTTTCTCTATGAAACCAAACCACATAATATTTTTATTTAGGGGCGGGGGGTGGGGGGGTGGGAAGGGAGGAAAATAAAGACACAGCCTGTCCAGATAATTTCTAAATTATATTCTGCAAGTGGGTTTAAACAAAGTCAAGAGTTTCTGTGCTGTTGCTGCTCAAGCTCTCAGGACTTTGGCTGTCCCTCAGCTGGCCAGGCAGGATGCTGGGGTGCAAACCGGGAGGCGATGGGGCTGGTGGCTACCCCAAGCCCCTCCTCAGCCCTGCCGGAGACTACAGCAAGGGAGCACCTCTCTGGAGGCAGCCCGCAGGGAAATTGTGATCACCTCCGATAATTAGTCCTGCACATTTCGCAGCAGTCAAGGAGATGAAAGAGCAATTGTTCCATCTCAAAGTCATTTTCTGTTGCTAATGGTCTGGTTTTGTCACATGTGAAACGGGACTAGGAAGCAGCGTAGCTTTCTTATTAACTCATATGTCTTGACCCCTTATTTTTTCTGAGAGTTGAACCTTATTCAGCTTAATCCTTTTCCATCATTTCCCTGAATATTTATTGTGAATAATCTTTGAATGTTACTGTTCTTAGAACCTTATTGCTAGCCTGGTGCACAACTCTAATGAGGTTTATTGTAAATATTTTAACTGAATCCTTTTTTTCCCCATCAAAACCCACAGCTGGCTAAGAACCGTGTCATCTTGTAGCATTATTTTTTTCTGTTATGTGGTTTCAGAGTTGATAGCTCCTTCATAAATTTAATTGGAACGTTGATATCTACTTCTGGACAAACAAGGTCTCTGCATGGAAAGGGTTTCTTCCTCCCTCTGCCCCCAAGGCAGTTAGAAGTTAAACAAGTCTGCATAAAGATCAAATTGTGTTTAAACAGCGTTAAGTCATGCAGAGAATATTACTGTTAGCTGCTGCCTATCACTTATGTAGGACCAAGATGTGGCTTAAACCATCCAATAAAAAAAAATGTAAAATTTAACACTTGGAAAGGAGCACTGTAAAAATAATGTAAATATGTAAAGCTTATTGTCTTTGTTTCTAGATTATTACATTTATGCTGTACTAGAGCATATATCCTTTGCTTCCGTCTAGTTTACTAGGAGATTCAGGTTGCTCTATGTCTCTGACCTTTCCTCTTCATTATTTCTCAGTCCACCAATCTTCGTGTCATCTACAAATTCAATTAGCAATGATTTTTGGTTGTTTTCTTTTTTTTTCCTCCCAGGTTCCTGAAAGGTCCAAAACACAATCTGTGCAGGACTCCATCAGCAACACTCCCATATAGTAGTGAGTCCCTGTTTAAAATTACATTTTGAAATGTATCAGTTAGCCAGCTCTTAATTCATTTAATGTTGCGTCTGCTATATTGATTTTACATCATTTGAGTTTCCTGATCAAAATATTATGTGGGACAAAGTAAAATGCCTTGCAGAAATCTAAGTATATTACATTATCACTATTACTTTCATGAATCAGATTTGTAACCTCATCAAAAAAGATAGGAAATTTTCTCTGACACAATCTATTTTCCATAAATCCAGGGTGATTGGCATTAATTGCATTATTGTCCTTTAATGCTGTATTAATCAAGTTCTCTCTCTTTTCCCGTTTCATTTTACCAGTCCTGGACAGCCTTATTGTGGACCCAGGTCTCATTAATCCTTTTAAGATATTGCCATAGCATAATTTTTCCTTTCAACCACATGGAACTTTCACAATATTCCAAGAATTACTAAAAATTGGCTTTAGCGCACAGACAGATGTAGGAGAAAGAATGCATAAACCAGTATTTTTATTCCTTCCTTTCTTGGAAAAGATAACAGGACCATTGCCATTTCCCTAAACTCACTGTGTCCGGAGTGAAGTCACAGCACAAGAGATGACTCAAGGATCCCTTTTTTTTCTCAGAAAAAATCACATTTCTGGCAACCTGCCCACTTCTCCTGGCCAGTGGAGTGAAAAACCAGATGAAATCATATGCCTGTCTTTGCAGCACTGCCCATGCCCTAGGATCGCAGTTATTACTGTGATGGCCTGGGAGGAATAGAGAGATTTCTTGGACCAAGAGCAGGAGGATTGCATTAGGAATCACAAAATATCTAAATTTGCACAGGATTGATCCCATTTTTCAGGTTGCATTGTAGGATTTTTTGATTTAAGCTGAACGGGATGTTTAAATAATATATTGACTTAAATAAACTAAGTATCTGAAAAGAAGATCACTTTAGCAGTGGACGTGACGTGGGCTATGACTTCTTTTTGGGAAAAAGAATCAGTGGGGTAGTCGATTGTCTGCAAAGAAGCAGAAAAGAAAGCAAGTTGTCCTGAAGCACTTGGATTCTGTAAATTTCTGAGTTGAAGAGTCCCTTTTGCTAGCTGAAACGTTATTTCTGGCGCTCCTTCCTGGAAGGCAATGGAGTGAGAGGGAGCCGCAGAGCCTCAGAGCATTACACAGGCTGCTTGTTGAACAAGAGCCTTAGCTACTGACGTGTGACTGAGAAACTACTGGGCAGCCAAAGGCTCCATAGCTCTGATGTGGGCAGAGCATTTGGTACCTTTCGCAGGACTTGGGCTTTTCTGGATTAAAAATTATCAAACGAGGCAGGAAAACAAGTTATGTTGAGGTGCTGGGAACCAAGCGGCACCCACCCCAAGGTATTGCTCAAGGGTCTGTATGGAAGAACCTGACGGCTGAAGTGACATTAATGTGGGAGGTGTTGTGTAAAGTGAACTTAATGGAACGTTTCCCATTTCCCCAGACTTCATTTCACACATTGAGAACCCTCTGTCCCATTCTCCACCCCGTGTTCTGAGAGATCAGTAGCACATTGGTGCAGCCTCTTAGAGCATTGCAGAGTTCTGCATGAAACGCTCCAAATTGCACTCAAGTGGCATCTTGGAGGCAAAAGCAAGAAAATTCAGGCCATGCCCTGGCAGAGAGAAGTATAAATCACCTCTGAACTCGAAGCCATGGAGCACTAGTTAGACTGGTGCCGAGCCTGAATCAATAAACTTTACGGAGAGGCAGTTTTTTCTCACTCCTGGATCTCTACCACTGACAATTGAATGGTTTATAAGGTGCATTTACCTTAAAAGCTGTTGCAGCCATTATAAAGAAACAAGCCAAAGACTCCCTAGAGTGTTTTAATCAGGTGAATTTGGACTGGTAAACTTTTCAATGAAGAAGTGTGGCTTTCAAAATGCTAGACTATTCCATTTTGTTAAAGAGTGAAAATGAAAAAAAATATTTTTATTTAGCATAGTTTTACACAGAAAGGTTTGATAATGAAAAAGTTGCAGTTTATTGAAAAAAACCCTGATGTGAAGAGCAAATTTCAAATGCTCCAGAATTATTTTCTGTGCAAGCTTTCATAAGGTTGCTTTTAATGATTCAAAGTGATTTTTTTGTCAGATCCACAAAATCTGTTCCTATTTTCTGATCAGTCAAGTTGAAATACTCTTAATGACATATAATTTCTATGATCTTAGCCATAGTAGACTTTTTGGGTGGAGAGCAAAAACTAGTCAGACAAAAAGGTATGTGTCTGAAAGGAATGAGTAGGGTGTGATGCCAAAATGTATGCATTACCCATTTTTCAAGGCTTACTTTGAAATTCACGAATACCATGAGCTTTCAACCCATGCTGAGTCTAAAAAAGTTAGAAAAAATTATGATTGCTTCGCATATATTCCATCAAGATGCAAGACTGCTATGTGAGAGACAATTCATATGGACACTAAGGCTTTCCCATGGATTTCTTGGTATGTGGTCTTTACCATTTGGCAAAAAACCTAAGGTGAAAGCAAGCTGCACAACATTCTTGCTGTGTAGTAGCTGAATAGAGACAATCAGGTCGTTATAGTAAAGTTTCTGTAGAGAAATACTGCTTAAACAGCAGTCCTAGAAAGTCAGCTTTTGAAATTGCTATACATTTAGAGAAAACTGACCAGCATGTCCTCATGAATGAAACAAAAACCTTTCCAAAGTCCTGGCTATGATTTTATTCTGCTTGTGCAATCATACTGAAGGAAAACCTAAGAAATGCCTCCACTGCCAGTAACGTAACTATTCCTTTCTGCTTGTTACAATGTAGAGGAATTTGGGTCAAATTCTAAAATTTTCATCTGGATACTGTGGCATAAATGTTTTTAGCTACTATTATTTCATAGCCAGGCTGGTGGGACTGAATGGATAGCTAAAACTCCAAAGACAGTGCAAAGAACTGAGGTTTACTTTCCCTGCTGTGGAAGACATAATTGGTTCTCATTCAAGCATATACCATAAAGGTAAACATCGCCATCCCTCTAGCAAGATATCTAGAGAGGCTTTCTTTTAGTGAGGAATGCAGCCTTAAAGAAAGCTGTTTCCATATTATACTGCCAATATCTACAAGTGTTTTTTTCTGAACTGTGCCTCAGGTATTGGAAGGGACAGAGCTGAGGCATCCACCAGCATGCGTCCATTAGTCATTTCTCCCATGGAAATGCTGAAAAAATGAAGTTGAGAAAAAATGAATCCTGATATTAAAGTCAGTGCTCTACTGCTTGGTGCATGTATTCCTGCTCCTAGTCTACAAAGACCTGCCTCTTATGCAGTTTACTATTATTGGCAGTTTTCTTAGAAGAAATTTAAAATATGATGGGGTATGTGTTTTTTTTGGTTTTTTTTTTAATTACTACAAAGCAAATGCCATCACTTGAAAGACTTGCTGTTTCTGATTTTTCTTTACAAGCTGCCTTTCTTCCCAAAAGATTCTCCATGCTTTATTACCCAAACTCTGATTACAGACCCGTGGGAAGTAGACCTGTGCATGAGTGAACTTGTCCCCCCATTTTGAACAGTGTTCCATGTTTGAAAACCCTGTAGTTAGCAATGTATTTGTGAGGACACTCGTGGAATCACTAATACAAGTCAATAGCTGAAAGCTCATTAATGCCAAATTCAAAAGCTTTGAAAACACATTTCTCCCTTTCTTACAACAGCGTATTTTTTGCCTTATTCAGAGAGGAAAAAGCAACCTGCTTGAAGGCATGTGGAGTTCTGAGGTAAAAAATTAAATAGATTCTGATCTTGAAATATTTTCTCATACCATGCTGCCTTCCTTTTGGCAATTTGGTGTGAAATTCCACCATTCAAATGAGGTAGTAGTTTGCCTTTACTTCACATGGGATAAAATCACCCCCCCAGGTGCAATGCCAGAATGAGACTGCAAAACCAGGAGAAGCAGTGGTCAAGATCCACCGTTAGTAGATCCAGTGCTAGTTGCTTCAAATGGCATGGGCGATCATGGCTGGTTGTCTTTTTGGTTAGTAGCTTCTAGCATGAAGGGAAACTTTTACATGAAATACTTGGACAATGGTTGAATCTCTTGGGAAAGCCATATAAATTCATTAAAAGTCATCATCCATCTACTATTTTTTTTTTAATTAAATAATGCAAAACATATAAACCCAAGTTAATTCTTTCTCTTTTAATTTTGCAACTTCCCCTCTCCCCTCGCCTTCTTTTACCTCCTCCTGCCCCAAGCCTAAGAAGAATGGGAATTCTTACTGAGATCAGTCCATTATAAGAAGATTGTATATAGATTAAGAAACAGAGGATTTATGGAGGACTCAAATTTGTAGAAGATTGAGGACTCATTTAAGGGCATTTGGAAGCCTTTTATGGATTATATATACAAAACAGATGTTACATCTTAGAAAAACTTGTAATTCATTGTTATTTCCTACTTGACTATGGGGTGGGAGAAAGACTACATTTTATAGTATTGTGAACTAAGACAATTTTTTTTTCACACAATAGAGTTTCTTCACTTCCTTTCCTTTTCTCTGTTGGGGTGTGTGTTCTCAATTACAGAATATAGCACCTCTCATGACAAATAATTAGTTTTTCACAAAGAGAACAATTATTCCAAAGCCAACAAGAACAATAAAGAGGAACAGGAGTAGGAACACAATGCCTTGGTTCTAAAAAAGCAACTTCTTATTTAAGTAGAAACCACAAAAATATTGATAGGAACCATGTTAACTCTTCTTTGGGAATAATCCATCTTTTGGCTGACAGGAAACAGGACTGTGGTTTGTGCCTTCTCTTTATTGGAATAATTAGGGACCTTGCTAGGTCTTCACTTAAGTCAGCTGAAAAATGACCTGTTTGTCAGAATAGCACCTGTGGACCTTAATCTTTTTGAGGACGCCCTCGGCATGGTTACTCTGTATGGGGTCTGGGGTGTGCTGTTTCCAGAGATTCCTCTATCCATAACAATTCCCTTCTGATCTACTCTGTGAGCTTTTTTCGTGAGATTACACACAGGGTCTGTAGGGCCATGGGTGGGAGATCCCTTTGGGTTCCCATTTTAAGCCCAGACCCATCATGGGAAAAACTTTTAATTGCAACAACCATTTGTCCTTCAAAGGTCTTGCTACCCCTCCACTTTCCTTAAGGCAATTTGTATATCCCAGGGAGCTGGTAGAAATTCTCAGACCCTTTGGAGGTCAAAAACTGTGTCTTGGGATGGTAAAATTAAGACAAAATTAATATGTTGCTCAGATGCAGTGCATTGAAGGGAAGCGGTTCTTGAAATTTTTATTTTCTATCTTTATACTTGCATTTCCCACCACTAGGTTTGCTCTGGGACTCTCTTTTTCATGTAAGCTATTTAACCTAGCTATGACTGTTATTTGGCAGCTTGCCTTTTCTGGAGTGCTGCCATTTATTCCTTATATTTGCTGATCTCTTTTAAAGTATGTTGAACAGTCAATTTGGAAGATCTGATTTTTATCTATGACTTTTACCAGCTGATTGCTTGTTGCTGGTGCATAGTGGATAGCTGTCAGTGAATAATTCTTGTGTTCCTAACACTTTTTGTTCAGAAACAATGGTCTTGAAAGAAACATACTACATGCAAGTTTTCCATTCTTTTTTTAAAGGAGGTCTTCTCTCACATATTTTTCTCAAGGTTAAATTCAGTCATTGTATATACCAATAATAGCATGTGTTTTCTTTCCATGACTTCAAATATTGTAAAATTTGAAGGAGAAAAGATGAAAAAGTGGTCTTGGAATTAGGAAAGTGTTGTTCAAATTGGGACAGAAGAAGGAGAATCAAAAAACTCATGTTCAGTTTCTTTATTTAATGTTGAATTGGTGTTTAACCAGTCCCAGACCCAAACCTTTCTGCCTTTGTGCTTACATTTGTAAATGAGACTTCTTCTAAATTTTTATTATGTATTTAGTGTTTTTTTTAAAAAAAATAGTTTCTTTGGTGAGATAATTATCTCTTATTAAACATATATGAAGGGCAAAAGAGCATTTTGAACATTAGGAATGACTACTCTGTGTATTATTTATTACATACTGAGAACTACAGATTTCCAAAACAAATGAGCCACTGCATAAGTTCTCCAGGCATGCTTAGCATAGTTAAAATCTGTTTCTAAACATGCCACTCTCCTCCTGTTAATGGCTGTTCTTACAATCATATTTTCATAACGTTTATGTAAAAAGAACCTTCTCATAAGGCTGAAAAAGCTCAGGCTCATTCAGACGAAAGAAGGGAATTTGGTTGGACTCACAGAACTAATTAAGGGTTTCACTACGTTTTTTTTTGTTGTTCTTGTCACTTGCTTGTGGTGATTGTAAATATCTGTGGTAGTTTATTTGCCTGAGTTAGAGTAGGCTAGATGTCATAAAGAAAATTTTGGGGTGATTATAACTTGATGGAGATATATCAGGGCTGTGGGTCTGATAAAATGTATGGGAAGGGGAAAGGGAGCAGCAACACCAGCCAGAAAATATTCTGTTTACCAATTAACTGCTTCTGCTGCACCAGAATTCTAGCTGGAAAGAAGAAATACCCATGGCAATTCTTGCTCTGATGGATGGCCTGTTAGAACAGAGGGTTGCCAGCAGGCAGGGTGGGTTCCCTTAGCAAAAGAGAAGCCTTCACTAAAACTGGGGCTGAAGAGATCCAGAAGCCTTCTTGAGTGTTTATTTGAGGTTTCCGTGTTCTACTGGATGAGTGGATCATTAAAACGGCTCTTTATCTCACTAGGAAACCCTGTGCAATGTGTTACACATGATTCATAAAGACAGCAGAAGAATTAAGATAGTCTTGAAACTATTGTTCTAGACTAATCATGCATGATTTTAGTAATAACAGTTTTTTGGCCAGTATCTGGGGCAAATACTATTTTTCTAAACTGGCACTCTCAGCCTGTGTAAGAAGTTATTGAGAAGTGCCTGCAGAAAGTTACTCCCCAAACCTTTTTAATTTCACTTGGACATTCAAGTGCTACTGTAGTTTCTTCAGTAACACTTGTGATGAAATACATAACCTAGCTGAACTGGATCCCAAATCCAGACAGTATATCTGATTTTGTTGTGATTTACAGGGCTAAGGATAACATCAATTTGACATATAACTTTGCTCACCAGACTGACAAAATACTGAGGGGAGGGTGGAAAAAGTAGAATGTATAAATCATCTTTCAGGTGTCAAACCTGTGCTGTCAGATTACCCTGGTCCTCCAGTCCTAGGAACTGACAGATTGGCCTCCTCCATGGTCTGTATTGGCTGTAGAATTGACTCTTTGTGCTTCCTGGAAGTTCATCATTCTCGAAAGCAGGAGTGAGCTAAGGCTAGGCTGATCTCTTCTTGAAATATTTGCCAAGCTTGAAGAACAATTATTCTTGTCAGCTGATGCTTCAAGACTGTTGGTCCCTTTTCCTTTTTTTCATCTGTCCCTACTCCACATCTTTGTACTTTGAACTGCTTCAGCAGCACTAACATCATTATCAAAACATTATTTATTATGGTTCAGCCCAACTTCAGCCACATCAAACCAGCAAGCTGACTGGTTTGGGGATCCCTTGCAAAACACTTCAGGTTCATTTCAGGTAAGGAAATGAAAATAACTTCATGTTGTGATACCACCTTAACTGGAGGAAAATCTGTGCAGTGGAAATGGCCCTTAAACTTGCTGTGGTAGAAGACTTCTGCCAATCCCCCATTACATCCCCAGCTGGGTGTGCCAAGACCAAAATTTAAAGTGCAACTTTGAGGGAAGAAATATTCCCGTTCTCCGATAGAGCAAGAATTCAATATCCACCATTTAATAAGAGAGCAAGTCTTCTCCTTATTAGCCAATTATTGCTGTTGGCTCATACGTAGGTTTGGAGTGATCATAGTTTCCTTAAGTGTGTTTATTGGGTAGCAAAAAAATTCAGAGCAGGCAAAAGTAAGCTGCCTATGCAGATCTATGGTGTGCATATTTTTTTAATGCTTTAATTCTTGAAAATGCAGACTTTACCGAAGAATTTTTCACACAGGTATTTTCAAAGGAGGCGAGTTTGAGGATGAAAGTTGCTCTTGTCTGAGCCAAGAGCTTCTTCCAGAAGAGCTCAGTAAGACATTAAGAGTGCCTCAGTGTCACCTGGGCAGTTGAAACTCTCAAGTATTATCTGCTAGGAATGCTTATTCTCTGCTTATTCTGACTAGTACTGCCATGATAAAAATGACTGCAGTGCTGTATTTATAGCCTGCCTCTGCTCCTGGACTACACAAGTAATTGCTGCCTTGTCTCGTGAAATCACAAGACTTAGGGCTGTTGAAGAGTCTCCTGTTTCATGGAGAGGTGAACAGTGATGAAGAGGATAGAGGAGTTTTACAATAGTATGTAAGGATCTACAAAAGCAGCTGCTTTTGCAATGTTTGCTTAAAAATCATTAAGGTGTCAGGGATCAGCTACAATTATTCCCAGCTGAAAGATGTAAGTAGCCCCTTAGATGTACTCTGGTTTTCCCGGAGAAGTCTAATGTGTGAAATAAGACTTACAAGGACCTGCAGGAGCAGCAGGCTTTGCTCTTTCCTGGCTCAGACAAGGGTTAATGTTGGATTTTTTTTCACTTGAAAATAAAGTCTGTTTAAAGGACTGCCTGTTGAACAGGCAGTTGGCAGTTTATTTATCTGAGCTGCTGAACACGGAGCCTATAAGGTCCTAAACTAATTTATGGCTCTGTTAGTCAAAATCAACAACTTAAACTTTACCTGCAAGCTCACAAACACATAATATAGTTTGTGGAGCGCTGGCTTAGTATTTACAGTGGGGCATTCGACATAGCAGTGAGCTTCATATGCTCTGAGCCAGCTTCAGTTTCTATATGGATTCAAGCTGTAAATCTCTGAGCACTTGTTTTAGGAGCATAACATCGAAGCAACTATGTCTGCCTCTGAAAGAACTGTCACAATGTCTTGCCCGCACCGTAATAACCAAGCAGGGATATTTGTTCCTTCTTACTCAAAAACACAGGCTTTTTTTCTGCACTTGTGCTATTAGGATCATTTATAAAATCAGCGCTGCTGAAAAAGCATAAATTCTGAACACTTAGTTCTTCCACAATTCACAATATGACCTCTGGGGCTCGCTTTAGTTGTGACTGAACTAGCAGGGCAACAGTATTCTTCATGTCTTTGTTAAATTTAAAATTACCACTTGTAAAAAAATAGTAACTTAGCTTCCCCTCACCCCGGTTCTCCTTCACATATGAGTTTTGCTGGACTGGATGATGACATTAGCAAGCCTTTTGGTGGGGTATGTAACTTGGGCATTTAGCATGTGAGTTCTACAGGCTTGAGTAATCAATCTCTTTTAGCTTTATACACTTCTGCAACACTACTTATTGTAAAGGAAAACCATAATAAGTCTGTGGAACTAATTTTTAATTTCAGCTAGGTACTACTAGAAGCTGAGCTCAGAAGAATAACCTTATTTTACTTGAGAACTTTACAGGTAAGATGCAGATTGTTTAAATGTAGTGGTATAGAGATTTCTTCTATAGCTGATAAGAGTTGGCCAGAAGGTGGTTAATTTCCCTTAAGGAGCCAGCTGTGTTAGATATTTGTCTGTCTCCACTGTTTAAAGAAAGAGTTCAGATGATGATCTCAAGAAACATACATATGATCTAATAATTTAATTTTGCTCCTGGGTCTGGTCCTTGATTGCTGCATAATGAGTCACAGACCACAAGGTATGACCAGCTTTGAAAAACCTGCCAGAGACACACATGAGTATAGATTTCTGCATTAGGTACTAGCTTTTAAAATCTTGTAGTGATGTTAACTTGAAAAATGAGTGACCAGCCGGAGTCAATCAATTTTGTTTGATGTAAAATTCAGTGTTTATAAGTATAATACTGATTCAAGTTTTGCATCTGGCAAGTATCTTTTCTTTAGTGACTATAAAATTTGGGTAAAAGATTAGCTGAATTATTTCATTCTCCTACTTGATAAGAATGAAAAAATACTTTGAGATTAAATTGTAATAAGCATGGTAAAATAATAAGGAAACGGAAATTTACTGTTCCAGGGCTCTTGTTCTTAAACATTGCCTCACAGTGTACACCTGTTATTGACAATATTTTTCTTATTATTTCTCAATAAAAAAATTTAGAAATATTTTTTCTGTCATTACTTTTCAAACTTAGAAGCCTATCTTACAAATTATTTATTTTTTAAATTTACAAGGTAGAATTTAATAACTCAAGTGTATTTCTGCCATTTCTCTTGGTGAGATCACAGTATATTTACACAGTACTTCAGGTTACAGTTATAGTGCATTTATAGCTACTGAATAAAGGATATCAGTACACATCCTTGCTAAAAGTTGTTAAGATCTTTTCCACTGGAATATACCAGCCCAGGTGGTTTTGGCATTGACAGCATAGGTAGCTTTATTAATATCTATGACAGCATCTTGTTAACTGCGCCTCCCTGTTCGTTGTGAAGAAATGATAGTAAGGCCGTGGTGATTTCAAGAAAACAAATGAACTCAAGAGTTTCAGAAATTTTTAGAGAAACCTAATAAAATGTTATTTTCATAGCCCAGTAGAACGTTAAATGTAGTAAAAAACAATGGCTTTGTGGGCTTTTCATGGGTTAAATATCTCAATAAGTTTGGGAAAAAACAGTCAGTTAATTTTTTTTTTTTTTTAATTCAATGCACCTTGGTTCGGTTTGTGGGTTACTGCAACAGAAGCAATGAAGATTCAGGATACCTGTGCCAGTCTGCAACAGAGATGCAGATTTCATTGCTAGCTATATTTGAAAGTCAAATGAGAGCAAGAGATGAATATCACTTCTTCAGTCAAGGCAAAGTAACAAGTCAGGCCTTGAGGGTGTCTGGGACATCCCAGCTAGGAACAGTGGAAGACATACCTGCAATGGCCAGCCTACAGTGCAGCTCAGGGCAGGTCTGGACACCAGGCATGAACTTACTTGGAACTTCTGGGTCACAGGCAGGGGGGGAGGATGGTCAGGGCCGGAGTTTAAGCCTTGGACCAGGTTAAGATGATCAGGGCCATTAAGACCTACTCAGGGTCCTGTCAGATACTACTTTCACCGAAATTCTCTTTCACCCAGATTATGGAAGCAGTGCTCCATTTCCTTCCTAACTCTCATTTATCCTTAATGCAGTCCAGATCAGAAATACTCTTTCAAGTTTTTCCTCCGTTATCTTCTTCTGTTTGTTCTCCTGGATGTGTCCCAGGGTTCCAATTGTTTCTTGAGCAATTCCATTCTTTGGTGGGCCCTCCTGAACCCTCAGCTTTTGGTAAGTGTTTCTCAGGAGGGGTTTCTCTTTGGCTTGCCCACCTTCATCTTATCTTCAAGCAACAGAATCTGGAAGCTCATGCTCAGCTTCTGTTTCAAGCTTGATAGGTCACAGATCTTATCATATTCGGGTTGCTTTTCCCTGCCTCATCTCAAACCCCAGTTTGTCTTTCTCACATCTCCTTGTGAATGTCTGTCTGTCAGCTCAAGCTCAACACAGTGAAACAGGCCTTCCAGTCCTTTACTAAGGGGATATCACTGCTGAAATAGCAAGGAATAGCAGGGAAACACCACTGCCTTGCCTGATACTACATCCACAAAAACAGAGTATGGAAGAAATTTGCAGAAGTCGTTTCATCTCCATCCATACAGGTAATATTAAAATCCAGATTTACTCTGACTCTTGTCAGTGTAATGATACTTTTGCCAGTGCTCTCAAATACAAACTTTCTAGAATGTGACCGAAAAGATAATGGACCGAAAGTCCAACACTTTGGCAAAATTACTTCCCTTAGTGATATCTCTCTTCTTTTTTTTAAGGTGAGTGACTCAACTGAAACCATGAAAGTCCTTAAGAGCACCTACGTAGTGGATTTAGGCAATACTTAAGCATTGGTTTAGCAGCGCTGGTCCTCCTTGCAGGTCCAGGCACTTTAAATTTAAATATATCCTCACTTAAGTTAAAGAAACTCTGAACCAATATGGCTATGCTTTAATTCCTACAGAAGCAGTCCAAGGGATAACCTCAGGTGGTGTCTCCGGGTGCCACGGACTAGCCCACACCATACTGCTGAGCACTATTCTCCTCCATAAGAGATTTGTATTGTAGGGAGAATAGTCAGAAACAAATTAAAGAATGGCCTGGCAGTGAGGCAGCATGGACAAGCAGGGGCCAGCTGGCCCTCTTTAATTTAGCTGTAATAGTTTGCACAGTGGGATGGCATTGCATTAGGTACCATTAACATTATCCTAACTGAACAAATTATATTTTAAGGTATGTGGCAAATGAATTGGAAATTGGAAAAGAAATGCAGCTCAGTGGAGGTTAAACATTCTCACTGAGGAGAGGAAGGGAAGGGGGAAGGATATACTAAAAATACCATGCAAGAGTGTCTCATTTGACTAAGCTGAATAAAAGCTCATCATCCGTATTTCCCCTTTCATTTGGATGGGTACTTAGCAAGCTAGATAAATATACACCTACACCTCTAGCCTGTTTTTGATTACACTGATGTGCCACTGAAATTGTTTGCTGTGTTGCTAATAGTAACAGCAATGAGAATTTGAAGAAAACTCGGTTCAGGTTGCTGAAGTGATTTGCCTTAGAGACAGTTTCTGGTAGGTAGAGTTTTTGGTTGATATTCACAGAAGAAATCAGTTCTGTACACTCAAAGCGCCTGTCCTACTAAATATAAATTCATGTTCTCATACTAGGAAGGCCACTAGTATTATGAACAATATTTTATTCAGAGAGGTAAATCTCAAGAAAGGAGCACTCATTTCCTCTTCTAGTAATTGTGTAGAGGAGAATTGTATTATCACAAAGTCCATTTGGCAAAGCAGACATAAAAGCTAGTGGTCATTGCTGTGCCATACCAACTGATGCTATCAGCAAGCTCTTTTGTAGAGTATTTGAGTAAATGCTTTTTTCTTTCAAATCCACAAATTAATATTGTTTCTGAGTTTGGTTTTTTGGTTTTTTTTAACACATTCAGTTCAAAATTATTAACTGTTAGAGGTTTTAACTAGTGGGGTTTTTTTGTGCAACTTCTATGTGAGCAAAAAATATGACAAAGATGGGAATAAGTGAAGCTGATACTTTATTTCATTAATAACTTAACCACATTACAATAAATTAGCTATTGTGGCCCCTTCCTAACCAAACCATGACGAGTTCTCCACCCAAGTTACTTCCTTTCCCTGTGCAGCTCTGGTTTTGCTCTTAAATCTTTACATGTGAAAGGTAACTGGTTCTTTTAATACATTGGAGGGAAATGTCTGGGCAGCATCACTCATTTTTTTTCTGTGTGGCTGGAAAACTGTAGGCAGCACGTGATTTCTATTGAGTATGATTTAGGTAGCACATCTGGCCACCAGCCTGGAGCTTGACTTTGAGGAGGCACCTCTGATGCAGAGAGTTGGTGTGTGTGAGGCAAACCCAGCATATGGGCACACACACACACATATATATATATACAGAGAGGTTGCCCGGGGGAAAGGGGGGTGGAAGAAGATGACACCCTTGGGTAAACACGGTGAGAACTGGGTGCTTTGTTAGGAACTGAGCAGGGCGGTGTCTACACAAAGGTTTGCTGGGACTTTTGTTTTTGCTCTGGCAATATGAACAGATGGCATATAAGCTTGCCCAGGAAAGAGGATAGCTGAGGTTTAGCTGCTGCTTGTTCTACTCCTAGGGGAAATCATACCAGTCTAGACAGCACAAACACTGTCGATTCCGAGAGACAACACCCGGTTTTCCCTTGAAAAGTCACTATTTGGGTGGAACTCCAATGGTAACTCCTTAGTAGCTCGGTACATAGGGAACTCTAGTGCAGACAGTTTGTGTATGTCCCTGGAGCAATAGAAATGCCCTTTGTTGTCCTAAAACTATAAAATGTAAACTCTGAAGAATGCAAAAATGTGAATGAGATGGCCATTTTCTAGGATTTTCCAAATGACTTAGAGGAGAACCTTTTAAAATTATGTTACAATGAAACTGAGGGTCCTATATTTTTGAGTGTTAATTTAGGAGTCAGAAACTAGATTACTGCTTTGAAAGAAATCAGGAGGTTGCCATAAAAAAGCCTTGATGAACTTGAAACACTCATACTGATATTTTCATCAATGCAAGCCATGTGAGAAAGTGGACCAACATGAGTGGATTTTTATCGTTGCTTCTACAAAGAGAATGTGGTGTGGTACAGTTGTATATATTCATGCTGTTGGGATAATAGTAATTACTGGCCAGTTTTTGTATTGGCCATATTCCTGCAGTGCAATTTGTATCCACTACTATGAGAAGATATTACAGAAGAAGCAGTGAAGTCCATAAGAGAAAAACCCAGTAGCACTTAATTGAAAGAAGTCATTTGGGAGAAAGCAATGATGCCATAAAATACCTGACAAAGGTAGATAGTACCGTAAATGGCCAATAAAGCTTAGCACACTCTGAACAATTATAGTTTAAAGATGTTCATACATCTTCAGCAACCTGCTTACCTGATCATTGTGCTGCTAGGTATTTCCATTTCAAAATGATTATTACTGGAATTCAAATAGAAAGTCCAGCCAAGTCTGGTCAATGTATAAAATATTGCCTACTAAATAAAACTATGTTCTAATACTACACATGGCAAGCAAACAGAGTCTTTTAGTAAAACAGTTGGATCCAAGACTGGTCACTGTGTCTTGTATTTACAGGTCTCATGTATGTGAATAGAAGGTTTTATCAAACGTGGAGATCCCCACTGGATGTTTTGATGTACATTTTGGACACGAGTTCTCAGAAGAATTAACCTAGCACTTATCTCCAATCTATCATTCAAATTTCTACTTGCAATTTGGGCAGCAGATCTCAAATTTTGGAATTATTCCATATTCTGTACAGATGGCACTAGGTAAAGCAGAGAAAATGCTCATCTTGGAAGACGGAAGGCGGATTGCTGTCCTTTAATATTACAGTTCTTGTCTACGCTTGAGTTTTCTATGCTTTTGTTCACTGACATGTCTAAGTACTTCCTCCAGAAGTTTGGCTGACATGGAGAGGCCTTCTTCAAGCTTCATAGAATCCTTTGTCATGTTGTTTTTTGGTTTTTTTGTTAGGAGATACTTCACTGGAATACATGCCATGCATAATATCTGTATGTAATCTGTTTTAATCTAAACTCTTCTTATACTGAAACATAGAGTCATAGAATGGTTAGAGTTGGAAGGGACCTTAAAGATCATGGAGTTCCAATACCCCTGCCATGGGCAGGGACACCTCCCACAAGAGCAAGTTGCTCAAAGCCCCACCCAGCTTGGTCTTGGACACTGCCAGGGATGGGGCATCCACAGCTTCTCTGGGCAACCTGTTCCAGTGTCTCAATACCCTCACATTAAAGGATTTCTTTCTGATATCTAATCTAAATCTCCCCTCTTCCAATTTAAAACCGTTACCCCTCATCCTGTCACTACGTTCCTTGATAAAGAGTCCCTTCCCATCTCTGCCTGTAGGCTCCCTTCAGGTACTGGAAGGCTGCTATAAGGTCTCCCCCGAGCCTTCTCTTCTCAAGGCTGAACAAACCCAGTTCTCTCAGCCTGGCCTCATAGGATAGGTGCTCCATCCTTCTGATCATCTTCATGGCCCTCCTCTGGACCTGTTCCAACAGGTCCATGTCCATCCTCATCCTGTGATGAGGACTCCAGAGCTGGACACAGTGCTCCAGGTGGGATCTCACCAGAGCAGAGTAGAGGGGCAGAATCACCTCCCTTGGCCTGCTGCCCATGCAAACATGGCACAATCGGTTGAAACATGAAGCAATCAGCTGGCATTCCTTTGTATTTACAGCTGTAGGACAACTAGAAATGGAACTTTGCTGTAGTCATTGCTTTTATATTAGACAAGTACACAAAATAATAATGGTATGAACTCTTTGAGTTAAAAATGATACTGTGAGTTTAACCACAGAATGCTTAATAGAGCATTGTGTTTGTTAATGAACTGCCTTTATTTCTCCTCCTTCTCTGGATATGCCACACTCCTGGTGACAATGTTGGGTGGTGAGAAGTGTACAGGTTGTGACTGCGTATCATTGAATCCTCGGCAGGTATCTGTGCTGATTCCCCAGCCAAACTGATGTTGGCTGAGAGAATGCTGACATTTGTGTGCCCTATTATGTCCCCTGGGCCACCCTGAAATTATTTATTACTAGTGGCCCGTGGGAGAATTCCTTGTCACTGTGAATCTCAGAAGGGATTAAAAAAATCTGTTTCTTTTTCTTTGTAGAGTGGCAGTATGTACCTGTAAAAGTACCCAGAATTATTTCAGAAGAAAGGTGCTGGGTAGGTGCATCACCCCTGATTCTGATCTCCCTGCTTCTCTGATATTGAAGTAGATCTTTGAACTGATCTGATCAGTGAAAAATGTTATTTGAAGTTTAGTCATGGTGCAATCAAGCAATGGATCAGCTGGTATCAATTCTCCTTTTACAAACTGCTATATCAGGTAAAAACTATTCATTTGAAGATTTTTTTAAAGTATGTGCAACTCCTTGATCAGCCTGATTTTCTTTAAATTTATTTTGGCATCCAGAATGTGACAATCTTGTGTTTTGTTTTAGTAGTTATTTTATCAAATAATCAGACACCACTGGATTTGATTTAAACCTGCTCCGCTGCTCCCATAATATGCTACAAATCACTGTTCTCCCATCAGTAAGGTATGCTTTTGGTGCTACTAGAATCTATTTCTGTCAGCAAGGAACACCCTCATGTATCTGGGATGACATTAATGATCAGCGTTCTCGTTCACATGGGCTCCTACCAGCTGACCTGCGTAGGTGAATTCCTGCCCGCTCGGATGATGAGCATCCTGCGGCTACCAGCCTTAAGCAGGGAGATCAAATTCCCCCAATCTGTCTGGCAGCTCTAAGGTTCAGCCTCCAAACCCTATAGACAAGAAGATGTAGTGTCACATCAGCGTGACCTATCTCTTGGAAAGCTAGGCTTTCACATTGAATAAATGTGAAGGCAGTTGGATGTTACTTCATTTTAAGGGAACATTAATATTAACCAACAATGGCATCCCAATGGGAATGTATGGCTGCTGTTTGAATACCAAATCAAACTGTTATGACTGGTGTTGAACACTAAAATACAAACTAAAGCTGGTCACATACTGGTGAATGTATTAGACTGAGAATTTATGATTAAGGTAAAAAATTGTTGCTTTGACTACATGTCTGAGACTAAGCCATGGAAGGAACAGTTTTATTCAGTCTGAAGGAATATATTTGAAATGAATATGAGGATTAAAATAGTTATGTATGATCACAACATATCCATTTACACAAGTGTTTCAATGGATGATCTTGCAGTACAAGACAGTTGAGTCTTGTCATTAATTTCATTAAAATATTTTATAGTCAAAATCAGTACCATGTCATACCTATACCATTTCAGAAATGTTGCTTACATTGTTTTACATTCAAAGGGATCTCTTCTTTTTTTTGCCAGTTTGTGTTAATTCTTTTTTAATGTTTCTGTGATACAGAAGTGAAGAGTACACCTACCTCCTTGTTAGATGGACTGCTTAATGCTGCTAGCCTTGCAAAATTATAAAGTACAAGGTAAAACGTATATCAGTGTGAAATGATTAGATGCCATAGCTGAGCAAATAGTGAAAAATACTTCGTATGAATATTAATTAAATTAGGATACACACGTAATCAACACTATTTTATGAAAGCTTGCTGTGGTAATTTCATGCTTAGAATTTACTATCAAGAATATTCCAAAAAGTGTATTCTGAGCTGAAATCCTTGGATTGTCTGTGGGAATGAATTTTGATTACAGCTTGATTGTACAAGAAGTGCTATACAATTTGCACTGGCCTACATAATTTGAATTGTAAATACTGCAAACAGCTACAATTCAAACCTGCTCAGTCAGAGGGACTAAATTCACCTAAAGGATGGTCTATTTCCAGCTCACTAGCTAGTGCACCCTTAGTCTCCATGTTTCTGTTCCAGTATATTCTAGTCTGTGTTTTTTTTAATGTTGTGGGACTTTTAAAGAGGGGTAAGCCATGCCATCTTTACTGGTCACCAATGGAACCCACACAGGGAAATAATTTTATAAGTTTTTCACATTCATGTCTTCCTTGGCAATAACCATCCTCATTTATTTGTGTTTGAGGGATTGCATTTCCCTGTTGTGCTCTGTGTGGAGTTATACTAGCAGTGCTGTATAATGCATGGTGGAAAGAAATGTCCAGGCTCTGCTGCTTTTTGCTCATCCTCTATTCACAGGAGAGCTTGATGAAAGAAAGGGTATATATAGGAAGAGATAAAGGGGAGGAAAGAAATGGAAAGTGCTGATAGAACCTTAGAGACGGCATAACTTTCAGAGGCAGCGTCATAACCTAGGACTTGCAGGTTTTAGGCATGAGAAATTGCTCTCAACAGCCAACTCTCAACTGGAATTATTCATATTGAGTCACCTTCAGTTTTCACCCTCACTGTGAGTATTTTGTTTCCAAAAGTGGTTGCTTACAAATACCCAGAGTAGGTTTTCAGTGAAGGCTACCATAGAAATGCAAAACTACCACATGGCAGATTGATTTTTACATTATTGCTCTCTGTTTAAGAACAAAGCAAAGTTCCCATTTACAATGTTTGTTTACAGATACCTTTTTACTCTCTCAGATACAAGAAAAAAGAACATTTTCTTTTTGGGATTTTCTTCTCAGAACTTCTTATGTCCTATATCTTCCAGTTCTGATCTAGAGAGGACACTTCTATTGCTAAGTAAGAGGACAAGGCAGTTGTTTGAAGCAATGGGCCTGCGATCATCCACAGCTGCTTCTCTCATTCTGTTTTCTGCCACTCAATTAAGCTTTCACTAAGACAAATGTGCTTAAGGAGCGTGGATGCAAACAATCTGATGCCACTGGCATTGGTCTCTGGTCTTCTTGTATTAATTGGTAAAGTTGTGGTCAATGCTGCTTTCCCAGTAGCCCAGAATTCTACACACCATTATTGTCTACTCTACCCCCTCTTATGTTCATTCTTCTTACCTTTTAGCAAGATCTGGTCTCATAATCTTATCTCACTTGTTTTGAGTCTTCCTCTAGTTAGTGTGTTTGCATGATGACTGTCTCATTCATAAAAAACAACAGGCTGACTATAGAGTCATCAGCTGTTGTTTCATGTTTAATTGCAAGTTTTTCTTCCCTAAGTCCCATATGGAAAATAAAATATGTTCACAGTAACAAGAAGCTTCGTATGCCTCACTCCACTTCACTGAAACATATGCAAAATCTTTCCTCTCCCTGTCTATTGAGTAAAAAATATCAAAAGTTGGTATTCAAAGACTCGAAGTCCAAAACAAACTCATGAGTAATTCTGAATGACAACAAACCCGAGGCTTGTTATGCAATCTATTCTCCAACAAGAAAAAAAAAGCGGAAATATTTCAACCAAATTTTTCACTGTGAATAAGTCACTCACCTTTTGCCATATTATTATGCAGTGATGTTTCATTTTGAAAATACAGTTCCTCATTTCTTTTTCAAAAGGAGCAGGAAAGTACTCTCCAAGTTGCTTGTGTGGAATCATATCACACATATGTGTCCAACGAACAAGTAAAAACACTTTTAAAATATTCAAAACGGAGACTACAGGAGTTCTTAAGAAAATATAACACATAATTGTTTATAAATGCTCTATTTACGTTATGTAGAGTAATGTGAAAACACATTTATTTTTGCAACAGACTGACTGCCTCACAGGCTCCTGATTTCTCTGTGTTCTTTCTTTCATTTCTCCATCTGCTACTTACTTTCTTGATCTAATTAGGAGACCAAGGTCTAGATTTCAACATAATTTGGACTTGATGCAGACCTGGTGACATTAGTAAGACCACTGGAACTGGCTTGCCAGTATTTCTAATCTTAGTCACAGGAAATAATCAGAACCCGTCACAAATCTTCAGGATCTGCCATCTAATCCCATTTCATCTATGTTAAATCTATTAAATTTCACTGAAGAGTAACCTTTTTGTCAACAACTTCTGCATTTTCTCAAGTGCTGTCCTTTAAGCCTGAAACTTCCCTCCGTTAATCACAAAACCTCCAAGTCTCTGCTGAGGAGTCTTAAAGAGTGTCTTGCCCTTGCTTCCTACAAACTACTATGGAGTAATAAATGCCCTCTGACACTCCACTCTTTCGTTCCAGTTTCATTCTCACTAAATCATATTTCCTGAAAGAAGGTCCTAAATTTATGTTATTGAAATGCTCCCTGAAAATAGGTAACCACCAAACTAACTCAGCCTAAGTCTGTTTTTCTTGATGAAAGTGCTTATTGTGGGGGCTTTCTCCTATTTGCATTAAACTGACATATACGGGATGCCACTGAGGTGTGATCTTCCCAATTACGAATGTTCTCCTCACACAGGAATGGTTGACAGCAACACGTCTACCCAGACCTTTCTGACAGGAGTGCTATATCATCTTGGGATATTTTCAATCAGTATTACACAGCTTTTGGCTTACCCTCTTATGAAACCGCACCCCTTCTGTTTGTCAATGGCGATAAAAGGGCAAAAACTGCACCAGCTCGGAGTACTGATTTTACCTCGTCTTGCTGAGACCCTGTTCATTGACACCTTTTAACAGGGAGTGAATGAATTGAAAAGAGATGGGTTGGGTTTTTGGTTTTTTGGTGGTTTGTTTTTTTTTTTGAGATGATGCAAGAGGTCTCTGTCAAAGCTAATAGTCAAACTGATGATATTTAAGTCACAGTCTAGCGAAAAAGTCTTCTTTTGTTACTTTCTTATGAAGGTATTTAGGTTCCTGTTATAAGCCAGTGGAATGTCCCCAACAGGACAAAACGTCACTCTAAGCAGGGAGCCACGTGAGATAGCTTATAAGAAATTCTGAGGAATAGCCTGTGAACTCTGGACTGAAGGAATTCATCAGTCTTAACTCACTGTGCTAAATATTTAACAATGTCCTTACTTTAAAAGTCAAGATAGTCTTTTCCAAAAGGAAATGTAGAATCCATAGATCAAATAATTCACTTATGCTTAGGCAACTGTCCTTGAAATTTGGAAAGCTGACTTCAAATCCCTATTTGTCCTATTTGTATACGCACCATGAGTTTAAAGACTGCTTTCCTATGTCACAGGTGGATGTCCTGACTTTCGTCTGTGCGTACTGCTGGGTGGGACTATCTTCAGCTCCTTCTGTTCAGTGTTTCCATTACATAGATGTATATATAGCACTTAATAGAGGAGTTAGAGCATGACACCCCAGGTGAGCGTCCTACCAAGCTGCATGCAAATTTCTTTCCATTTTCCTCAGTAAAGAATCAGGGCTTTTTATTCTGATTTTGAGAATCCTGCTAAAGCCGAAGTGTGAAGCC
>JAOXNO010000001.1:166701065-166713328 GCA_028565335.1 Limnodromus scolopaceus
TTTCCATTTTCCTCAGTAAAGAATCAGGGCTTTTTATTCTGATTTTGAGAATCCTGCTAAAGCCGAAGTGTGAAGCCCGGATGACGTCCACCAACACAAGATTGGGACTTGCCAGGAGAGATAATATTTCAATGCTGGTTTTGAAGATCTCTGTAGTGTTTGAGTGTGGGACTTAGGCAGCCACAGGGCAGCGGAGCACCTAATGTGGCCCATTGTTAATATAGAAAGAGTGGTCATCATCACCCTGCCCAGCTCCTCAGCTTAGCTCTGGGAGTCAGGCTCCCTCCCTGGAATGTTAAATGTTTGTCCCAAGACCAATGCCAACCATCACTGAGTTTCACTGATATCTCATGCATACCTTTGGGTCTTCCTGGCTTATAGTTGAGAACTAAGCAGAAAGAAAAGCACTAAGAAACCCCAAGTAATTAATGTCTTTAAATGTTTCATGAATGCAAAGGTTCCAAACATACAGATATTTGGAAACTGCAGATTCTACTTCCATGCTACCAGTGAAAGCCTTTCAGGTCTTCCTGAAAGGCAAAGGACCTTGAGGCATACAGGCTGCCTGCTGCTTTGCCTCCTGCTAAATCTTCCAGCTATTAAACAAAATGTAAGAGACCATCTCTTCATAAAAAACAGTTCCTAATACTCTGAACACCTCATTTTTTTCTCTCCAACCTCTGCCAGGGTTTAGGCAGAAGGCTATTAACAGCTGATGGGGCTACCAGTCTCTCCTGTTTTAGCAGGACAAGGTTATTCAAATGTTAATGGTCTTGTTCAGTCTCTCTGGCACTGGATGCTTTTGCCCATAAAATGGAAGATTTAATCCACACTGAAGGTTTTGGTCAGAGGTAAAGTTCAGAAAATCAGGCAGAGTTCATAAATATATGGAGACAGATTCCCTGGGCTGTCACAGCTGCATCAGCTACTGTGGCCTTATCTTGCAACATCACCCGGATGCATTTGTGAACTATCCTTCAAACATTGTCATCCCTTAATCAGTCTTAACAATACAGTTTCTGTTGTAATTTAAGCTCAGGTAGTTCTATTTCAGCAGAAGTTGAGCTGCTGAAAGCTGTAGCATTTTTTACAACAGCCTTGCCCTGGGAGAAAATAATGGAGCTGACCTAAAATGCTTCCTTTCTTCCAAGGCTGTGATAACTGAGCAATTTCAGAATGATGTATACAATGTTCCTTTACCTATTTGCAAACAGAAGGATGTCTGTCTGCCATGAAACAAGAAACTGCAATGTCAACATGCTATAGGGATGTATGAATAGTTGATAAAAACAGATGTGCATGAAAGCAGTGTGATATATTTTTCTCTAACAAAGTCATGACAATATCTTTATCATTCATTTGTACCGGCAAGCACACAGATGCATACACACACATGCTTTTCTCCTGCTGTTTTTAGAGATAGCTTGCCCATGGAAAATCTGCATCTGAAAGTCTTAGGGACTTAATTTTTGAAATATTAATGATATCAATTCAAATCTGCATCTCTAAATGTGATTTTTATTAAGGGCTTGAAATGGCTTTTTCCCCTAAATGTAGGATGTGTTTTATGGGCTTAGGAAGGTGCGTTAAATTTTAAGCAACAGTTACTGTCTCTACGTTAAGTATTGTATCTTAATTTGAATCTGCTGATGACAGTGTCACATTCAAATGTCACTAGTCTTGCTTGTGAGCAATTTGTTCAAGTGTCTAGCAGGTATATAGATAAAGCATTAAGAGTCTGTGACAGAGCAGGCTTAGTATGACTAAATTATATTTGATACTGAGAAGAAATGGTCAGAATAGCATGACTGGAGCAGAGGAGGGGAGGGGAGAAAAAAATGTACCTTTCTAAGAACTGCTATTTTTGTTACCATCTGGGGAATGAAAATGGCACCTCCAAACCTCAAAGAAGACGTCTCTGTAGCGGGTGCTGAAGGGCCAAGATCCTTCCCTCTGAAGTTTGGATAATGTACTTCAGTATAAAGAAAGCTTGTCTGAATAATTTTGGTCTTACACTAGCTATGTCCGGAGAAGTCAGAGGGGTGTGATTGTGTACTTTGAAATATCTTCCATAGTCCACCTCAAGCTCTGTCCCTTGGTGGAGTCTCAGGAAGCAAAGAAATAGAGTGTTTTATGGAGGAATAATAATGGGAGAAGGCAAAGCACCTATAACAAGAAAAATGTGAGGGATGTCCCAGAGGAAACCTTACAAGGATATGTAGAGAGAATTAGCTTGTCACCCTCAGTTTAAACAGCCCTTTCCCAAGTTTACCATCTATGGCATCATTTTTATGATGTTCTCCTCTTCCCCCAGCAAAACTCCGATGAATGGAAGTTTCTCTTTCATTGGTAGAGATATGATATCCTTAGTAAAGTAATTCTGAGGAACAGAAAGGAGTTGGAGTAAAGAAATTATCCAGTCTTACCTTTCCAGTCAAATAAAGTGGAAATCATCTATTGCTGTCAAACAGAGTTATTTTACAAGTAATAGTTTCAGTGGGGTGAGGCAGATAAATGTCTTTTTGTCATTGGCTTGGCAGATATTTAAGCTCCCCACACCCCCATGGTAGCATTTTCTTGGGATTATATATGTGAAACTTATCATTTACTGATCCATGGCTATGGTGACACTGGATATGCTGCAGTAGAGAGAGAGCTGGGATACGCTCTGGCTATCTCCCAAGTCACAGCAGGCAATCCACTTTGTACAGTGTGTGTCCGCATGAGTGACTGATAACTGCGGCTCGGTTCCTGAGAGCATTTGTTAGGTACAAACAGTGACTAGCAATATAGCTTTTACTCCACCTTTTAATACACTATTTCAACACGCCTGACAAGAGGCCAAAATGTTTCACTTTCCGCTGTGTCAGGAAAAGACCGTGCAGTCGTAAGGGATGGAAGGCAAATGGCATGGCTTCTGTGGAAACATCTACTAGCGTTAATGAAACAAGCAGGCATGGTCTGACTTTGACCGGCACTGCAGTGACAACCCGGAGCTCACTGCTTTAGCTCACAGCTCTTACAGTGCTTCGATCGCAGGAGCAATATTGGACAAAAGGAGAAGCAGTGACCAGAAAATACACATTTTGGAGAAATTACAGCTCCTTGAGACCAGCTTTTCCTCTTTCCTGCCAAAGGACTTGGGAATCTTTGAACTCAGAAAAAGCAGCTGGCTTATTCCAAGACTCAAGATGGTGCATTTTGCAAATATTGTGCACTATTCCTGCCAATTTCACTGTCACTGGGTGTGCAGCCTCTAGGATAGCTCTGCACATTAGCAGTGGGCAATGGGAAAGACACTGCCAAGAGCTTTGCCGCTTGTGAAAAACACCAGCATTGCTAGCAAATATAGGGGATTTGGGAAACCTGTCTAACATGATATCTAGTGAGCAGCATGAAATTTCCATGCAATTAGAGAGTGAAATAAAATGTCAGACAGTCAAGAAAGCTGTTATCACTTATGCCTTCCAGAGCCAAGGCCTTGTCTTCAAGGGACACAGAGAGTCCTGCTGCACTGCAATAATAGCCTAGAGAAAAGTGACAGCAAAGCCCATGCTGTTCTCAGCTTATGCGCCAAGACTGATGTAATACCAAAGAAAAAGTTGAAGTTAAATGGCAGAAACAGAAAAAATAGTTCAACGTCTGTATTAAAATAATTTAAATATGGAACTGCCCAATTATCTTGATTTCCATGAAGAAGATCAGCACAAAGAGCTGTTATTTTATGTTCTCAGGTAAGAGTACAGAGACTGTGAGCTTAGAGCACCTGTCTTTGCTCATTGCATGCCCTGTGATCCACACGTTGCCTGACTGTCCTTCTTGAAATTTGTGTGACATGGCAGAGGAAGGTAGAGCAGCTCTCACACCAACTGGCAAGAAGTAAGATGCAGTGACAGCTCTGATGGGACTGCAGCAGCAAACGGCCACTTTAATTGCCTAGAAGCCTGTATCAGAACAACTCTGAAGATCCACTGCGTCATGCATAGTCTAAACTTAGTCATGTCGAACCAACATTTGGTGACACTCATAAGGAATTCATTAGCCACCAGGGGTGATGTGCTTAAGGTTTTCAAAGCAGGAAACCATGTTGTCCATGTCCAGGAAAGAAATTGCTTCCAGTGTAAAGCATACGTCTATGCTTCATGTGCGCGCTGAAGATTAATGGGTTTGAAGACACTTTGCTTGAGCTTCCTAAGCCTTTTAAGAATCTCCCAGAGCGAGAAGACACGGTATCATTCTTCCCAGCTAAAATCTCACTTCAAGGGAACATGCTGTGATGGAAGAGTATTTCTTCATGTCCATGCTGACTATAAAAGAGGTGATTGGCTGCAGTGTTCAACAGTGCAGGTTCTTGCAGCAAATCTAGAAGAAACCAGTCTTACAGAAGACACTGCTGATGGGATAAAAGCCCTAAAAGCTCTGGTACTGAATTGTATGGTATTTCCACCAACATTTCCAAACACTTAACAGCCTGGATTTTTCTTCAGCTACTTCTGACTCACTGAGAGAGACACAATGCTGTAATAAAGCCTTAAGGTTATAAAAGTAACACTATCAAACAGCAATTTTGTCTCATTTTAAGAGCTATTTATCATTCCTCTTCAGGCAAGATTTACTGGCAAAAAGTCAGGTTTTAAAAGGCTTTTGGTGTCTGTCACCCTGTGAGCCCCTCCTCACATTAGATGATTAGTGACTTGAGCAGTCTAACACACCTGACAGGAGGAGATCACAAGAAGAACCTGGAGCTAATCTGAAGCTCTCATACAGGACATTTAATGAGGTGATAAGACAGAGCGTGTAAGAGTGCACACAGAGGTTATGCCAGCTTGTCACAGAGGAATTCTTTCCAGTGCATTAACATTACTGTGTACAGGGACTAGTTTGTTGGAAGAAAATGTATCATGCAGGATCCGACAGCCCGAGCGACACAAGACTCCACGTGCCTGAGTCCAACCAGTAGCAAGATAGAAGATTTAATCCCAACAGGCACATGCACACAGAGCACACATGTAAACACAACATATATACGTACATGCATCGCCAGCCACACAGATCACAGATTCAGAGCACCCACACAAACACAACAATGTCCTCATCTGCTCCCCTTTCCAGCTGGACAGGATGGAGGTTCACTAGTGAAAATATATATATGTACCTATGTACAAGTTGATCCCTCCAGCAGCTGTGTCCAGACATTCAGCCTGTCCAGTAGCTGCCCTTGGATCCCAGTATCCCCAGTTGCTGGCAACCGCCCTTAGTCCAAAAGGCGATCTGGAGAGCTGCTCCCAATGACTCACAGTGATGCCACACTCGGACCATGGAGCTTATGGCTCTCCTGGGACCGCCCTAGGAGGCGCTGGGACAAGGCATTCCTTCCTTGGGAGTCCTTGATTTGGGTTCCCGCCTGCCATTGTGCCCCTGTGCTCCTCTGGGCTTGTGGGAATGTGCCTTTGATGGGCTGATGGCCCCTGTGATAATCCTGGGAGTAGCCTGGCAGGGTACTATTTGGGGCGCCTCCTGCCATTGTTTCTCAGAGCTCCTCCTGTGGGTGCACAGATGAGCTTTAGTACATAACTTAACACAGCTGTGCCAAGAGCAACTCAAAACATAATTGTGCACTTCAGCTTAAAAAATTAGTATGAACGGAGAGTTATTTCTGGATGTGCACTGAGAAACAGCAGGCTGTAAAGAAATCACACAAGCTGAACCTGTACTGGTGCAACAAGAGATTAAGTACAATCAGTTTATATTGTAAAAATTCTGGGTTGTTTTTTTTTTCTGTTATTGTTGTTGGTTTTGCTTTTTTTTTTTACTTGCCGATGTGGCTAATTACCCATTTTGTTCTATTTAAAGAGGTTCATGAAGCTCTTAACACTCCTGTCATCTTTAGACAATAACACGTAATTCCAAAACTGTAAGACTATGCTGAACTAAAGCTAGTAAGTTCAGGATGGCCTCAAGATGATCCTGTGTGGTCCATCTTTCGACTGTGATTCATAGTCAGGTATGCAGTACCATTGAAATGTCTTGAGGTATCTGGGACACTTGCATAGGGCTGGTAGGTATGACATAAGACCTGCAGAATATCTATGACCCTCTGGAAGGAAAGCTAGGGATTATGGCATCCCAAACATTACTAAACATCTGCATCTAGATATCTGAATGAAGAAGTCCCTGCTTCCCAAAATAGTCAAATAAATGTAGAGTGCTATGAGGTTAACTACAGATGTCTGCTTTAGGATAAGGTGAATAGCTCCTTAGATGCCATTGGGCTTGAATGACATTAAAATATAGCTTTCTGGTTCTGTTCAAGACTCCTTAGGATATGAGAGACACCCCAATAGGACTGGCAGATATTGCATGCGATCTACAGATGTCCCATGCCCTTCTGGAGTAGTGACCAGAGGCTGGAGAGGTTACTTAGACCATTTCCAGTGTTCCTAGACTAGATATTCCGGTGACTGAACTGATTTTCAGTTCCTAACTCTCATTTAGCTCACCTAAATTGTAGACACTTAGCTAATTATTCCTGATCTAAGAGATTAAGAAGAATGGGAGAGGTAGAGCTATTTAAATAGGTTTTACCAAGTGCACAACAACAAGCTATCTTCCTGCAAAAAAACCCATGAGAAGTTTAATAATAGTCTGTTCCCAGTTGTATAGAAAGCTCTTCCATGATATTCAAAAAGAAATCACCAAAAAAGTGAAGTAGGATATAGTACTAAGTAAAAAAACAAAAAAGCACAAGCAAGCAGGCAGAAAAACAGAGTAGAAAATAGTAAAAATACAGCATTACTTCAGTGAAGTAGGAATATACAAGATGATAAGGAAACTTTTATAAACACAGGAGTAGGACACAAAGGCAAGGAAAGGGTTTATTGCAAAACAGGGAAGGAGAGTGAATTAAAGGAGGAGCAGAAAGGTTCAGTGCCTCCTTTGCCTTATTTGTACTCAACACCTGAAGTGTGATTTGGTAATTAACAAAGCATGTTTTAATAGGCAGTTAGGAGAACACAGCAGAACAAGGAAAGAAGAGCTGAGAGAGTGCTGAGGTTGATCAGGTTACCCATTCACAAGCACTTGAAAACTTGTACTCTATGGTTACAGATCCAGCTGAAATAATCTCTGGCTAGAAAGCACGAGTTGGCATGAGATTCTGTAGGAGAAAAACGTATCTTGAACTTTGTTAGAGAAGCATTACTGGATGGTAAGGGAAATAATAATTACCCTGTAGTAAGCATTGCAAGGCCTCAGTTGGAGCATTGTGTCTGGTTTTGGTCATTGTACTTTATGATGTATGTAAGCAAATTGAAGAGAGTGCAGAGAAAAGCACATGGAATGATAAAAGGCTGAGAAATCTGGTAACTTCCTTTGATGGACTGATTTCCTGTAGAAAGAGAAGAAGAAATCCATTAAGTTCCCAACCAAGATGGATTTGGTAAGATTTGAGAGGGGAAAAAATTGCTTTAAGAATAGGAGACGTGAACCACTGGAACAGGCGCATCAGAGGAATGCTGTCCAGGCTCCTTCACTCCCAGCTTTTAAACAGGGACTATACAACCATCTGTTGGGAATGCTGTAGTTAAAGTAACCGGTTTAGCTAGAGACACAGCTGGCCTAGAGCATCACTGCATGCTCCCTCCAGCCCTCCGCTCCCTCACTACGCACAGTCTTTGGTCGCCTTGTTGCCGCTAACAACAAGGGAGCCAATTAATGCTAATTGGGATGCAGCCACCTTCCCACTAGGAATCAGATGAAGACTAAGAAGGCATTTCATGCAGGCCGCAAACCAGCTGTCAGATGGTAACAGTGTTCAGTTGCTACTGACCTGGGCTGCATTTATATTTTAGTGACTTGCTGCGAAAAGCTCTGTATGCCATTATCAATCCCCTGGGCAATGTAGCCCCTGTTTTAGAGTTGCTTGACAAATGAGATTTAGTTTCCAGAGAAATGTTGCTAGGTAGCGCCTTTTTATTCCTAGATATTAACTTATCACACCTCCCACTGTCTCTCTTTTTTCCCTGACAAAGTCAAATAGATATTAAGCAAGAGAAAAAGGAGACAGAAGGGAAGGTATTTTACTGCAATATGGTTTTATGTTGTTATCATAAAAAGAAGATTTGAATTGGCCCATTCAAACAAAGAAGGAAATATATACAAAGCTCCGGTGTTGTGAAATTACCAGGAGTATTTAATTTTCATGGAAAGAAATGTCCTTTAAAAAACATCGTTAGAAGTCTGTGTAAGTATGGTTTGAGATTCTCAAGCTTTCTGCTGGGAGTCCTTCTGTTTTATTGTTTTGTAGAAGGTTTATATTACCACTCTGTCTACTTATTGCTGATACTAAACATGCCAAGCAAAAGACATTACTCCTTTTCTCCCTTCCCCCACCAAAAGAAAAAGGAGAAAACAAAAGAGAAGTTGTTGACAGATTTTTGACAGCAAATAATTAACTAAAAAATTAATTGTATTCATTTGTGAGCCAGACAAAAGTTCTAGGTGTGATATAAAAAGAAGATGATTTAACAAAAACAGTGAAATCAAGTTGTTATGGTAACTGGATTTTGAAAGGATGTAGGTTAAAAAAAAAAAAAAAAGAAGAAAAGATTTATTCTCCATCTGGTCTAATCACTGTGGTAAAACACAATTGTTAAAGAAAAACACCTAATAAGGATAATTTCACATATGGCATCAAGCCTGTACGATATTTCACATCAACGAGACTCCCAGATGTGAATCAAATCTTTGTCAAATATCTGCCAGGTTATAGTAAGAGAGGTATTTCACAGTAGATCTTGCTGAATTACTAATTGAATTTAATAATTTTGAACTACATTACCGTGAATATTGAATTCAAATGTTTGCATTTGATCATTTGTGCTACATGCATTGTGCTTATTGATTTTGATTAACTTCTATTGGTGCACGCTAATTATATGATATAACTTAGGGTACATTGCTTCTGGTTTTGTGTTAGTGTGCAACACTGGGAAATGAGATGCTTCATCTCACTTGATGCTGCAGCCTATTAAATAAAATCTCCACTGGCCGTTAGAATATAGAATGTCTGAAAAGAGGTTTTGTCAGAGAAATGGAAGTTTGTACAAGATGTTATAGTCCATGTTATTCAACTCAAGTAAGAAGCACTTCAGCTGAAAACCACCAGCACTTCCCCCCTGAAAAATGAAGCCTTTGAAAATGCATGGGGGGCACCTGGGCTGTGGAGGTGGCACATTATGCTTTTGCTGCTTCTCTATTCATTAATAAGTCTGCAGCTACACAAAATCACCAAAAAGCTTTTGGTGGCACACTCCAATGAGTTTCTAATGGCTTGGCTTTGCCATTTCTCTATCATCTCATTTGCCTTTGCTGACTTCCCATGCTACTGACACCAGTTACTTTTTCGGTTCCAGACATTCAGGTTTTTTCTGGAGAAACACTTTCTTGTTTATTAATAGCTATGTTTTCTGATAAGGCTATTGTTCTGGTGATTTAATTTTATTCTGGTAATTTAAGTTTGACCATATTTAATCTGTTCTTCTCTCATCTCCCTCTCTCTTTTTCTTTTTTTTGCCTTCTATTGATAATTCAAACTTCATAGTTTGAACATGCTTTCATAACTGATCGGAAATTAACTAATATGTTTGTCCTACATCCTGTCAGAGACCATTTATCTCCTTTTTCACTTCACAGCTTACTGAACACGGTTCTTATAGCTGGCCTGTGGTGTTCCTTTCCTCCTGACAGACACCAGGGCAAACCCAACAGGGCTAACATATGCTTTTCTCCCAAAGTGTTGGTGACTGGGGCTACCTGAGGTCTCCTAGGCTGTGTGAAACACTCTTACAGGGCTCGTTGATACACTGAGCCTATGGGAGATGACATCCAGCGTGGCAGCTGGAGAGCGGCTGAAATATCCCATAACAGCACTAGACCTGTGTATGTCAATTATACAAACCCAAATCTGGTGAACTGTAAAACCTAAAGAGGACATGTCTTAGTCAGAGGAATAGCAGTGACGATCTCCACTGAGTTTATTGGCATGAGCCAGGGGTGCACCTTTGAGGTGATGAAGGCTACTGCAGAGCAGGCCACGAGAGTCTGGGCAGTAGATGTAGGGAAGTGATTACTTGCCTCTGTTCAGCACTTGGCTTTTAAAGTCCTCACACTTTTGCTTCATCTTGCTGCTCTTCTCCTCAGAAAATTACTGCTATATTGAATTTGCCACTGATCAAATACTATTGCTCCATTCCAACGCTTTTAAATAAGCTCCTTCATGATTTCTATTGCCACAGAATCAAGGAATTGTCAGAGTTGGAAGGAACCACTAGAGTTGGAAGGAACCACCTCCTCCTGTGTTTTGCCCATACTGTGTGCATTCGTGTAGATGCACTTCAGCTGGGCTAATTGTCCTGCCATTTTTTCATGAGGGCAAGTCCTAATTCCAGCCTGACCATGCTCAGACACTTCTGCAGTTGCCTCTACATCCTGGCTGGGGTGTCTATAAAAACTCCCACTATGTCTGCCCTATTGGCCTTCCTCTTGATTCTTACCCAAAACCACTGAACTCTCTAATTCACATTGTTAAGTTCTAGGCATTCAAAACTGCCCCTAACATAGAGGGTCAACCCACCGCCTCTTCTTCCTTGACTATTCCTTCTGAAAAGTTGGTAGCCATCAGCCACAGCACTCCAGTTGTGCCAGTCTTCCCACGACATTTCTGTGATGGCAACTCTATCCTAGTTTTCCTGCTGTGATATGGCCTCCGGCTCCTCCTGTTTGTTGCCCATGCTGTGTGCATTCATGTAGATACACTTCAGCTTGGCTAATTGTCCTGCCACTTTTTGAGGAGGACAAGCCCTAATTCCCACCTAACTGTGTGCTGAGACACTTCTGTAGTAACCAACCTATCACTACGCCCATGTCCTCACTACCACATGGATCAATGTCGCCCACCTCCGCTGAGAAAAAAGACTGCAAGACCTTGCTAGCACTTTTACCCACAAGTGCTGGCATGCTGCTACCAGGCTCCACTTCAGTAATCCCGGTTTCATCCCCATCCCACTTCAAAGCTAGTTGAAAGCCCTTCCAAGGAGCCCTGCTAACTCTTGTGCCAGGATCCTTCTTCCCCTTTGGGTTAGGCTTTCCTCAACTGTTGCCAGCAGGCCTTAAGCTAAGAAGGCCATCAGACAAAAAGAGTGCGTCCAGAGGAGGGTGACCCAGGTGGTGAAAGGCCTGGAGGGCAAAGACTTAGAAGGAGCGCCTGAGGTCACTTGGCTCATTCAGCTTGGAGAAGAGAAGGCTGAGGGGTGTCCTCGTGGCAGTCTACAACTTGCTCCATGTGGGCAGCGCAGCGGGAACTACTGGTCTGCTCGCTCTGGTGAGCAGCAATAGGACACAAGGAAATGGCATGAAGACGCATTGCGGGAAGTTCAGACTGGATGTTAGGAAGAGGTTCTTCATTAAGAGGGTGCTCGGTCACTGGAAGAGCCTCCCCAAGGAAGTGGTCATGGCACCAAGGCTGTGAGTGTTCAAGGAACATCTGGAGAAGGCTCTTAGTCATAAGCTTGAAGTTTAGGTGGTCCTGTGAGGAGCAAAGCGTTGGCCTTGGTCATCCTTATGGGTCCCTTCCCAATTGAGATAGGACAGTATGTTGACGGACGTACAAGGCCAGTAAATTTCATGGTAACCCAAACCCCAGGGAGCCAGAAGGCTTCCCAGAAAGGCAGGTCCAGTCGGCAGAGCATGGGAGTAGGGCATGAATTCTTCTTTTGCTTTGCTTTGGCGCGCAGCTCTTGCTTTCCCTACTGGACTGCCTTAGCTGAGCCCACAAGATTTCCCACTTTTACCCCTAAGATTCTCTCCACCATCCCAAGTAGGGCAAGGGACTGAGCAGCTGTGTCAGGCCCCGCTGCTGCTGGGATTGACCCACCAGCCCTGGGAAGCCAAAGCCCAGGGACTCGCCAAAGCAGAGTCCGCTGCAGCCGCTCTTCTGCACAACGCTCCCCGACTCTGTGGCAGCTGAGCAGCCAGCACCCTACGCCCACCTTTGCCAACCAAATGATGCCCAGACTCTCACAAGACAGCGTTTGTTCAAACAAGTCGTCTATTGAAACCTATTTACAGAGGGTAAAGGTCGCCAAGGGAAGGGACACGGGGAGAGGGAGGGCAACTGCAGTCCAGGGGGTAAGGGGACTGAGTCTCTGTTGCAAGGCAGGCTCCTGGCAATGGCCCCTTTCAGTTCAGGAAGACATAGGAGTCGC
>JAOXNO010000001.1:166713428-166745576 GCA_028565335.1 Limnodromus scolopaceus
CTCCCCTCAGTCTCCTCTTCTCCAGACTGAACAACCCCAGCTCCCTCAGCCTCTCCTCATAAGACTTACTCTCCAGAGCCCTCACCAGCTTCGTTGCCCTTCTCTGGACCCGCTCCAGCACCTCAATGTCTTTTTTGTGGTAAGGGGCCCAAAACCGGGAGAATCGAAATCTTTATCATTTTGTGGTCGCTTTGCCCCAGATGGCCTCCAACCGTCATATCCCCCACAAGTCCTTCTCTATTTACAAACACCAGATCCAACAGTGCTCCTTCCCTAGTCGGCTCCCTCACCAGCTGTGTCAGGATGTTATCCCCCATGTCCCAGGCGCCAGACCGCATCATAGCCCCCCCCGGCAACCAGCCCCGCTTCAGCCCCCAGGTGTTTGGTTTTATCGTCTGCCTGCCCAGGGCAACCTCATGATCATAGACAATACTGAGTGGACGGGACGCATGAGGAGCATCAATGCCAAATGCTGGCTCCATATGGGCAACCTTCTACAGAAATCATAGGAGGACTGAATGGTAGAAGGGGTAGATGAGAAAAGAGTGTGCTATGGAAGCCCAAAGGGCCAAGTTTTCCTGCGCTGCATCTGGCAGCCACAGCCCAGCTCGCTTGTTGAGAGAGGGGATTGACCCACTCTGCACTGCACTGGTGCGGCCCCACCTCCATTTTTCCGTGCAGTTTTGTCACTGAATTGTCCTGTAGGTCAAGCCATGGCCTAAGAAAATAAAGTCTTCAGGTTTCACCCCTGTCAGAGCTTGGAGTCTGCTGGCTCTGCCTGTTTATCCCTCCTCAATGTCTGCAACTGGTGTTATAAATGAGAACAGTACTTGTTTTCCTGATATTTTAATTAGACTTCCCAGGGCCATAAAGCCTCTCTTCATTGCCATTAGACTTCATCACTTCCTACTTGAAATATCAGTAATGGGTAGTAGTCTGAGGTCTGAATTTGGGTAGGGAGATTTCTCCATATATCCTTAATCCTGGTCCCAGGGAGGCAGTTGACTTCCCTCTGCGATAGGTCTGTTCGACAAATGAGGCCCTCTATTCCCCTTAGACGGAGTCACCTACTGCAATTACCTTTCTTTTTTTTCCTTAATTGAGGGACTCCCAAGGCATGGGGGTGAGTGACTAGCCCCTGGTAACTCACTGGATGGATCTTCTTCTCCATCCTCATTCGCCTTGCCCTCATTTCTCACATCGCCATACCTATTATACAAGGGCAATTGGAAAGGTGAGAGGGGCTGGGAGGGTTTTCCCTTGCCCCTCTGAGGAGGGACCTGTCTCCATTCTGCCCTGTCCCTTAAGTCCCCTCCTTCTGCCAGTTGACAAGACCGAAAGGTATCATCCCCTTCTTGTAGAGCCTCTACCTGCTGCATGTGCCTCGGTGTACAGCTCCACAGAGTATGCTTCCTCTGAGGCTGGGAAGAATTTCCAGAAAGCATCTTCTCCTTTTTTGTTGTTATTGTGAGGTTTGACTACCATTTAGTCCTGGTTGCACCACTGCTATTGTCAATCAGAGAGATCAGCGTTGCCCTTGTGGTCCCCTTTTTCTCCCCCCAGATATTTGCCTGTTCTCACTTGTGACCTCTCTTTTGACTCATGCATGGTAAGACTTTGTCTTTCTGTGTTTGGGCAGTGCATAGCATGGGCAGTCCATCTCCATGACAAGCATGCATAGGAGCAAGGGGTTCTATCACTTCCCTTTGCGTCTCTGCCCATCACCAGCCACTGCCTCCTGAGCACATCAGTCTCACGTATACATGCATGCATGTGCATGTGGTGTCTGCAGTATTCCTCTCGGAAGCAACATTTGCATTCAAAACCTTCTTGGTCTGCTAGCACAGCTTCTGGCAATAACTCAGAACTGTCATCCCATCTCACTTCCTAGCAAGAGGGAATTATTTCACTTTAAACAGCTAAAGAGTGTCCATGTGCTTCAGCCAGTTTGTCTTCAGTCTCAAAATACTTTGTCTGGAAAGCACAGAAATAGTGTATATTTCTTAACCGCGCTGCATAATAAGTGGTGGTATTAACAACGTTGTAGTAGGAAATCTCTATATTTTGAAATGTCACTTGCCCAGTAAGAATCACACCTGAGTCACGTACCACTCTATGAACAACTTTATTGGTTTATTTAATTAAAAAGAAGACAGCACTTATTCATGAGTTCAGGGTGGAAGACTGGGAAGGGACTTTGGAGTGAAAAATTATCTCACTGCAAATCCTTTAATAATCTTCTTAACTTCATATTCCAAAAATCTCAAGTGAGGAAAATGAGATATTTTAAAACCTTTCACATTCTTTCAGCGTCAGCGTGACTGTCAAGTCTCCCACCCAGCTGCCTTAGACACTTCTCTCCCTAAGCTTTCTTTGGTTTACGTAGTATTGTGCCTTGTTTCCCAACACTCCCTACACCGTCACTGACTCCTCCATGTACTGCTAGGTTTTATGCGGCTGCAGCTGATTTTTTTCCTCTGCAGTAAAGTTCACCTTAGGCAGGTGAACTGCATTTACAGAACAACAAGGTATGGCATTGCTGCAAAGAATCTATCACTCTAACCTCCAGTAAAACCAAGGTCAGAACACAATTACAGGGTTCAAGTGTTTGGTAAGTTATTTGCTTGCTCAGACTGCTGATTGATTGTTCTAAAATTGTTATTAGGTAACTGCTAGCACTGGTGAGCAAAGGAAAAGTAAAATGAAACAGGAAGCAGTAAGCAAGGAAAGCTGCTACAGGCTAGGGCTTGTGCATAAATAAAGGTAATGTCAAGGAAAACAAGAAAACACTGGAAAGCCGATTACTTCAACTAAGACAACCTAGGCGGTGGCCAATAAGCCTAAAATCCAGTATTCTGCATAACTCTATTTCTGCACTGAATAAGAGCTTTTCTGAAAACTTTGCCTCTGTTTGATTAAAAAAAAAAAAAATGCTGTCCATGACATTTAAAAGAAATTATTCTTGAACTGTGCAAAACCTCATGTAATTCAATTTACCTAAATAACTGGTTGCACAGGATTGCATTGAGGCTTTAGGAAGGAACACAGAGAACCGTTCCTTTGATGGCATTTCATCTGAGAAAAAGATGAGATCCAGGCTCTACAGGCTGCTTCTGGCCCTTGCTGGTCCAGTGCCGTCCATGGCCAAGGACAGTCTACCCAAAGCCTGTGTCCACCCTCTTACATTTGCCTGTACCGGTTCAGGGTCAAGACTAATCAGTCCCAGATTCTTTAACCCGCGTAATCCTCAGAAATCCTTCAGAGTAATTTCGATCAGTGTAGCAGAGCTTGCACGCATTTTAGCTGTTATTGTCTGTGAATCATTATAGGCTGCTACAAATGGAATATTTAGTCCTTTTACCATTGCATTCTGGTGTGAATCTAGTCCTGGCAAGTAAGCTTAATGATGAGGGTAACAGAGCTTATGAAACAGTTTATTTTTCTTTTGCATGGGCATGATCACAGACTGGTTTGTGGCTGCATTGCAGTTGACTGTGATGTTTTTTTTTTCTTTTTATGCAATACATCACTATGTTTTAGCTATATGGAGAATTTCTTGTAACATGTTAACTTGCCCATTTGCAACATCTGAGCAAACAGAGAGCATCCAAAGCAACATTGTTTCAAGGTAGATCAGATTTGAACTTTTTCAAAGGTCAGATGTATAGGCTTTGGGAACTTGGATTTGTGCTTAATAATAGTAAGAATTTACTGAAGCTGTAACTTAGCCTCCAGCAAATGTACACTACTCAACAGTGTACAAAATGTTTGTAAGCTTCAAAAACGTTTGTAAGGAAAAATAAAGAAGTTTAAGGATCTATTCAACCTGAAGGCATTCTTGTAAGAGAAAAAAAGTCTCATCTGAAAACTGAGAATGGAGAACAATTTTTGATATAAACCATTACCTCTATATCAACACCTATATAGACATATTTTATTTTGTCAGTAACTAATGTAATAGGGCATGTCTACTGTATCTCCTTGAGTATTGGAGACTGAAGAATTATGATTTTGATGTGGATAATTTCTTTTCTTCCTGCTGCCCAAGAACGGGGAGAGGGGGATGGGACCTTTAATTTCTTGCAGTCAAGATAACTGGATGACATTCAGGATCACAAGATATCATGGGGTAGTGCCGAGCCAAAAACATCTCTCAGGTAAGCAAGACCTTGACTACATCTGCCCAGCTTTGACTAGATTAATTCAGGATGAGCTGAAAAAAACAAGGAGGCAATAGGTGAAATTTGTTTTGCAATTGTGTTCAATTTCACACTTCTGTGATGCATTTGGGGCAGGAGATCAGAGGGTGACAGAAACCCTAGTGACAATTGCTAAGTGGCTCGAGATACAAAGGAAGTGAAGAGATCTGGGGATGTGTGACTATCAAGGTCCTTGGTGGCTCTTGGCAACTGTCTAATACAGAAAGTGTCAAATAATTAAAACTCTATCCCTTTGGGAGAGAGGGGGACACAACCAGGGATGGCCAGCACCATGCAGATGGCTGAGCTGGAGGCTGGGCTGCTGCCCATGACACAGGCTGGTCTCAACTGACCCAGAGGCTGGGGCCTCGATGTGAGTCACAGGAGGGAAAACTTGGAACAGAAATCAGTACCACCCTGGCTGGAGCAGGGGCAGACCCCAAGGCTCTGTGGAGCGTTTAGCATCAACTCAGGTCTTTACTGGACTCCCAGTCTTCCACAGCTACATCCTCCTCCACTGAGGCTCCTCAGTACACACAAGCTATTCTCTTTCCACCAAGTCCTTGGCTTTTAAATATCTTCTCCAGTGCACTGGAGAAGCTGTTAATGTATACTGAGGAAATACTTTGAAAATATTTTCAAGTGAGCAAACCCAAAATTTAGTAAACTAATGCATTTGCTTGCATCATTCAATTTCAACTTAAATTTCAATTAAATTTCAACATAAGTGCCCAAGTTAAAATTTTAAGCTTCCTTTATCATTTATCCTTTGAAAAAAGGCAAGTATCAGAAGAGAAACCCCATTTAGATGCTTAAGGAACATGTGCTTGAATTCTAGGGCTGGGTGAATACATGACTGAGTCAATTTCCTCTGCTTTTGTTGGAAGGTAGCCAGCATAGCCAGAAGGAGGGGCCAACCTAGGAGGAGGAAGAGACTAGAGTCTCCCTGGAGAAACTGAGTATGAAATACAACATAATTTTGCCTGCTATAGTGTGTGGAGTCAAGGGCATGTGATACTTATGGAAAACAGAAGATCTAGTTGATAAAATCCAGATGTTCCAGAGTTATGTCTTTCCTGAAGGCTTATAAGACCCAGCCCAGCATTGAGATTCTGAGCTCATTCATTTCTTCAGAAATACTGGATCCGCTCAAGTGCTGAGCAGAATGTAAGCCTTTACCTAAGGAGATGTATGCAGATGGCTGAATAGAGTCATCTACAGAACAGTCATCTAATAATCTGAAATGGTCACTGTAAATTGCTTATAATCACTGGAAAGAAATAGACATTTCAAAAGCAAGACTGAAAAGAGCAAGCAGTTGTTGACCTAAGACAAAATAAACCACAGCATAAAAATGTTCTTTTTCTCTTCATTGGCAGTAAAGAGAACTCAGAGTAGCCAGGCCAGACATAGATAATTTAATGTTAAATGTCTAGTTAGGCAAGACAAACCTTCCTTGAATGTATAATGTGAAGACTGGATCAGCCAATCTAAGGAAAAAGCTGTTTTTCACAGTAGTATAATGTTTGCATAACTAAATCCCCTCAGCAGCTATCCTGAGTAGAACCACAGCAAGACAAGCTACTCTGCTCATATTGAGAAAAAAGATAAAAAGAACAGCTCAGGACATCAGCATGTAGCTGCCTGGTGGCAAAGCAACAGAATATATCTCCAGTAGCATTTTACTGTAAATAGCTAAGCATGTTAGGTACCTGAGATAACAGCACATTTCCCCTCCTTTCCCCTTCCCTTTCCTCTTCCCCTCCTCTCTTCCTTTTCTATGCATTGGTAGACTATTAAATTCTGGAATAAATATAAAAAAGCAGTTGCAAAGATCAGACTATCCTAAAAATCTTTAGCACCTCACCACACATACAGAGAATGTTAGTGGAATATGTGCTGCTGTCAGTAGGACTGTTTTGTCTCTAATAGCATGTGAAAAAATAGCAGTTTGCTACCCACAGCATATTAATGTTTTCTAAGGGTTGCTTTTGGCAGAGGTTGTCAGAAGTAGAAAAGACAATAAGAAAAACACTAAGATCACGGAATCACAGAGTCGCTTGAGTTGGAAGAGACCTCTAGAGATCATCTAGTCCAACTGCCCTGCCAAAGCAGGATTGCCTAGAGCACATTACTCAGGACTGCATCCAGGCAGGTCTTGAAAATCTCCAGAGAAGGGGACTCCACAACTTCCCTGGATACCTCAATTCCTAGAACTGTGGAGATGTTTTCAGGTTATGCAGAAGTTCTGCAGTACAAAATGAGGAAGGGAGCAGGAAATAAGAAATTTTTAAAAAGCCTCAGCAACTTCCAGTGTAATTTCGAAAACTGAATGAAAAAATGAGATGCTCCTGTCCATACCTTGCTGCTCATTTAGGGTAAACTGTGTTCCTTTTCAATCATTAATGTTTATGTCTATTACCTTTACAAAGGGCCATTCCTGGAGAACGAGTGACCGGTGTAACCTAATGGCTTTTGACTGTGCCTCATCCCGTCAACACTTCCTTCTGACCATTAATTCCCAGGAAATGTCCTGTGCTTTGCTGGCTTCTATTTTAAAGAAAGAGGGGATAGATTCAGGTTATGTGAACTGCATCCGTTTATTGCAGGTCTCCTACACTGCCCTTCTGTCATTTCTCTTGTTGACATTTCTTATGTGATGTGGTGTCTTGTGAAATGGGAGATTGAAACTCAGCAAAAAGTGATGTAATTTAATACACTGGATATAAGCCCACCAAGACTTTTTTTCAGACCCCTTGACAGAGAGCAACAGTTGATCCAAATTTAACAGTGAGTAATGGACTTAAACCTTCACATAGTTGTAAACTCCCCACCCGTGAGTCAGTTCTGTCTGGAATAAGAAACTTGATGTCTGACCACCGTTTTATTTTTCTGAGGTCTCTTGGAAACTCTGCTACTACCTACATTCAAAGTTGCTACCTGTTTTATTGTAGTGTAAACCAAAGGATTTTCCACTGCCTTTGCCTGCATAAGGCATGTTCAGGAAGATTGGATGACTTCAGAGATTTTGCTTGTTACAAGTTTCTTCAAAGCATATCATAGCTGAATAAACAAATAACACTTATAAACACTGAAATCCAAATTGGACAAAAATGAAATTCACTTATTTTCATAGATGTCTCTCTTATATGTTTTTTGATTGTCGCAGAAATCTAAATATTTTCTTAAATTCACCATGTAAATGGCAAATCTTAATCTAAACCAACAGCCTTTAAGATTCACATAAACACGGAAAATAAAATTCTTCTGATAGAAATTGAATGAATTCAACTTTAAAGAACTATATGTAAGAGCCACATGTCAATCCGTACCACGTGCATTCATCCTATTCATTATAGGAGAAGCATAGCACACAAACCACAAGAGGGCTAATCAGGAACATCTTCCATAGTACAATGAGAAAACATTGTGTAGTTTATAAGACCTTCAACCCACTAGTTGGCCTCAGTAATTACTGGAACATGCTCTCCTTATTAAGCAAGCCTTTAAATAATTGATCTTTTATTTGCCCCTGCTCACTAAGGAAATACCATACATAAACAGAATTTTTTATGCGTGTGGTATCTTATTTGCAAATTTTGCTACTGAGAAATACATGATTAGGCTGTGTATCAAGAGATCAGGGTCCTAGTCCCAGCTCTGCAGCTGATGCACTATATGACCTTGGGAAAGTCATTCCCTGCTGTGCCTTCATTTTGTCTAAGATCTGTTGTCCATCTTGCATTTCATCTGGTTTAAATTGTCTTAATGTCTTTGACTTTCCTGTGAACACCTCCTGCAAAATTACTATATTTTCCAATACATCTGAGATTAGAGTGCCCCCAAATTTTCAATTTAAATAATAATAGAAACCTTTGGGATTAGTTAGAAAAATAGCTTACCGGTTTTTTTTTATTATTATTTTAGTAAGCTGATTTAGATTTCATTACTTCACCAGGTTCTGCAGTTGGCACAGGAATGGCTCGATTTGGGAAACTTTCTGGAAGATGCTTCTTGAGAAAAAAAACTGTGTCTCAGAATGCATTTCTTTTCAAGCTGCTGATGTTGCTGTTCTCTCTTATCTCATAGTGAGGGGATAAAAGTTAATACAGCTTTGCTCCATACAGCATTGGTACCTAGTTTTTATCACCTCATTCTGTGTGATGTGTGAGTGCCGGAAGGGCGGTGTGCCAGCAAGGAGGCAACTGTCCACCATGATAAAGCTTAAGCACATCACTCTGGGGAACAGATGGGACATTGGCTGTGCTAGAGGGAAGGTAGAGGACTTTGAACACTCGTCTTTCATCCAGTTCAGATGTACAAGTGAATGATAGAGTATATGGTTTCACAAAGAAAAATTCAAATCAAAGGGAAAGCTTTGTGCTTTTGCTTTTAGAGATTTTAAGTAGTGTTCAAAACCCTTCGCAAATTGCTTTGAGCAAATAAATATACATCGTAAACATATTTCAGCCTATGAATCCCACAGACGAGTGCTGCTTTGAAACTACTTCTCATACTGTGCTCCTAATGGTAACGTGGATTGTGTAAAAATTATATTATAATGAAGAGACCTGAGGATGTAATACATTTTTAATCAGAAGTATTACAAACAGTGTAATAACCCTTAAGAGGAATGGTTCTAAGGATGTGTCTGCTAGCTTAGCAGGAAGCTGGATAGAAAGAAAAACCATTTTACATTAATATATTTTAATTAATTAAATATTAGGCATGCATATTGTTAGCGTATTTACTGAGGAAAAGACCTATGTTTTCTATACAATATGATTCAGAGTATCCAGAAGCCTTTGAAATTCTCCATGTATAATGTATATATTTCAGCACTTGATAGATATTTAAAGGATATAACAAAGGTATATTTTAATACTAGATTGTGGAACTGGAGAATTGGGAGGGGCAGGACAGGTAAAGCACATTGCAGATGTAAATACATGCTTTGTCCTGGACTCATGGCAGAGGCTTCTCTCATGCTGAACTACCTTTCCTAGTGTAGGCTAATGCTGAGAGGTGTGCTGAACAAAATGCAAAGTCCCAAAGACCTGCAACCCAAGGGCTGCAGCCAGTCCTTAGGGATTTGATCACATAAGATAAGCAAGCTGTCAGAGAGACAGCATTTGATGTTTCCAAAATGTTATAAACCATATCTTGGGAACCTGTGAACTGAGGCACTGCAGAATGTGACTGTGGTGAATCACTACACGCTACTTCTCATCTCTTGAGTTATTTTCCTCACTTAAAAAGCACTGCTGTGCTTGAGGATGATGTTTTTGGTGTCCTTGCTGGTTTCTAATTGTTATGACTGTTTTCAGCCCACTTACAGAATTTTCCTCTTACAGTTTCAAAGAGGTTCTTTGTGCCTCATTGTAAATAGCTGCATAGAGATGTCGTGTACAAGTTTCAATCAAAGGCCATATACATTGGTATATAGGTAGCAGTGAATGCTGGAAATAGTACATACTGAAGAGTAAAAAGAGAAAGCAATATTGTCAGTCAAAATGCTTATTACCTGCCAAATATTAAAGCAAACAGCTGATGATGCTATGTGCATTAAATTTAATATTAAATCTAACGTGATGAATACAATACAGAAATTGTGCAGTAAGAAGAATCTAAATTATTACAAGTTCTTGAGAATCCACTCTGTTGCCTAAATCTTAATATTTAGTCCACAAGATCTGCAGTATAGAATGTTGAAATCATAACAGAATAAATTTATTATTGCCCCTTGCATCAGTGTTTCAGAGCACTTTACAGCAACACAACAATGGTAAAAGGCATACATTACCTTGGATATATCTAAGTAAACATACAAACAAATAGCGGGCTGAACACTGTCTTCAAACCATACCACTCCTACTACAGAATGACCAATTGTGATAATGTATCGCAAACATCATAAAAAACCCCCATCTTATCGTATGGTTATCAGGTCCCTTCATCTGCCTGAATATTAGAAGCAAATTATGAATACTTTGTCTTTCTTCTTACCAATGGTATAGATGAGTGAAGAAAATGATTTGCCAAAGACACAATTTTTCCTAGAATAGCTCAGAAATTATTGAGGGACAATCTTAGTAGCAATTCCATTGAACACTTGATATCTATTCTTAAGCCCAAGTACAATTGATATGATTCACAAAGAGTAATTTTGAAGATCCTGTGGGATTGATGCATGACTTTCCAAAATGTCAGTGGTGTCTTCTCAACAGTTACCAAAGATACAGACTCCTTTTTCTGAGAATTTTTCTTCACACTGAGAATATTTTCTTGCACTTCTTGTACTTCGGTAAAGAAGAAAACCTCAGCAGAATGACTGATACTTTTCTTACTCAGAGGCAAGTTCAGTGTTGACTATCCAAGACTTCTTGTACTGCTTCCCCAGGGAACATTGTATTTGCTTCAAGATAGTGATCTTCTGGCGCTTGACCAAGATTTCTAAAAATTCATTTCTTGTCAGGAGATCATAACATCTCTCCAAAGCTAAGTTCTGCAGGCATGATGATACTGTCAGCTGCAAGGGTGAACTCACTAAAGCAACAAACAGAAAAACAAGGCTATGAAATTCCTTCCTAAAGAATGCAACAACTCCTTCAGAGATTTCATCTCTTACTCGTTTACTTCCCTCCAAAAATGCAAACATCATGAAAAAAGTAGACGTCCCTTCTCTGTTTTCTGTGCCCCACTCTCACTACTCACCCCAAATTTGGGAGAATCAATTGGGAGGTTACCCAATTCAAGCTATTATGGATTAAGCAGTAAATGGAGTACACAAAATGTTCCAGAATTGATACACCAGGTCTTTGCATAGCTATAAACTCATTCTTAAATCAAGGAACTCCATTGTTTTCTTTCTGTAGCAGTACGACTGCCAAGAGATTCAGTCTTTCAGGTAAGTGTGTCCTTAGCTATGCCTAAGAAGCTCCTTGAGCATTATCATCTGACTTGAATATCTAGAGAAAAATACCAATTCATTTGGGAAGTGATTAAGAACTGTATGTATTGAGTGATAGAAAATTTGGATCATCTGAAGAGAGAAATAGGTGTTTTTCTTAATCTTGACTCAAAATGTGAACTGGATGGAATTGTACATGAGGGAGGGCTGAACGAAGGGAAGATTGATGCTATTTTCTCGGTATTGCAATAAATGGAAAACAACTACCTACTTCACGAAGGGAAAAGAATGGACGTATTTGTAGAATATCAGTTTAAAATAGGCTGCATCTATTTCTGTTGCAGATTACTGTCCCCTGCAATGCCCACTCTGGCATGGATGTCTGTAGATGCTGTGGGATCTTTATGTCAGAGAATGACAATGAAGCTGCTGTCAGAATGTCCTGTCTTGGCCCTATCCTGACTCCATGCACAGAACCACTTTTTCCCACCTCAAAGTGAGCACACTTTTACCACCTCAGGCTTTTTCTGGATTTTGTCAGCTGAATTTCCCCAGGGTCTTTCAGGCAGTTTCATTTCCCGGCACAATTCTGCCTGCATTCCCTGTCTTGTAATTCATCTTTTCTGTTTATCTGATTATCACTATATTGCTGGCCAGTTTAATGTAGAGACAACTTGACCATATTCACTTATTTATTAAATAATTTATTAATAAACTCAGGAGACTGCTCAAATGACTCAAATGAACTTTATTAGCATAGTGTGAATAATTCAGCACTTTCTACAAAAAGAAAAGGCCTTAGGAAATACAAAATAAGGATGCTATCTTGCCAACTTTCCCAGCTAGGCTTTTCCTGGAGTCGAAGGGCACTGGTCTGCTGCCAAAGTCTGTCCCCGTAAGGAGGCTTTCAGGCTTAACTTTTCATAGGAGAGCATATTTCAAGATGATAGAAAACCTAAAAGTTCTAAAAAATTAGTAGGAAATCCAATAGTGTTGATTTCTTGGACAATTTTCTTCTATACAAGTAATAACTGATTGAGGTTACCTGTGTTTAGATGTTTCCAAAATATCAATCAAGTCAATATTATAATTAATTTCCCAGTCTGAACATTAAATTAACCTAACTTTATGCATGTGTGACTGAAGCATAAAGTTTTGACCCTGAACTCAGAATGGTGGGTGTGTTGAGGAGAAGAATCTTGGTTATATATTTAATCTTGGTTATAATCTTGACAAGATTATACAATTATAACTCAAGAATGCTGTATATACAGTGTGATTTTGCACAAAGGACTTCTATGTTATGATTTGTTTTCACAACAAATAAAGGAAGAAAAGGAGATCTTTCAGGAATCTTCCCAGCATAGGAGAAATTCTTCTTTAATGGGGATGCCTACTGTTCTTGGGGATTTTATCCTCTGCCTGTCTCTTCCAGATGCAGTATGCTTGTTAGCAGCAGGAGGTATTACTCATATATTCTCACAGGAGAGAAAATATACACAGAGGAGTGAAATGGCATACTATTATGCTTAACTTTGTGGATATCCTAAGATACTGCAGCGCTTTGGAACCTTTGATGTGACCGTGATCCTCTTGAAGTCTGTGGCACAGAGCTGCCTTAGTCTCCAATGGACATCAGGGAGTCCATTAACAGGTGTCTCCATTTTGCCTGTGGAGAACAACCCTGGTTCAAACCCCCTGGAGTCCAGATTCTCCCTGCTTTCATTGTGCTATCCCACACAAACAGGGCCACCAGGCTGGAGGAATAAGTACATTTTGGCAAAAGGGGGTCTGGTCATCCAAGATGTGAATCTGTCACCTTTAAGACTGTTTCCAAGCTGAGTTGCTTTTTTTGCCTCAGCTTTTCTGTCTTTAAACTGAGAATAAAAATATTAGACCTGCTCCCAGTTACCTCTCAAAAGTAGTAAGGATTAATTAGCTCATATTTGTATACTGCTTTGAATGTGTAATGAACACTGTTGTTTATTCTTACAATTTAAGACTTCTGGACGTGAAGATTAGGGCCCTGTATATACTGACTTCTGTGATTTCTATTTTTACAGTTGTAACTTGCTATTAAAAATATGCACAACTTATTACAGCTCCTTTCGCCAAGGAAATGGTGACAAGCTGTTGTACAGGTAGTAAGGCAACACACACTTCTGTTTTGCTAGTCACTCATCTCCCTTTTCTTTGCTCCCTTGCCAAAGGCTTTTATTTTTGTGATGCCTGGGAAAAGGCAGCACCACTGGCTGGATTCCCTTTGTCTCATTCTTTCTCTGCTAGGAAGGCCACAAGTTCACATTTTAAGAGAAATCCTCTGAGATTCATGTGTGTGGTGATTTCTATAAAGCAGCTGGAAGTACATTTTTTATGACAATATCTGATTTTGTTTACAAAGGCCAAGCCCAATTCTATTGTAAATGTCTAGGGGAAATGCTTTTAACTTTTATTCAATTAATTCAAAATACTGAGGCAGTAAAAACAACTTGCTTAGATGTCCATTGTAAAAGCAGTGATTTATGGTGTCAGTTACTCTAATGATAGCTTTATAGGATTAAATTATTTATTGCTAGGAATTCAAGAAAACTAAAACTAAATGCAAAACCAATAATGCTGCTATTTATGTTTCTTTGGAAAAGAGGATCATTACTTTTTCTTCTCTCTTGTTCATTGTTTCTTACTGTATAACTAACTTTTGGTAATTGAAATATGTGTCAGCGATGGAAAACTGTGAGTTGTCCACAGCTGTAACCCAGCTCCTTCTGGAAGAATGTACAAATAAACCAACTCTCTCCTATTTATTAGCATTTTGTTTCTTCAATGCTTGCAAAAACAGTCTTGAAAAGGTCTTCTTTCATCCTCCCCAAGGTTACCTGAGAGGAATACTTCACCTCACTCCTTCTCATATCAGTGACAAAAGTTCAACGCTTAGCACATTGAGGTCCAAACCTTGATCATTGGCCATTTCTGCTGAAAACCCAGCATTTTCAAATCACAGTCTTATGTGTTGAACACACATATTTTTAGGACAAAATCAGCTTGCATTCTGTGCTTACCTGGGGTATTATCCTCACTGTAAATAGAAATACAATTTTGTTTCGGTGAGTAATTCCTGTAATCTGCACTCCAAGTATTACCCTCCACTAGACATTGACAGGAGACTGGAAAATCAGGGGAAATGTCTCACTCCGTCAAGGTCCATGTCAGTATCTTCACTACAGAAAGAAACCTGCTGGTCTCGAGGAACTTACTGTATGAGCTGGAAAAGACAAGAATGGATGGAGGAAAGGAGAAGAAAAAAGATCCAGGGGTGCCTGATGTTTCAAAAAGTCACAGGAGCAACCAAGCAACAAAAGCTACATCTCTGACTCTCACTACAAAGCTCTGCAGATGCTGGAAGAGGTAGTCTCAAGACTACAAACAGCTTACAAAACAAGATACAGAAAAGACAAAAAGCATGCCTTTGAAGGAAAAGAAGGTGTAATCAACATCACAGATATATTCAAGGTAGATTCTTGGTTTTTTGAGGCATGAATAATAATGTTTAGTGAAATTGTGCATAGAAGGCATGAGACTAATTGACTATTAGCAATTTTGGGGATCACAAATCAGACATTCATTATCTGCCACTGCATCTGTTTGCAGATTCTGTAACTTTTGTTCACCTTAGCAGGTTGTTATTATTTGCTCAGAATGTCTAATTGCCATTATAAACTAGTTTAAAAATTCAGCCATCCACTCAAGGATCTGAGCATATCACATGACTGGAAACTACTCACATACCAGGAGTATTGAGAAAGGAGAAGAAACAAATTGTCAAAAATGTCTTTTTAGAAACTATTGGTTGAGCAGCTATATATAATGAAGCTATTCCTTTAAAACACGGTGTTGCTTGAGAGCTATTAGGTAAACAAAGAAAGAAGGATACAAAGAAGAAATGGACACTATTTGTAATGATTGCCAGGCTGCTAAGCAAACAAGTAAAAGCAATTTTCAGCAAACTGAGTGAGCATCAGAAATTAACTAGGTTGTCACACAGGAAACAAAAAGTAAAAGAACTTCAGCTTTTCTTCCACAGTGAAGAAAATGTGCGGGTTTTGTCAGAAAGGAATGAGAGAAAATCTGCATAAGTTTACCTGAGAAAATAACAGTTACGTTTGGCATCTTCAGACTCTAGGAAATAAGGTATTTTGTTAGCGAAAATCCATCTGTTACTAAAAAACATTGGATCTACAGAAAATTTACTGGCTTTTATGTAAACCTAGAGTGTTTTTAAGAAGTTTGTATGCATTTCTGAAGGCGTAATTAAAGAATTCTTTTCATTCCTAAAGCGTACAGTTGAATATTTTCATGAAGTATGAGAATTATAATTTTAGGTAATTGTAGGAAGAACACCCCGTGTTTGTGATATATAATTTAAATAATAAAATTTAAATCAGTGGACATTGTACAAATCATTGCACACTTACTTACAATGTAAACAATGTAATACAACAGACCGATAGAGAATGGATGGCTAACAAAAAGATTGAAATTAATCCCAAGCAAATTATCCAAAACAATGTTTCACACAAAGCTGAAAATATGTCAGTCAAATAGAACCCAATATAATTTTCATTAAATTGGCGGGACAATCAAGTTCACCACGCTTGGAGTTAATAATAAGCAATATGAGGAGGCTTTTTTTGTAGTTAGTGATGGTTATACAAGAAAAGAATGACACTGATAAAGAAATAATTGAAGAAATTAGTTTCCTGACATCAATAAGAAATAATTACTTCCAATAGAGTAAAATATGCAATCAATCAACTCAAGCAAGGACATTCTCATGGGAAAGATGGAGCATAGCACAAGTTACACTATAGTTAATGACCTAGAGTAGAAGTGTAGGTCACAGGATAAATATTTAAACAAACTTTATGAGACCTCAGCATCTACTGGTGAAGGAGCAATGGATCAAAAGAATAAGGTGCCTTTGGCTCGGACATGACAATTGGGTCTTGCAAATGGCACGATGGAGCACGAATGGAGGAGCCATTCCATCCCAAATGTTTTCTTTTTTAAAAGAAAATTACGCCTGACTGCATAAATGTAAGTCTTCAGTAGTGATTTTACAGGGAGATTTTATAGCAGTTGAAGATCAGGCTGAGTAGCTTCAAGTCAATTTTCTTTCAGCAGGGAGGGACACACAGATTGATGCGGTCTCTCTTTTTTTTTATTATTGTCTTGAAGATATTTTATCCCATCATAAAATAGGCTAAATTAAAATGAAATAAGGAATGTCTGCAGCTTGCCACAAAAAATTTAATAGCCAAAATCCTTATGCAGTTTTGAAATTTTATCTTAGCCTCTAAATCCACTGCTTTATTTTTTTTTTAAAGAAGAGTAGGGCTGGAGATTCTCCCCTCAATGAAATAGAGAGATAATGGATTTCAACATTTTTCAGTCATATATACAATAATTTACAGATAAGATGGACAATAATGGTCCGTGTTATGGAGGTAGTAGCCACAACCTTGACCTTGTCTCGGATGTTTACGCCAGGTAAAAGCACCCAGAGCAGAAAAAAGAGCCTCCAGTGTCCCCTTGGTGGGTGCAGAGTGTGCCTGGCCCCCGCAGTGAGTACAGCAGACCCCCAGCACAGCACACCCTGCTGCAACATCCTGCCCCAGCCCTTAGGGCTTCTAGCACCAGGGTGATTAGGTAGCCAACACAACTGAGGCGATTCACATATTTATTTTACACATTTATACTTGTAAATATAAATATGTGTATTTACACATAAATACACGTATATATTTCCACATTTTACATATTTATTTTTACACATTTCACGTGTGTAATCTTTCCAGCTATATTTGTCAGATACCACAGATATATAAACTGGCAGCATTTTCAGGCAGTTCTTACGGAAAGAAGAATAATCATAAAGTAGCAGTATCTTCAGGGGCTGTTACTTCAAAACTATTGATGTCCATCAAAAATACCTACTCTGCTGTACCTGCATCTTCTGCTTTCTCTCCTTGTAGCCCAGTTGAGAGTCTGTGTCACTGGACGATTAGCCCACTATCCTGCTCAGATGGATATTGCACAAACGGTGATTTTTTTCCCCCTCTACCTCCAATGTCCTTCAAGATTCATCTTGTGTAGGTGATTGGTAGCATTAAGCAATTGCTGTTAAACAACCACATTTTTCTACTTTCCAGGGAAGATTGTAATGCTAACAATTCCTATAATGTGAAATGTTTTGGAATCATTAGGACGTGGATGGTATTAGGTAAGAAAGAGTGGTGATGGTAACAATGGTGGAATTACTTTTCCAGATCCTGCATTCTAGCCACCTTAACCCTTTTTTCCTTTCACAGTTCTTCCCAGAACTTTTACATGAGAGGAGAAGCACAAAATACCATGACCACTGAGACAGAAACTAATGAAATGATTCACACATCAGAGACTGACACAATGGCAGAAGCATTGCAAGATAGGTAACATATTAGTGTAATGTATTTTTTGACTATGTTTGTATGTTTTCCATTTATTTGGTATTAATATTATGTAAGTCTGAATATGTATATACATATATGTAAATGCATTGTCAGATACACTGAAATCAGCATCAGAAAGCTCTCTTATACTTGAAGAAATTTTAGTCCACATAAAGACCATGGGTATTCATAACAAAGTCCTAGGATTAAAAGGTGTTTTACTGGATCGAGGTTTTGCTATTACTGACTGGAGCATTTTATGGTTTCTACTAAGAGCTGGGGATTTCAATTTAACCAGTTAGATATAAGCATAAAAGTTCATAAAATTAATCAAAGGCAGCTAGGACAATTCCCTGAGTGTGTAACAATCAGGCATTTTGATAAGACATACCAGTATAAGAAAATTATAGCTAGGGACTCTTCTGTTTCTGCTTTTGTTACAAGCAAAGTTTTGATTATACGTGTCCATCCTCTCTTATTATATTATATTTCACAACAAAATTAAGACAGAACCTCACTTGGAGTAATTTCTGCTTAAGCCATATCCATGAAACAGTGTCCATGCATGTCAGCTGAAGATCTTCACCTTCCTACTCCTCCCCTCTCCCTTTGCAATGTCCATACTTTACTAGAGGTTTGTTCTAGATTAATATTTTAAGTATCTGACAAGATCAAACAGTTTTATTACCTTACATGTTTAAAGGCCCTCCAATTTGGCAAAAAGCTCATGATCTCAGTGGAAGCTTAATGCAAAGAGAATTAATTATCTTTGAAAGCAAAATACTAAAAATGCCGTTCTCATGTTTGTAGCCTTTGGACCTGCAAAGCACATGCTATGTCTTAAAATGAAGCACTCATTATTTGACATAAAAAGCTGTTCCTTTTAGCAGATGTTTTTTGGTTGTTGGTCCAAACAATCGGTGTTGCAACATCATTTTTCTGAAGAGGCAGTAGAGTGCAATGCATAGTTAAAAATATTTAATAGTCAGAGCATTTTGCCCTTCAAATATATCTCCTGGCTGCATAAAATGAACATATGAGAGAAAGACATGCTTTAACAGTGCATGTGAGTAATTCTGCCTCTTTATACCCGAGTAGTTCTTTGAAATGGTCAGTCTCCAGACAGAAGGGGAAAAAAGGAGCTGAAGACAAATGATTACATCAAGTAGTCTGAGCTAATCATCCATAGGTGAAAACATTTACCCTCCTAAATACAACCCTTATGATCCAAATGAGGTAGAGGACTTAGGAGAGGCACAGCAGTGCACAAATTATGTCATGACACACAGAATCACCACTATATCATGGGAGAAGGAAAAAATTATTGAATATTAGTAGCTTTTCCATTTGAAAGGATGGTTTTACTTTTTGGTTGTCAAAAATGAGTACTACCATGGAATATACTAGTTAATATTGTGTTCTAGCTGTGTAGCAATTTTAATTCCCTTTTTTCTTGGAATTCTTGGCAGTTTAAGGGCCAGTGGTGGGCATGATATGTAGGTTTCAGTGAGAATGGGTATTTGGATAAAAGACTTGAGTCTTTTTATCAAAGGAAAAATATTACTGACAATAAAAAACATATTTTTAATTCCATGGAAAGTTTTAAGTGCACTCAGTTGCTAACAGAGCAGCCGTGTTCTTATTTTATCTGCTTAGATGTCAACTGGTAAAAAATCTCATAAAGTCATCGGTGTTACTTCAGTGTAAAATTGTTGTTGAGGAGATAGATCAGGTTCATAATTTTATCTAAATTGTTTTTATTTGTAATGGAACCATGTGACCCACAGAAAAATGTGCACTTATTGTGGATCATTTAACAGAGCCATTTCTACATTTCTTAAGAATGAAACTTTCATCACAGTGTGACTTTTGTTCAGGATATCAATCTTGTTATTATGCCTCGGCTTAATTCACTCTCACAATAAAATCGTACTTGCACTTGGCAGATGAAATAAGGAATAATGAGGTACTTACAGAAATTAGATTTCTACATTATAATATAATCAGATTTTAATGAAACAAGTAATATATACCATTCATACCATTTTGGTTTGTGATAAACCTCACTGGATTAACACAAGATTTGTTTTGGTCACCACGAAGAACTGAAATGATTTATTCTTTGATGTAAAATGCTACTTTATCTGCGTAAAATCTATTATGGCATTATATATGGCCTTTATTATTTCTCTCCTATTGGATAATTGGAGGTCTACAGTATTATTTAAAGTGATGAAGTAGTAACCTTAGCTCATTTAACACTTTTCAATTTCATGCTTGTCTTCTGTAAAATCTTTTCCATAAATTAAAGTTCAACAGAACATGGATGCAGCACAAAGTATAAAACTTAAATACATATTGATTAAAATTGTATCCAGAGTCAATGAGACTAGAATTTCTGGTGAATGTGTGTTACCAATCAGTGTAAACTTTGCTTATAAAGCACGTATTCTAACAATAGTGAACTTAATCAAGCCAAGTTAGATATAGGAAAGCCAGCAATATCAAGGTAAGTAGCAGAATGTTTACAACAGTGACTGTGAGCTTAGTTGTCATGATTAATTCTATGTTACCTTCAAAACACCCTTGACCTACATCCTCTTCTCTTGCACAGAAATATAACAAAGAAAAGAAGTTAACATGAACACTCAAGTCTTAATATGAGTTTTTGCTGAAGAACTTCAGAAACTTAACTGGATCCTACATCTAAAGGTAAGCTATTGTAGGCTACCCTGTAATTAATGCTCTGAAACGCATCTCCACAGGGAAAATCAGATCTTAGATGTGTCTCCTTGAGGTGCCATCTCTCTTTAGTGATTTCATAAGATGAATAAGCCTGTAACTTTGGTGCTGCAGAAAAATGCATTATATTACCACAATGAAAATGATCCCAAGTGTCCATAGTTCAAACATTTTCCCGATATAGATGTATACAACAAAGTACGGATTTGGAAGAGAATAAAGCTTAGCAGGTCTGCATAGAAGCAGGCACTTTTCTCACCAAGCCAGAGAACTGTTAGTATTATAAATGGACAAGCCAATTACTGGGCTGAGCAGCAAATGAATTTTTGGAAGGTATAAAAATCACTTAACCTTAACACCTGATGGTCCCTCCCAGATTTATAGTATTCCACTCTCCTAGTCCTTTTTTGTTATTATAGCCTGGTGATTTGAAGGATCCATGCTGCTTTGCCTAAGTGGATATTTTTGTCTTGCTCTTTATAGGAACTGATATTGATTCCAAGTTGTTCAAATTGTTATTCTTATTGTTACTGATTTAAGCAGTAGTTCATATTCTGACAAACTTCAGTTAAACTACTATGGCTGCCCTTTTAGCGACCTTCCCAGTGGAGCTGTTTATTTGCAGCTTGGATGGGATGAAAATATCGTTTTGGAGAGGTAACATGTTTTCTTTATATTTCTCATTTTCATATGCTCTGGCAGAGTTATGTGGGAAGATTCTCCACTTGGCTTCTTTTGCATTGTAAATATAACTTATTTTCTGTGTTTTTTTCACACATAGGTCTAAGGGTCACTTGCAGATTTCAGTCCACAAGAAGTGGCTTTGTCATCCTAACATCTGTAAACTAGTACTTTGTATAAATTCTAGGTGAAGGTTAACCACTGACTCATAAAATCACGGCTAGTAATGATACGTTTTAAAATTTAATTTTGCATTTTGGATAAGCATGCAGAAGGATGTACAGTATCAAGTATTTGGAACAAAGATTTTTGAAAAAGATGTGGAAAATTCCCAAACATGAATCGGGGCTCACTAAATGCCCTGTCAGGGAAGAAGTGGCATACTGTGTAGGGTATCACAAAAAAAAGCCTTATAGGAGACTTGTTATGGTGTATAAGTACTATAAAAAGTAGACCCCTTCCCCCCTCCACTTTTGCAGACCAATCTCTCAGAGAAAAAAATAATGAGAGTCAAAGGCTGCAGATCAAAGCCACACAAATCTATAACGGAAACAGATTTTACAGTAAAAATAATTAACCTGCAGAAATCTGAAGGGAAGAAATGATTTCTACTGGTGATATTAGTGGTGATCAAGTGTGTAAATGTTCATTAATGCCACTTTGCTCTAGACTGCCTGTCTTTTCATAGCTTGGCCCTCTAACTTCCCTATTTAAGCAAAACTAGTGAATACAGGAAGATGATAATAAGCAAATATACTGACAGCTGCTTTTAAAATTATTTTACATCAGGTTTAGTTAAACTGTGATAGTTGTTTGGGGTTTTTTAATTTGTGCAAATCAATTCTTCAATTACTAGCAGGAAAATATCTTATCTATCTTTTTCTTTTTTTTTTCTAGCAGCCCACACTGCCAATTTTCTTCTTTTTTATAAAAGAAGACTTCTCTCTCTTTTCAGTCTTACCACAAATAATTCCTACATTAACATTTTACTTTGAAACATTCTCTCCTGGTTTCTTTATTCTGTCTATTAAGCTATGTCTATTTGCATTGAACTTTGTCTGCCAATTATAAATCTAAATTGACAAACCTAAATTATGTGACTTTTTTGTAATAATGAGTCCATTTTTTAATATCAAGCTTTAATCTCTGCTTTACTTGAATTTAACTAGATCATCAATTCAAGCCATTAAATAAGCCATTTCAGAAACAGTCATTATATGTTTCAATATTTATTGGCAGTGTTGTGATCATTATTCTATTCAAAGGACTTTTTTTAAGGTACACCTGTATATCATTAAAGGAGAAAAGGATAGAGAAAGGAAATGGAAGAGTAAAAAAAATTGCATAAGAAGTCATGTTAAGAGGTGTTGAATGTAATATCTTCCTTTCTGCCCCATTTTCATACTGAGAGAACAGGAAAAGTAAGTGAACACAAGGAAACACTTTTTCACTGTGAGGATGACCAAGCCCTGGCACAGGTTGCCTGTAGAGTCTGCGCAGTCTCCCTCCTTGGAGATATTCTAAAGCCTTCTGGACATGGTCCTGGGCAGCTGGCCCTAGGTGGCCCTGCTTGAGCAGGGTTTTTGGACCATATGACCTCTAGACGTCCCCTCCAACGCCAACCATTCTGTGATTCTGTGACTTTATGCTATTGTTTTACAGCTCAACTGAAGGAACACTGAAATTTGTGGTTTGTCTAAGTGAGTACAATGGAGAATGTATAGCAAAAGGAAATATTTTGTGATTTGGGCTGGGCTGGCCCCTAAAGGAATGACAGATGCTCTGTTTAACCTCTCCCCATTCAGAGAAGGGAGAGTGAATGAGAAAGGCTCATGAATTGAAAAGAAAATTAAAACTACTTTAATGAAATTTTAATAATAAAAAGGAAATATAAAGATATCAATAAGAAAATAATGAAATATATACAATAGATCTAGCTCTCAGGATGACGACCATGTCACCAGCAGGCACTAGGAAAATCTCAGACTGGACTCAGTAACGGACAGGAACTCAACTTCTGATCTGGATTCAGGAACACAAGGATTGGCGTCAAAGGCAGATGGACAGACAAGAGTCCTCCTTGAACACCACCCATTGAAGAAAGAGGCTGACCCCTTTGATCCCTCAGCTTTTATACTGAACTGCAGGTGGGATGGAGTACCTTGTTGGTCAGGTTTGGGTCACCTGTCCTGTCCAATCCCACACACACGTGACCCCACTGCGCTCTTCCGCTTCCAACCCCTCCAACTCTGTGCAGAACAAAGTGAGCTGGCCTTGGTTGTTCTAGCAATAAGTATAAGCAGGACCCTCTCTGAAGACCATTCCTTGGTACTCACTAGAATCATCAGACCTTATCTGCTAGAAGCAGACACTGTCTAAAAAATATGCCTTTAATCTCAGTCAGTTAGAAGAGGCTTAGCTGTAAAGTAAAATTACTGAAAAAAAAAAAAGGTCTTGTTTTCCTCAAACCAGGACAGACATCTATACTATTTCTGTCACACCATCACCAGAGAAGTAATTTGAAGACCACAGAAACCAGACCAGGAGAAGTAGGTTACAAACAATAGCAATAGTTTTCATACTCTTCTTACATATGGTGGCTGCTCTTGAAGCCAGAGTCAAGGGTAGTATTTAAAGAACTGCATGAGCCAGAGCAGATGAGAAAGGCAGGAAAATATGTAGTCAAGTCAGCACAATCTGGTATTGCAGAAACTTCCTTAACAGTGACAGAAGAGATCGGTAATGATCCCTGTAGCCCATGTGTCAAATGCAGCATAAGTTAGTGCAGTACATTTTGCAGCTGTTTACATTGATTGGGGTTAGGCAGACAGGCTACGTATGCTGCTCATTCTGAGGTTTCCAGCAAAAGAGCATCCGAGAAGGTGAATAACTTCATTCATCTTCCCTGTGTTTAGCTTTAGCCAACAAGGACAACCCCTGCAGCTGTGAAGCAAGCTCTGATACTGGATGAAAAGTGAACAGGGTGTGACAGCAGCTATACAAATGCAAGGTATTACTGACATGCATGAATGAGAGATAATAAGTTTGAAATCAAACAGCCAGCGTTAAAAATCAAAGTATGTAATGTAGCTACGTTTTGACAAGTGACACAAAGCTGCAGCTGAAGAAACACAGCAGTGTAAAGGTGATGATTTGGGTTGACTCCACCGGAGATGAAAGTACCCAAGCATACGTACTATCAGAAACTACATTGCTTCATTCTCCTTTAAAGACTGGCACAAGATCAGCTTTCTCAGTGCTTAGTCAAGTCACAAATGTTAACTGCTGCTGAAGGATCCAGCCAGGGTTGAAGGACTGGGAGAGGAAATTCATGGGGTTCTGTTGCAAGTGTTGCAGTAGACACAAACTGAGGATAAGGTTGCCTGTGAAAGACCTGGCCGTGGAATTGAACCAGTCAATGCAGCAGCTAGTCAGTACAATGCTCCACAGAGTAAGGAGTTGGCCTTTGAGATAATTTTAACAACACACTCTAGGGCAGTGGTATTGCATTTTTTGCCACACTAGTCCATGAGGGTACACCTCCATGAGACACAAGGATGCCCTACGCTTCTTTGTGGTCACTCTGCAGGGTATGTCATGTAAATTACAGGTTTCTTTGACACTTACATGGCACCCTAGCAGTTGGTCTTTAAAAGGCAAATGACATATTTAAGCTGCTTCAATGAATTGTTATTTTTTTTAGTGTAGCTCATAAGATAAGACCTACCCTAAAGTATGTTTGTTTCAGAACTGAGATTCATAGAGTGTATTTTAAAAGTTAATGCTATGTTAAGAATACTGGCCTGTGATTTGCCAATGGCCTTGGTTTTCATTAAACACCAAGTTACATTATAGATAGGGCATACACCAGAATGAAGAAATAACAAGATCCAACCAGACCGGAGTTAGACCAGACTAATGAGCTATCTATATTCAATATATATTCTACACTTTCTATGTCGTGTGACTCAGAGTAAGGTACAACAAAAGAGATAGTTGTCAACAAGGCAATTTCTTTCTAACCCGTCTAAGTAGAGGCTGGTTTATATCCTGAAAAATGGAAACTTAGTTTCCTTTCAAAATATTGGCTTTTTATATATTTTTGTTAGTCATACAGTTGTTATTAACAATGTATGTGACACTTTTTATGACAACAATGTGATTTGGCGACATCGTCTCTTAAGGGACTAAGTTTCCTGGTCAAACTGTGTGTTTTAAATAGCCGATTTTCCCTTTGGGCTTCATACGAGACTACTTATCATCTTGTTATTCTCACCCTCATTTTTGAGCTCCACCTCTGTCTGTATTATCCTTTCAGAGCTGAAATGAAATCTACTAAAATAAATGTGCCAGTGGAGGGCATGCTCTTGACTTTATATGATTGTGTTAAAATATTGCAATATTGGTCTCCACGATTATGCTATTTCTTTAATTGACCGGCATGTGCTAAGTGGAGGTCTTCGATGTGTTGTTCAGAACAGAATGCAGTTCTAGATTCCAGATCCTAGTATCTCTCTGCTATCAAGTTACTGGAACTGCTGCTGAAAAAGTTTTCTATCATTTCTTCTATGTACTTCATTGTACAGAGCATTATTCAGATGTGTTCTCTTCCCTGCCCAAATGTTTCTGATCTACTTGTTAGCAGTTCCAATGTCATCTGTGTTTTCTAATTCCTTGTCTGTTCCTTGTCTATTATCCCTCTGATTTTGATCCCCGGTTTAAGTAAATCTCCACCTCCATTCCTTAAATGAATCCAATGTGTTTATTTAATGTCTAATGCTATTCTTTTTAATCCATTGGCTCCGATTTCCCACTATCATGCTTAAGAGGATAAACTGTTTCTTATTCCTCTGCCTATTGCTTACTCTCTTCAGGAAACTGCTATTATTCTTCCTTGGTCCACTAATTATTTTTTTTACTTGCTACAGTGCTTGCTTTCTTCAATCCATTGAATTTCCTACTGTTCACAGTCTTTAATTATCGCAAATGCTTTGTGTTTACCCTTGCTGCTGTTCTCTTTACATCTTTATTTTAACTGCATTAGTTTCTGCCACTTCTGGATATTAGGATTTAGTAAAGCACTTCCGTGAGTAAGCAGAGAGTATTTGTATTTTACAGTGAAATGAATTTTCTGGATTTTGGTGTAGAGAACGGATTTATATTGCACTTCTGAAGATATAACATGTTGACAGGTACTTACATTACATGGCAGATAAACGATGATGATACCAGTTTTCCACTTTTCTGGCTGTACTATTGATCTTGTTTATCAGCACTACCATAAAACACCTAGCTATTCAGTATGTTATCTCCCCCAATTAAGTGAATCTCATTAATCCCATCTTGTATGTTATCTGTCTCTGAACTTGTAATATTTGAGTTCCGCCTTGGAAAATTGTTTACAGCGATTGAACAAGATAATGGAACAGTAAAAACAAGTTTGTATCCTTTGTTTCAAAATCTTATGTAGAATCTTTTTTCTCCCTTTCTGCTAGAGGCAACTGCTGGCTTTGCAGCATTTCTAGAACCTGTTATCATTGCCATGGCAAGAAACCAAAGGAAACTCTACCTTTCTTTCTAAGATTAATTATGACTAATTTCCTTTTTTTTTTTCCTAACCCAGCAGAACTGCTCTTTTACTATCCAGATATAAATTAACCTCCCTTAACATTTCATGGAGGGACATGTATTCATATATGAATCTATTTCTCATGAATAATCGAATATTCTCAATAACGTGATTTCTGAAAAAATTAGAACTAACCTGTAATCAGGGAATCTGAGGAAAAGGAACAAGACTCTCTCCCGTTAAACAATGTTTAACAGTGCTAAACGCTGGCCTGCTGTGTCTCAAATCCAAGAGACTGTGTTTTGTCTGTATTATTCCTAATATTCCTCATGTAAAAAGTCAATTATCTATAACCAATTTGAGACTACTAGTTATCTGAAATTAAACTAAATTTCTTCAACTTTAGTTCCTTTTTTTTTTTTTGTTCCTTGGTATATAAATAGATAGTCATGATTTCTGCAACCTATTTGTGTTTCTCATGTGGACTGGGGACATTATTTAAAGCTAAACCCTCTCTGTTCCTCAATTTATTCCTCACAAAAAGAGGATTAATGGGGCGTAATGAGGAGACAGTACACTGCAATGGGTGTCTGTAACAGATGTTATGGAAGTGCAGGGTCTTTGTGATTACTAGAGAAGTATAAGAACTTGACTCTTGTGTTGCCAACATGTTACTCAAAGTTTTGCTTATCTGATTCAACAACGCCCTGAGGGCACACACCACCAAAATGGTGTGCAAAGACCCCCTTCCCAACAGACGCTGCTCCCAAGGTGGATTACATGGACACGAAGTCCCAACTCCTCCATCATCTTCTCCTGGAGAGTGGGGAGTATTACTTGCTCTGTTTCACAAGAACCCCACAATTTTTCTCAGTCCTAACAGGGATGTTTCTCAGAAGAATACGGAGGGCTCAACCAGTCTGTCTGCTCATTCATTAGATGAAACTGAACTCCTGACTTCTTATGGAACATATTGTTTTTCCACACAATTTGCAACATCCATTACAGTGATATATCCTTTCCCCTCCCCTTGATTTTTAATGCAAAATTTCCAAGGAAAATAGTCACGTAACAGTTCATTTTGCACAGGTATGAATTTTAGCATTTTTAATTAGTTTTATTAAGGATTTCATTGGAAATAGCACAACTTCTATTTCAAATAAAGCTGGAATGTACTGCACAGTGAGAAAGTTTTGAATTACGTGGCACTACACTTCTGTATTTTTTTACCAAAAAATTTAACTGCACATTAAAAATGCATTACATTCGAAAGACACAAAATAAACTCTGGAGAATAAACATATGATTGGGTTTGTGTATCTTAAATAAATGTAGAGCATGACTCTGAAACATTTGTTTCATCTCAGTAAGAGAGGGGGGAAGCTACTTCAGTTTCACAGCTCCCATTGTAGAATAATTTTGTGATGATTTTGGTAGGTGTGAGGGGTTGCTTTCAGGCTGCCTCCTCCTGTTGTGGGGGTCCTGCATAGCTGAGGGCTTAAATTCCCCCTCTGGCACTTGGAATACTGCTCTGTGAGTTGAAGGCTATGTCTATGCTGTTAACTAAAACAGGGTAAGGGAACATTTTTGTGTCCTACAGACAAGGAGCACTACCTGGCTGCTGTCCAATCTATGCAACACTTGGCCAGAGGTCTCCCCTAGGCCCCGTGTGGTGTACATCTGTACCCAGCGCATAATTACTTGTTTTTATGTATATTTTTCAGTTCAAACAGTGTAAGAGGCTAGAGTAATATAAGGGCTATGTTGTGGCTTGTTAGAACAATATTTAAATATCATGAAATTGAGGACGTGTGTTGCATATCCTAGTCTGTGATATGAAGTTACCAAGGGAGATAGAGGATGTAAAATCTTCTGGAATAGATTGGGAAAACTATCTGAGAAGAAGGGAACCGAACCTGGTTCAGTCATATCCTGATAAAGAGAATGGCCCTGGCATGTTCCACCCTTCAAAGGTATTGCTTGGAGAAGAGCTTATTAGTTTGTACCAAAACCATGCCAAGAAGCATGCTCACAGTTCAGCCCTGTGGATACTCAGCAACACAGAGCTTAATTCAAGGTCCTATTTTATTTAGCAGACATAAAGAAGGTCAGTTTAACATGGATTATGGTTTTCTTCTCTGAAAAGTTCTTACTTCTGTTATATAGACATGCCCATTTAGGTGCAGTAATAGTTTAATAATGGAGAAGAAGACAGGATTACTATAAAACTGCTGAGTATCAGCAGAGATAGTCTTGTACAACAAGGAGAAAAGATGCACTGATCTAACTGTGTCCATATTATTGCTTTAACTTCTTTATCAGTATATTTTAAGAGACATAACAATGTTCCCCATGGCTTGTAGCAAGGTAACTTTAATGTCAAAAAAGTCAAATATTTGCTAGATCATAGTCAGTACAATTTTACTAGTGCTGTGCACACTTGCTGCTTGTGAAGTCTCGTGTGCTAAATTAGTCCATGATGCAGCAGCAGACTTTGGCCTATTAAGTCTGGCTTTTTGGTCCATCAGGCTTCTCTCTGGTGGACAAAAACTTATCTGGAGCTATGTTATCCACCTGGTTTCCACAGTCTTCTGATAAAGAAAAGAGGTACTTCATCTTACTTGAGGGGACAGTGGCAAAAAGTACTTATCTTCGAATGGGCTAAAGCCAAATGTATATCTCAGCTCCTCACAGGGAGAGGAGTCTCTGTTGTAGGTCTGTGAATCTTTTCTCCTCCATCTCAGGGCTTCTGCATGTTTTCACCTTAAAGAAAACATATATTCACAAACTCAAGCAACACAGCACATTTTGTCACTTTCATTTGTGTCCATAGCAAAGGCTGAAGCAAATACCAGAACAAACCTACTTTTCAGACCTGTCTCCGTTCCCTTAATTAAAGTTTTAATGGTCAACATTAATACATTACACTGTTTTAAAGAGCTGTAAATAGACTTTGGTAAGATTTTTTCCATGTGAGAATTTGTGAAAGAATGCGTTGATTTTAAAAATATTTTCTGAGCTCAGAGGAAACTCCCTCAGACCATTACAGAGACTCTTCTCAGTCAGATGCTGGGAGTTAGTTCAGGCTTTAACCAATTTTTAGATACATGTTTCATACAAACATGCTCTCAAAAGTAAGACCTAATGCTTCTCATTTTTGTCAACAAAAAATTGCAGATGCCTGAAAGAAATCAGAGCTCTAAACAGGATTTTATCCTGTCAAAAACAGTCACCCCAGATATAAAATGACAAATTTTTATTGCTCTTTATGAAAAGAATCTTTTTTCTGAGACTAGTGGGTGCTCCATGAAGCAGCAGGAACTTCAAGGGAGAATGACAGGTACTTTGATTTGAACAAGAAAAATGAAAGATCTTAATGACTCCAGACACTGTAGGGTCCTTACCTCATAAATATGTCTGATCCATATTCATTGCTTTCAGCAGGGCTGAATCATTTCAAGCAAAATGATAGCAGGAAAAAAATCTGTTTTTTTCTCTTGACTGTTGAGTGTGGCATCACTCATTCTTGAAACCACTTTTGTGTGAGTAGAAAAATTATCCAGGACACCTGTGGAGTTGTGGGCATGGTTCTCCAAATCATTTGCTGATGACGCAAGGGCTGTGCACATGGACTATATTGCAGAAATGAGATCTAAGTAGTTTTAGCAAATCCTTATTTCCACTAATGTCATTGAAGGCAAGTCATTTCCTGGGGAAGGATTTGTTAGGTCCCATATAAACCCTGCTTACTGGACATTGTTTTGAGATTTTCAGACTTTTTTCCTTTATCCATTTACTTCTGCTCTGTGGAATTATCCACAGTACTTATTTTAAAAGTAATTCTAATGGTTGTTCTTTAGACACACAATCTTGCTTAGTTTGTAAAGAATCTTTTTTTTTAGAGGAAAATGCTTATTTCAGTCAGAATTTTGTGGCTGACAATTGCATTTAGGCTCACATGTTTGATTGGGAAATCCTCATAACACTTTGTCTCTCTGACAACAATTCTGAGTGGTATTTGCCTTTTATCATTGAATCAGAAAGTCTTAGAAATGCTGTTTTGCAAGAATATCCAGAATTCGGGGATGTTCAGTTGTTTTTAAATAATTGTATTTGATTGTTTTGTGTGAAGTCCTTATTAAGCAATGCTTCTCTGAACTGGTCTCATCATTTGGACATTAAAGCGGTGTCCAAGCGGACCATTTAGGACTGATGAGTTCCCCTTTACTAACAATTCCAAAGCATGAGAAGTAAATAGCTAGTATAATAAAACCAGTTAACTAGTTCTCTTTGGTACCAGATCTTTGACATACCCCTTTTTCTTCCTTCATGATCAGAGATTTTTTTAAAGTGATACATGTTGCTTGAGCAGAAATAAATATTTAATACATACTATTGCACTTGCACTGTTGCTTTTCTCAAACATTATTGATCCAGCAGTAGAATCCATTACAGCTTAGGGCTATAATTCATATATCCACACTTAAAGCTCTGGGCCTGCTTAAAACCCATGTGGCCTTACTGGACTGCATTTTATTCTTAATTATATCCATGCTAAATTAGAGCAAGTCTGTTTAAGTCAGCTGAGAATATAATCTCTGTCTTCTACATTCAGGAAATTTCCTCATTAATTTTTGTTCTTTTCCTCAATGTCAGTTCCCCCTCCCCCCCTAATACATTTAAGAAATGATTGCTTATCTTTTTCAGGATTATTCATTGGACCAATGTTTGTCAAAGCATCACTTTGCAACTTGGATTACTATTCATCTGTTGCCAATTCTGTACTTTTTTTTTTTTTTAATTGTTTTTAATTCCTAATAATGAAGGAGGCTGCTGCTGCTGGCCAGAAAGGTAAGGACCCTTCTTTGGCCATAACAGATCTTTTCCCATTCCATGGAGAAAAAGTGATGCAAAGATCATTTTTTCCAGGTCACTAATAAAGTCACACATTTTCCTGATTTCATGGCTTCCTGGATTATACTGCAGCAAAAAGAAAATAATTTACTTCATCTCTGAAGAGCACACACGACGTAGCTCCATCCACCTTGCCACTTCTGTCTCCTTCACACTGCTGTGATATCATCTACCCCTGCTAATCAGCCAGGTTTGCTAGACTTCATCAGCTGGTTGTTCTGTTTTTCTAAGATACCCTAAGAAACTCCTCTGTGCTCAGACTGCTATCTTGTTAAGAAGGTGATTGGTAAAACTGCCCAAATCTGTCTCTTTGGTTCCTTAAACTCCTTTTGTGTGTTGTTGTTTTCTCTCATCCATGCTTAGATGATAAGCTGTTTGAAACGTTAGGGAGTGTTTTGATTGTATGGAGATAGATTCCAGCAATGATAAAGTTGAGTGTTTATGGGTAAAGATGAAGGGGAAGGCTAACAAGGGAGATCTGGTGCTGGGAGTCTGATATAGACCACCCAACCAGGATGAAGAGGTAGACAAGGTATTCTATAAGCGGCTGGCTGAAGTCTCTCAATCGCCAGCCCTTGTTCTGGTTGGGGACTTCAACCTACCAGACATCTGCTGGAAATACAACACAGCAGAGAGCAGGCAGGC
>JAOXNO010000001.1:166745676-166763954 GCA_028565335.1 Limnodromus scolopaceus
CCCCCGAGTCCCCAGACCTCTGAGCTAGCAGCTAAGGGCAGGGAGCAGAATGAAGCCCCTGTAATCCAAAGGGAAGCAGTGAGGGACCTGCTCCAGCACCTAGACACCAACAAGTCTGTGGGCCCAGATGGGATCCAACCCCCAAAAGACAGGTTGACATAGTTCTGGGAGACATTGTTTAGTGATGATGTTGCATTTTGTTTGTTGTGTGGGTGTTTATTTTTGTCAGAGTTAGGTTGATGGTTGGACTAGATGATCTTTAAGGTCCCTTCCAACCTAGAAGATTCTACGACTCTGTGTTGTTGAAGCAAATACTGCGGTCCCTGGTAGATCAATCAGCAAGTAATAATTACTCCAGCAGAAGCAGAAGCTGAATAATGTATTATAGATAATATGTAGCAAAAGCTACCAATTTTATTTAAAAATAGGTCCTTTTCCAGTGTATTCTTATGCTTTCTCGGTTAACAATTGTTGAGGAAAATAACTGAAGTCTCCATTTTGTTATACTGTCTGGTTACCACTGTGCTTCATGCTGACCATTTATATAACGTATCCTCAACACCAGTTGCTCACATCACTACATCACTTGTAATTGCTTAGCCTTCCATTTAGTTTTAGCAAAGCTTCCAAGGGACTGCAGAGCAGTGATGCCAAGGAATTTCAGAAGAGCCAGGCTGAAACGCGTCAGGATCTGATCTGGCTAATCTGAGCACCAAACTGAATGGACAAATAATTTAACAAGGGGTGAAGGATGTCTAGCTTCAAGGTGGAATCAGTCCAGTAAGAAATGAAATCCAGCAGATCCAAACAATAGATGAAAGACTTCCTAAATGCAACAAAGCTCAAATGAATCAAGCCAAAAACAATATGCAGATCTTCAAATTGGTGATGATTGAGCTACCTCACAAAGTCTGGCAAGAAAGGAACTGTGTGATTCTTTTGAAGAAGTGAAAAGTGCCCATGATAAGTAGAGCAGAAGAGAAGAGAGTAATCAGAGGTCCTGTGTACATAATGAACTACTATAACAGGCAGCTGTACTTGAAACTGTGTGGGGACTCATCAACAATGATATTGGGATGAGAAATGTTAATTACAACTGAACAGCCTCCTGGTTTGGCAGAAATCCCAGGACAAAGCGGTGGCACTTGGGCTGCAGATGCAATATTTTATACAATCCCTGCTGTTAAAAATGCTATAGTTTCCTCATTTTCATATATTGGTTCCAGAGGAAGCAAAAACAGATTTTGTTTCTTTCAGATAGAATCTCATGTTTTTATAGTGATTACAGTAGCAGGCTAATGGTCAAATGTGTGGGTTTTTTTCTTCTCTGGAGCTTAGAAAATTTAGCTGCTGTTTAAACGCCAAGTGTACTACCAAGGTGAAAGTCAATTCAGTGATTATCGTACTGGGACCATGGTAGATACAAATGACTTCACTAATTTATTGGCAAAAATTCATTACTGCACAGAATTTGTAAGTAGGTTCTAAAGGCAATTATGCCCCGAGCAAGCAAGTTACACATCAGTAGTCCTGAGAAACAAGAACCATGCCCGCGCCTGAGGAGCACACTCAGAGTTCCCATGGAGATTTGATGAGTTGCAAGGGGGACAGGTTGCCACCATGGTTTCAGTGGCAAATGCTTTGCTCCATGACTTTTTGTACATATTTTGTACAGGACTCACTAGAACACTTTGATTGTTGAATTGGAATATATTTGGCCAAGTGCCTGTAGAAACATTGCCTGGGTGGAAAGTACCTATTTTCTGTGAAGTCCATCAAGATTTTAAAAAACTCCAGGTTCCCCATCAGGATATAGCAAGACTTTGAGAACTGAGGACACATGTTTTCTAGAACTGTCAGAGTCCTTGGGAACTGCATACTCACAATGAGGACATCCAGTGACAGGATGACGGGCAACAGGAACAAGCTGGAACATAGGAAGTTCCATTGAAATATGAGGAAGAACTTCTTTCCAGTGAGGGTGACGGAGCCCTGGAACAGGCTGCCCAGGGAGGTTGTGGAGTCCCCTTCTCTGGAGATTTTCGAGACCCACCTGGATGCAGTCCTGAGTAATGTGCTCTAGGCAATCCTGCTTTGGCAGGAGAGTTGGATTAGATGATCTCTAGAGGTCTTTTCCAACTCCAACAATTCCATGATTCTGTGATTCTTTTGTGGTGTTGTGTTTTATTTTGTTTTTTTATTAATGTAGACCTGCATTCCCTTTCTTATCAAATGGGCATACCCTACCTCATTCTCAATCTCTACCTCATTGTCTCAGTATGTTCCATTTGTAAAGATAAAAATTCTTTAAAGAGGCTGTTGATGAAATCAAGAACTTGCTGGAGTATGTGATACGGAGCTATGCAGTCAGTAATTAGTGCTAGAAGTTTGGATCAGGCATAAGTTTATCTCTCCTCATCCCTTAGAAAGGTTTTCCTTCAGTATTACATTAACCTACTTGCTTTATGATTTAAAACTCATTTTAGTTAAAAGCTTGTCTCCAAATTTCTCCTAAATAATCACCAAGGAATGCAACACGGTTAGTGCTATTCCACTCTGTATAGAATAAAATAAAAAATTTATTAATGTGGAAGAAAGACTGATGACCTTAACCGAATGGCTGGGCAATCACCTTGCTGGGGGAAACCAGGTTCAAATGACTTCATAATTTAGTAATGTGGGCATCACTCAGTGTATTGGAACAACATAAATTGAAGCACTGAGGTAACTAAAACTCTAAGAACATAATATTTTATGTCACTAGAGCTCTATGCCAACAGATCTGAGGAGAGACAAATACTTCCAGGATGAGAAATAGACACCTCAGTTGACCGAGGTTGCACCTTAACTTCATCTTTTCCCAAACCTGTACTGGAATAAACGTAGCAGAATAGAAATGTAGCAGAAGAGTAAGAAAACAGAGCTTTTAAGACAAGCATTGGGAGATAGGAAAAGGAAAGAATGCATGTATAGTAAAACCATAAGTATTCAACAGCAACAAGACTTTAGTTAGCAATTTATTTGCTCATGTAGTTAATTTAAATTGAATAATGTCATTGATATTACATCAACTATGGAAATAAGTGTGATACTTTAACTGTCCACATTTGTTCTGAATTTTGTATTTTGCAGAACTCTTCATTGACTTTTTGGAAATACTTCCTTACTCTTCAAGTGCAGTTCCCTAACTGCTTCCCTTATATTCCTCTTTCCCGTCCTCCATATTAACTTTTCTATGCCAACAACCATGATCAGCAAACAATGCCATAGCAAAGGCAAAAAAAAACCCTCTCTGAGGCAAATATTGCAGTCTCTTTTTTTGGTCTGTGAAACAGCATTACAGCCATTTCTCAGATCGTTCCCAGATTACCAGCTGGCTCACTGGCACAGAGCAACTGGGATGGGCTCAGCTGTTGCAGAGCTTGCCAGTAAATTTGTTGCTGTATTAGTGGAGGTGTTGGGTAGGGTTTAAAAGGTGGAGGACAATAAAAGGGCAAGAATGAGGTGGGGAACAATGAATATCAGTCAGGTGGTTGTAATGAGGCTAGCCAGGAATAACAGTTCGTGAACACTGGTTGATACTAGTTATTCTATTGCTGTTGCTCCTCTAAATTACTTTACAGTGGATACCTCTCAGTCACGGGCCTTGATTTACAGCGTAAGTGCCTAGTGTTGTGGAGTATGAATAGCTGTCCTTGACAATAAGAACAATTAGAAAACCTAAGCAGAAAAGGTTGTCATATTAGGAGCCATGGTTAAAAGATTGCTGTGAGGATTTGCATGTACATAATTTTTGTCTTATGTAAACTTTACACAGTTTCTATGGCACTTTTCTACTCAAACATTATGGAGTTACAGAAGTCAGCTAATAAAAGCCAAGAAAGTTTTGTATAAACATATGAACTACATTTGAATGATGTGATCAGAATCATCATGCTGATGCCATTTGCAGCTGGAGCAATTAAGGATTATTTTTAGAGAGCTTCAGAGGGCGTGTGGTGGAAGATACTAAAATATTTTTGGTATTGTGGTTATTGAGCATAAGTTTTGTACATTGACTTGACTGAAAAAAAAACTATCAGTGTCCTTTTGTAGCAAACTTACTGACCCCTGTCAGGATGACCCCTTAAATATGCTGGTCAGGACAGTTTGCTTCCTATACCAGACCATGGGAAAGGCATACATAGCCATAGGATGAAATCTAAATTATCTGATTTCACATTATGCCTAATTTTAGTCATTAGTCTCAACAGCTTTAAAAGCATCAGTCTCTCTTCATTGTTTCTACACAGGAGCTGTAGGGACTCACTTAATGAAATCCTATTCACTAAGTCACTCTAAAGTTAGATGAAAATTAGCTACCAAAGTTTGATGCAATCTGACTGATACCATTCCATACCATACTAAGTATCACATCTACTACAGATACTTTTTCAATGATACAAAAGCAAAATCAGGCATTTAGAACATGAAGATTATATTCTGACTGTTGCCTTGGGTTAAAATGTCAAGCAGATTGGAACTATTTCATTTTAAACAAGATTGAGATTAGAAAATAAGTGTGAAAGAAGTTAAATGAAACTGGATGCTAAGACAAGCCTATCATTAACAATAGGTTTAAGATGAGGCATAAAAGGAATATTTCATTTTACCCGAAAGAACAAGGTCCCCTACCCAAAACACAGAAGGAGAAGACTAAAATGGGAATGGGTACCAAAAATAGCTACTGAGTATCATTTGGTGCAAGTGTGTCTCAGGAATAGTCAATAAATCAAAAACTGCGAAAAAGCAGCAGCCAAAAGACAGGAAGCAGAGGTAAGAATCATACATTTAAGAGGTGGGAGAACTCTACGTAGAATGCAACTTGAAACTTTGGGCAAAGAAATAGCCTTTTGTTGTTTAATTTAATGGTGTCTAAGAAAATAGAAGTTTGTCTGCATTCTTTGTAAATAAACAGGACTGTAATAAAGAAATATCTGCCTACATCACCAAATTCCTCCTTGGTTTTGAAACATTTTGAAAGACCCATAGTTAGCCAGTTAGCCAGTTAGTACTGGCTAACTACAAATGTCAAAAGGACTTAAAATGTCGTGATTCATAGAATCATAGAATGGTTAGAGTTGGAAGGGACCTTCAAGATCATCAAGTTCCAACCGCCCTGCCATGGGCAGGGACACCTCCCACTAGAGCAGGTTGCTCGAAGCCCCATCCAGCCTGGCCTTGAACACTTCCAGGGATGGGGCATCCACAACTTCTCTGGGCAACCTGTTCCAGGTTTGGGGGAGTAGTATCTAGTATCTAATCTAATCTAGATACTAGATACTAGTATCTAGTATCTAATCGAAATCTCCCCTCTTTCAGTTTAAAAGAGTTACCCCTCGTCCTATCACTACATACCCTGATAAAGATTCCCTTCCCATCTCTCCTGTAGGCCCCCTTCAGATACTGGAAGGCTGCTATAAGGTCTCCCCAGAGCCTTATCTTCACCAGGCTGAACAATCTCAACTCTCTCAGTCTGTCTTCATAGCATAGGAGAGGCGCTCCAGTCCCCTGGTCATTTTTGTGGCCTTCCTCTGGAACCATTCCAACATGTCCTTCCTGTGCGGAGGGCTCCAAAGCTGGACACAGCACTCCAGGTGGGGTCTCATGAATGCAGAGTAGAGGGGTAGAACCACCTCCCTCGACCTGCTGGCCACGCTTCTTTTGATGCAGCCCAGGATGTGGTCGGCTTTCTAGACTGCCAGTGTGCATTGCCTGCTCCTGTTAAGGTTCTCATCCACTAACACTCCCAAGTCCTTCTCCTCAGGGCTGTTCTCCAGCCATTCTCCTCCCAACCTGTATTTGTACCTGGGACTGCCAGGTGCAGGACCCTGCACTTGGCCTGGTTGAACTTCACGAGGTTTGCACGGGCACACCTCTGAAGCCTGATTGCTCCATCCCACTTGTTAAAGAGCTCATTTTTAATATGAGAAAACAAATAACAAAACCCACAAAGACGTTAAGATACCTTGACAAGGTATCACTTCAGAGCTTGAGATCAGTTTCTTGAACTGCCTTGTATTCCTAAGGAAATACCTAGAATTTGTTTCTATTTGACATGCAATTAAGATTTGATTGAAAAGAAAAAATATATATCTTTTACTCTGGCTTTGAACTAAGCCACAATTCCATTTCAAATCTCTTTGCGCTTATTTTATTTCACGCACTTTGGGTAAGAGAACGTGCTTTGGGACAAGATATGCTGAAACATGGACTGTGTCTGAGACAGACACGATACCTTAGAAGCAGATGAACAGTAATTGGCATAAATACTAGTGAGGCCCTTCTGAAAACTTAATAGCTAAATTTTCAAAAAAAAAAATAGCAAAATCGCAATATTTGTATTCTAAATTTTGAACAAGGTGATTCTATGTATGGCTACACAGTTGTCCCTTTTGAGAAATGCAAAGAGTGACTTTGTAATTAAAAATAAAGCACTTAGTACTGTCTCTGGGGATGCTCTGGAGCTGTGATAAAACTGATTCTTATGAGTGACAAACCCACACGTATGATAGGCAATTTCTTCTGACACCTCTCTCAGCACCAGAGCAGCCACTGAATAAAGAAGCAAAGCTGTCAGAGATGGACAGATTGCAGGAACATGTGTTTTTCCAATTTCACCCATCAAACCATATATGCAATGTTTTGAGGAAGAAATTTGAGTCACACATATATTATACAAAGCGTACTGCTAACCTGGTCAACAAAAATGAGGACGTGTGTCACCCAGCCTAAAAGTGGGTGAAGAGAGACCATTAACTTATGAAGCGGGTCTTAGTAAAGTTTTGTATTGATAGGATAGTAAGTTCAGCTATGATCTTGACCACCTTCTACAGCTTTCTTGCTCCATAGAAGAGAGAGGGAGGGAACGTAAAAAAAATGACTAGGTTACTGAAACGCGAAACATATACAGTTAAATTAGTTAATTAAGGCCTGGATGCCAGGACAAAGGAGACAAGTGTACCCATCTGAAAGAGAGGGGGTCTATCTATCAGCCTGGGGAAAAGAAGGGTCTGAGGTAGGGGAATCACAATTGTATTAATTTTCTACCCTTGCAAAATACAAGGGAAAAGGCTGCATACTTTAATAATTCAGTGAGAACTGGTGAAAAAGTCTCCCTGACCCAAAAGAGAGGGCAAGTGAAAAGTATACTCAGCATCATTCTAGAGGGGAAGAAGCAGTACATAAGAGAGTTTGGGAATACTGTAAAAAGCCTGCCTTAAGAAAATATAGGAAATCCCTCTGGAAGTATCCAAAGTTACAAAGTATACAAAGCTACATTCAGAGTATTCTTAGGTTCTACCAAGTTTTCAGCATCAGAATACAGGCAGACTTGGCTATAATCACAGCGTAGCCACGCTTTTACTATTTTTTAAAATCACTTTAATACAAAGCTGTATGATTTCAACCAAGTTCTAGGATCTGTTGAGCGGTACTTCAAATCAAGCTGTCTTTCCTTCCCATGATACAAATATTTTCTTCAGAGAGACAAGATAGCACAAGACTTCTACATTTCCTTGACTCAGGGCTGTAAGAAACATACACTTCATTGCAACGTCTGAAGAGTATAGGTGCCAGACACTGTCAGCCGTTCACCAAAGGTTCAGAGATGGTTAGTGGGGAAGTAACACAACAAGTTATTTTTCAAAACCTGTTCTAGTAATCTGGCTCAGATCATTGTAAGGGTTTTCAATTATTAATGGCCAGAATGCCTGGAAGAAAATTCCATTTATTGTTTTTCTCCCCTGTGCTGAGGTTGTTTTTTCATCTTTCTCAGAAATTGACAGTAGAATCTCCACTCCAACCAGCAGCGTTGAGAAAGGGATTTTATTACAAAATCGCTGTATACAAAAGATCTATAATTCTATAGGCTGAAACAAGATGTTATATGCATAGAACTAATGATTAGAGATATTCTGGAACTTTCCCAGTTTAGCATAATTTTAATATTTCTTGGGGAAAATATTTGGGTTTTAAATACATATATTATTAATCAGACAGGCACAGGAGTCCTTTTTCTCTCAAGCAGTATGTGTAAATAGAGGACTTCCAGAGGGAAAGGTCTGTTTGCAATTTAGAGCCAGTGCAGCACAATCTTTGTGCATAGCATTGGCATTCAGAAAACTTGTATTGTATTCCCAAGTCTGGTGTCTCATCACTGCTTGATTTTTGAATACAAATTTTTACAACAAAAGTGATGACTATGCAGCAGTTACATATTAATAAGTATGCACTCGCTTTTACTATCAATGTTTACATTTTGAATCATGTTAATCCAATCAAATACCATAACCCTTCATTATGTGGTTAAGCAACATTTGTGGTTAAACCACCTGTTTTTTTACAATATTTGGAATGTTTTCTTATTAGGGACTGCAATAGTCTCATTTGTGAAACAGGGAAGATGTTGGTACATAAATTTGTAAAGTGCTCCAAGTTCTATGTAGAGAACACTACTAATGATTACTATAAATCCAGCTCTGATAAGTATAGCACTAGGAAAGCATCTTCCTCTGTTCACAGTGACTTCACTCTATCATAACTACAGATGCATGTACTAAACATTCCAGATATAGCTAGTTTTTATTTCTTGTCCTCTCTATAAACATAGAAAACCTTAGAATACTGTATTATCACTACACCTATTGCAAACTCAAGATTCAGTATACCGCAAGGAATAAAGAAGAAATGCAGTGACTCACACTGTCTTAAAATTAATCTTTTTAATGTACTGTATTAGTGTATAGGCTTTAAAATATGCAGCCTTAATATTTTATGCTGTGTTAGTGTTTAGCATTATTTTCAAGAAACAGCCTCTCCCTATCCCTTTAAATAAAACTTGACGTGTTACAGTTGATAGAGTTGGAATATTTCCTAAATTACTTAATTTTAGTTAATTTCTGCATGACACTTAGATATAAAATGCTATAAAATTATATAATTAATTATTAGGTATTTTATTAACTTGCTTAACAACATAGCCCTGGATTGAGAAACAAAAACCATTTGAAAAGCTCTTGTCTTTGATTCAGCGCAACGCCAAGTCTCTCCATTCGCAGCTTTGTTCATATTCTACTGTGGTGTGGTAATAATGATGTCTGAACCTGATCATTGTGTTTCCCTCCTAAGTTAAATGCAACTCTCTGTTTCAGCTATTCTATTGAGACCAAAATCCCTCGCCTGGGACATGTGATGATGAGATGCCTGACAAAAGTACATGTTACGGGGATACTTTTGCTTTTACATGGAAACCCGAGTGCTGAGCTGATTCAGAGTCCTGTTACGCTCACCGCTGTGAGCACTGTATAACTAGGCACATGGGAGACTCACCGATAATTTGGCACAGCAAATGGAAAAATGGCAGCATTTCAATGGCAAGCTGAAAATAAGCTGCAAGACCAGACTCTTCTGAAAAATACCCCTTTAGAACTGTTGTTTGAAGTGTTATCCCATTTAATCACTTTATATCACTAACAAGTTATGTAAATCCAACTACTCACTCATGAAGAACATTTCTCTAAAGAAGCGAATGTCTTTTATGTGAAGAAGAACATAAAAGTTGCAGGTCTTTGTCCAGAGCCAACATATTTTCAATCATATGGATTTCAGGCGCCCTAAACTCACTCAGAAACTGTGTTTATACTGCCTAATAGTGGAGTGAATAAGGTTTGGAGAACCTGCATCTTATGAATGTTGTTATTTAGGAAAATGTTCTAGATACTATTAAAATAGGCAACTACTTTAGTCCACCAGGTTGCACACCTATAAAATAACATGCTGCAGACGCACAAAAGCATATAAATCCAAACACACAATGTCAAAAGCAACTAGTTTATCAGTAATTGAGTCCTGGATGTTTCCCTGCTTGGCCCAAAAGTTTCTCACACCAACAGGTCTGGAAAGCTGAACTGACAGCCATAAAGAGCATATATACCTTGTTTCTCTAGAAATCAGGCTAAACTCAATGAGATAAATTGCACATATAATCAATTTGGAGTGTATTTTTTTAAGATGGCTTTTTTTAAGATGCTCAATAAGACATTGGCATTTGATGCTATCTGAGAAACAAGACTAAGAAAAAAATCTTTCCTCCATTGGAGTGCCAAGTTTGAATAGTTTATCATATGTTAATATATTCTGTGCATTGTTTATAATCTTTTTACCAACATTTTATCTGCTGTTATATTCTTTCCTTAGAAGTTATATTGTATGGTGATTGCTCAATTGTAGTCTCCCTAAGTGGTGCAAAATTCCTTCTGTTGTTAACATTAATGGGTTTTGTTCTCACAGGTGTCAGCTTGTTTATTTCTTCAATTTTGATACCTTATTCCGATAGATATCTTAAATTATTTATGCTTGTACCTTGTCATATAAAGTGTTTTTTCATTCAAAATCTAAGGCTTACTTGTATCTCCAACATATGACTGAATAGCTATGAAGCCATTGAACACTCATTAAAAAAATATACACCAATATAGGGTCTAAAAGGAAAGGGTCAACAGATTACACAAAGCTGGTGGTAAGGGGAATGTAACGCTCGCTGCCAGCACCAGTCCCAGCGGAAAGAAGAATCTCTTGATATGTATAATGGACAACAGAAAGGGACTACAGTTAAAAAGGCGTATGATACATAAAGAACATGGAAATCTTGAAAACATACTTTCAAAGATGTAATTTTTTTTTATCAACAGTTTGTAGGGTACTGGCTATGAAATAAAAGTACGTACAATTGGAGATCTCAATTATCTTGATTTTAGCCCACTAATCTAGAAAGGTTTAAAACTCAGCATATGGGTTCTTTGTAGTCTCATCTATAAGCTGAATGCTATACTATCAGAGGGAATAAAAGCCTTTTGCTTTGTTTGTATAGATTGTGCACAGTCTTCAGCTAGTAAATCAGTATTTACTCAACTAGGAACCACAATATGATTTTCATGAAAATTTCCTTGAAAAATACAGCAGCCTTTCTGATGATCTCAAGTAATAGCAAAAGTGTTCCTCCCACCTGAACCTGGTATATTCATAGGTGATTGTAAAGATGCCAGATCTCCAGCTGACTGATTGTTACTTACGTGTAAGCCTGATGCGTTTTGTGTGGGTCAGAAGCCTGGCCAATGCTAGGAACAAACAAAATGGGCAGCTGCACAGAGTGAGCAGAAAGGCAGGTATCAAGCGCTCTCCTCTTTCCATTGTTTCCCTTCCTGCTGTTGCCACACAAAGAGAGGCTGGGATGTGTACCCATCCCTACATGGATACCATGGGTACCCACCTCGCGCTGCACATTGGGTCTGGTGGGAACCAGAAAGTCTAGCACTACAGGGAGCTCTTGTCCCAATCCATCCATTTCCTTACTCAGCCCTGGCCCTAGGCTTAGTATCTGCAGCAGCCTCTTCTGCTTTCTTTTCTCGGCAGCCTGGTAGGCAAGGAGGCTTCACTGGGGCACTGAAGGAGAAGCAAATACTTATCTAGAGGGAGTGTTTGGAGATAACTATCCATGGAGAAAATAAAAGAGTTGGAAGTCCTGGTCCCTAGATGAATATGGGGAAAGGGGGCGAACGACTATAGGAGAGGAACAAAGTCGTGAAGCCTTCCCTGAGCTTTGCCATTCTTCTCGTGCCCCACTACTCGCATTGCTAGAACTTTCACGCTGCTTTTCTTTTGTCAAGTCAACTCAGAATACCTCCCGGCCATCACCACCAAAGTATTTTGTAATCTGAAGAAGACTTCTAATGTCTACATTGTTTTTTTTCCCATTCTCCTGAAAAATATAAACCTGTCTGTTGTCAGTTCTGGCATAGAGAAATTTAATTTGCTAATGATGGCTTTGGCTAACTCTAACCATACTTTTTTTGTTTGGTTTTTTTTTTTTTGACTCCTAAAGGAGTCAAATTGCACTATGCAGAATAAATACTGGGCAGCCTGTATGTATTATATACACAACTGTTGACATTATTAGCAATCTAAAAGGTGTCCAGTTTTCTAGGCTCACTTTAACAACTAGAAAAAGATATACGTCCAGAGTTTGATTTAGCCGATTGGTGCAACAAGGAGCTGAAAGAACAGCACACTGTGCTGCTCATCCCTTCTCTCAAGGCCAAATTGTGCTCATTTGATCCTTGTAGGTTTGTCCTGAGGATAGGAAGGGTCTTCTGGCCCAGTTCTCAGATGCCTGTTGGTTGAATGTCTGCAATCTAATTCAGATTTCTTTGCCTTGATCAAGGAAGTTGTAAATCATTGTACAAAAGTAAAAAAAAATGGGCAAGAGTGTCCTAGGAATGGGCAAAGGACCAGCTGTTTATTAGTTAACATCTGTGGAGAATAACTAGCAAATACATTTTAATTTGTTTGCATTTTCCACCCCTTTGTGCTGAATGGATCAAGGTCTGCAAATACCTCTTCATGTGTTCAGCTTTAAGAGTTCAAACAGTATGATGGGGTATCTCAGAGCATATTTACTGCTTGCTTAGTATGTTTTAGTGTACTTGGGGGGAGAAAACAAAAACCACCAAACATGGATACAGTTTGATAACTGAATCACAACTCAGGCAGCAATTATTAAGCAATTATTAGACTATGAAGACAAAAGTCATTGTACCATAGCTCATTCTGCACCCACTCCAATGATTTCAGATGTAAAGCAGAGCAAAATCTGACTCAGTGTTGCCCAGTAGCATTTTCATCCTTGTTCAAGAACGTCCTTATTATTCTCCCAGTAATAGATTAAAATAGCTCATCTCGGCACAACCAGAAAGAACACAGGTTTCTTTCAGCTGGTGCATGTTAAGTGCCTTTGTATTTAAAAAGCACAGAAAGGGGATTTTTCAGACCTCACAACTGACTGGTCTCGGTTGCTTTCACTGTCGTTTGCAGGAAAGAGGACTGAGTCTGTTGGGAACTAAGTTGTGCCAGCAAAAGCCCCCCCAAACCAATGGTTCAGAAGAACATAAACCAATAGCTTAAGCTATTGTGCTTAAGCACTATCCAGTGCAGCCTGCAGGGTCTGCTTGTCCATTTTCAATGTTCTTCATTGACACAATATTTACTGTATTTTGTCACGAAGGAAGACCAATAAACACATGTCTTCCTTGAGTTTTAAAGTGGCCCCTCACTCTCACCAGCATAGCCAAGAGTCACACTGTTGTAATTGCAACCAGCCCTTTTTATTACTCCCTGACACTAAACTCACGTCTATCCAGCTTTTTAACTTACTATGCAGAGATGTAAAATATGTCGCCATGAGTCAATGGTGGTATCATAAATATTCTGTTATGGGATATTAATGAAAGGGACTGCCAAGGTACCCATCATACTAGCATAGCAGAGGGCCCATAAAAAGCCAATAAATCAAATAATCTTAACAGCCCATCTACAATAAACAACGTATAAAAATGTGGTCTTTGTCAGATATATTGCTCTGGGTTCTCTTAGTCCTGGAGTTTGCTGACACCTATAACAAAAATAGCCAGTATAATGACCTTATCAAGTGTTACCAACCTCTGTTTATATACTACCAGCCCCTGCACGCACAGTACAAATTGTAGGCATCATAAAGGCACATCTGTTAGCTGCGTAATGCCACCTACCATATGCTCCATGAAAAGATATATAGAGGGAGGAGTTAGCAGTGGGGGTTGCTAAAACAGACTGGAGAGACTCCAAGTCCTTGGAAACCTGAAGAAACATGCTGCAGAAACACCAGCCTCCAGCAGCTCAAGGACTGCTTACATGTATTTCCAAGCATGAGCCATTTCTAAACATAGTAGTCACTTTTAAAGTCTTTTATAATAAAGAGGATCTTCAGGGCCAATTATTTATTTTTGAACATGCAGGTCTAGACTGTGGATGTTTACCATACCAAGCACAGAGAATCTGTCTCTCAGAGTGCAAAAATTCTTATTCTATGAGAACTAGGTTTCTCCAAACCACCAAAACCTCTTTGAGAGTCTGTCACTTCAGAAAAGTTGAACATGGCTTTTAACGTGGCACAATTTTACAGTGCAGCTGTGACAGCTGGGTGAAGATAATTGCATTGCATAAAACTGAAACTACATTGATAACATGATGTAATCTTCTGGAGAAAGGGAGGGGCCTTCTTGGTTCATTCAATTTCAAAATCCAGAATATTTTATTTAAAATAGAAGTCCCTTTATATCCAGAATCTAATGCTGTGAAGTTTCCTACTAATTGTATACAGAGATTCCTTAGCTGTTCTTCTTGTCTTAGACCTGGACTAGATGTTCTGTTATGTAAGAAAAAGACTTCTCTTGTCTTAATCCTGAGATAAGCACTATATCCTTTACAACAGAGGGATGTATTTTGTCTTTCCTCACAGTTGTTCACTGGACTCAAAATGAAAACAAGAGGAGCAGTACTGACTGATGTGTTAAAACATTGCCAGGCTGAATAATGTACATGTTCTAATTCATCAGAATGTAGACTAGAATAAACATCCACATTTAGGAGATGGGAATAGACTTCTTTCTCTTTCAGGAAAAATACAGTCTTTGGAAAGTAAGCCTACTACTTTGTAGAAAGAACATAGGCTAAAATACTGCTTTTGTGTTTCTTTCTATTCAATCTTTTTAGCTGGTTCTGTTATTATTAAAAATGACCCAACCTTCCAAAATACAAGCTATTCTGCTCCTAAAGTTTAAAGAAGATGCTCTATTTATTCCAGTTGCTCTACTTTCAAGATTTCAGGTTTTTAATTTCTGGTTTACATTTTTTCTTGAATTCAAAATGTTTCCTAATTTAAAAGAGTGGAAACACCAAAAACTCAGACTTTTTGTGCTTTCTGCATTTTTTATTTATAATGAGGAAAAAACACCAATCCTTTTAAGCAATAATGATTCCCCCTATCTAGCTTTTTGATTAAGACACCAAATCTATCAGTTAATAAATGAGTATGCTGTGAATATATTCTAGTTGAAGTTCTCTGTATAGATTGATAATGTCTATATTTTTGTTGGGAAAGATTGTACTCATATATGTGTGATGTTGCATGGAGCTCCAACTTCTGGCAAAGATTAGGGGCTAACATAGTAACATTGCCAAGGATGCAAGAGAATTAAGCTTGCCAAATATTGTTAAAGCAAAGCACAGATTGTGTATGAAAACATAGGTTTTCATACAGTATTTATGATGTGTTCATATCTAATGCACATATCTCTAAGAAGAAAGGAAAGTAATGAATGAATAATCAACTTGCTCAACTTCTATAAAGACAAAAACTTCAGACCAGGTCATTGTCCAGTTTTGAGGATTAAGGATAATTTATTTTTTCTTATATTTACTGTACCTACCTTTACCATGGACACTAAGATCCTGCTTCTGCTCTCATTTACATGTTGGGCTGACTAAAAGGATGTTAGTATCTGAAGCTGAACAAAACAATATAGGTAATACCAAATTTAGGGTTTCACGGTCAGTTATGCTCTTGTAACTGGTTGGTATAATGTCAAAGCCAATTTTTATCAACACTAGAATCTGCATTAATTTCACTGTGGGCATTTCAAGATTTCCACAGATAACTAAAAGTCACATGAAGAACTGTCTTGTTTTGTTTGCCTTGAATTTGCTACCTCCCATCTTCAATTAGTACTCCTACAGTTGGTAGAAAACAACAGCAAACGGTCAAGATATAGTAACCTTTTCTACATTATGTGTGATAATGAAGACCTGTACTATTTCATCCCTTAGTTATCTTCTTTTTTTTCTATGATGAAGACTCCTACCTACATGGACTCTTTTAGCTCTTCCTTTTTTAGTAATTCAAATGCTTTTTTGAAAATGTCAAGGACTGTTTGAGCTAGAACTGGTGGGTTTCTACCTTTCTGACCACGGCTGAGCACTGAGTGGAGGTTTTAATTGAATAATCTATTATAGCCCCAGGGTCTCAATCCAAAATATTAAAGAGTCTATTACTATATATGTAAAGTTCAGATAAGTTTTTTTTCCCCCTTGTGTACATTGTTTTACATTTACCTACATTGATTTTCATCCTTTTAACATTCATTTGCTAAGTGTCATAGAATATGCTTCTGCAGGTTTTTAGTGGAATTGTTCTCTCTTTATTTCTTTAAATAATTTATCACGATCAACAAACTTGTCTTCTCACTATTCACCCTAGTTTCAAGACACTTCAACACTTATGAACATGTTGAATAAGATGGTCCCAGTGCAGATCTCTGAGAAACTTCTGTTGATTTTCCTCCACAGTGAAAGCTGTTATTTATTCCTGTCCTCTGTTTTCTACCCTCAATAGTTTTGAGGCATGATTTAGCTTCACAAAATCCATGTTGATTCTTCCTCTATCTCTTGCACGTACCCACTACCCTGGCAGTACAAGACCTTTCACACTGAAAAAGCTTTTCAGGTTCTGTCTCTGACTTTGCAACGTGCAGGCCAAACCAGGAGAAAGTGACTCTCCTTGGTTGCCATGTTTTATTAGCCAAACCATGTCTTCCCTTTGGCCATCCTTGAGCTGCCCTCAGCTGGAAGAATGGCTCTTATAGGTTCAGTGCTATGAAGGAGACAAACCCAGTCAGAAGCTGAACAGATAGCTTTATGTTGCCACAGGGACTCCCTCCTCAGAGGCTGTCATCAGTTTTTGCCTTGACAGTCCTTCTGAGGGAAGGAAGAGGAATATAAAACAAACATGAAGACCTAGAAATGTGTGACATTTTTTCAGCTACATTCAACTGTGTTTATATAGGCCATACACTAGAATTACCTAGTAATTTTTCATGCATCTCTAAAATCATATTTAGCATGTTCAATTTAAGGTGCTCACTTCTCTTCTTACCTTCATTTGAGCCATGGAAAATAGTAAAGAATGAACAAAACAAGTTGAGACATCGCTGAATGTCAAGAAAACCCTAAATGTTACTACTTTACTCTGGAAGCAGAATTTTTCAGTCTTAGAAATATGTCAAGTGCAGGCCTTTGGTGCACAGGTTGAACATAAATGTGTAAAAGCTCCCCAAAAGGTGTTAACTGTTCTAATTATTGTTCTCACTAGCTAGGGTCTCCTGAACACATTAACTTTGTCAGGTATCTTCTGTTGACTAAATAAATTGTCCTTAAAGAAGGCAGCTAGGTCTTCTCTGCACATGCCTGGAAAACAAACAGGGATGAATAAGGATAATCTAAGAATGCTCACAGTCCATTTAAGATTATAGGATTACATCCTTCAGGCTATGTATCTTATCGCTGTTCTGCTATATGTCTCCATGGCTTAGCTATTAATAACAAAAAATAGTAAGTATTGTAACTTTTTTATTGAGGAGATTTATTTGCTACTTGGTATTTGGTGTTCTTGGTCTCCTAAATCTTAGAAATTTGAGAACAGCACTATTATTTATGAAAGTGCTGGCACTTAGTGCAACTTTCTTTAAATTCAAGCTCGGGTGGCAGGGTTTTTTTCTGCCTACCTGAAAGAATCCCAATCCAAAACATTACCACCACTCTCAATAAATCGAGAAAAGTAGTAACACAAGTTGTTTGAGCCCTTTCACATTCCCCCATCCTTCCACGCACATTTCTCATTAGGGGAAAAACATGCAAGCCAGTCACTGACTCTTCTTAATTTTGCATAGTAAAGGTTTTCAAAAATCTGAGAGCAAAGCACCATTTCTCTTGCCCGTCTGTTTCTAGAATAGGTTAGTAGCTACAAAAGTTCAATGTCCTCTGCTGGCTGCTCAGCCTTTTAGAGCGACCAATCAGGTCACTGATAATGCATAACATAGCTCAGAACTGTTGCTCATATGAAGCTCATGACATCATCTGCAATCATTATTTGAAGCATCTAGGTAGAGGCATACAGGCAGATACCCAGCACATGTTTTTATTCCGAAAGGGGACATGCATATGTAGCCATGTTAGCAGGAAGAATAACTAATGCATCAAGTTTACCATGGCAGATGCTCATCTGGCTCCAACTTCTGCATTACTAAAATCATACTCAAGAATCATGGTGGAATTATGGGGAAAATAAGCCACAGCCAGCCAGACTTCTTAAATTTCAAATAAAATTGACCAGGGAAAGTGCCCTCCTAGACCTCCTCCTTGTGAACAGGGAAGAACTTGTGGGGGAAGTAAAGGTTGGAGGCGTCTAGGGCACAGTGACCATGAGATGATTGAGTTCTCGATGCTTGGAGAAAAAAGGAGAGGGGTTACCAAAACTGCCACCTTAGACTTCCGGAGGGCAAACTTTAATCTGTTCAGAAGACTGCTGGACA
>JAOXNO010000001.1:166766307-166790514 GCA_028565335.1 Limnodromus scolopaceus
TGCAGAGTAGAGGGGGAGAATGACTTCCCTCGACCTACTAGCCACACTCTTCCCTATGCAGCCCAGGATTCCGTTGGTCTTCCTGGCCACAAGAGCACACTGCTTGCTCATTGTCATTTTGCTATCTACCACTCCACAAATTAACTCCACAAATGTGTAAAATACAGTTGGGCTTATTAACATCTAAAGATGGTTGGGGTAAAACTGCCCTTACTGCTTGGACTGCAAACATTAAAGTAGAACATATAAATTCACTACAAGGCTAATTGCTCTTATTACTCCTTTTATGGAACCATGTAACCTTATCGTATTAAGGTAAGCTATTTTATACTTATTTTACTTTTATGTCCAATGTTCAAACACAATTATGTCAATTAAAGACACTAACAAACATCTAGTGTTTTTCCAAAGCCTTAATTGACTTTTATTTGCATATACATTGCTGCAAAAACAACACATAGCTTTGTATAGTCAGCATTTCTTTTTATTTGAACGGGCTACTGGTGCTCCAGTGTATTCTGTACTACTTCCTGATGATGGTAATCACAGCTAGCTGGGACACATGGGTATGCAGAGACACCTTGTGCTGGCAAGGGGAGAATTAGCAGGGGAGTTGGACTAGACGATCTCTAGAGGTCCCTTCCAACTCTGACAACTCGGTGATTCTGTGATTCCATGAATTCCCGGAGGTGAGTATGGGACTTCCATACGTCAGACGATGATCACCCCCTCCTCTTCCTCCACACACTGTGAAATATTGATTACATTTCTCTACAATAATCACAAAAGATATACCACAGAGAGTGAAGCCCAAAAATCAAGGACATTTCTAGAATGCAGAAATTTATGGGTGATTTAATAATGACTAGTCATTTCAAAGGGGCCTGAGAGAAGAAAGTTTTATAATATTCTGACAAACTTTGCACTAATCTGATACACTACTTCTGGTATCCTTGGGCTAGACCTATGTCTCATCTGGTTAATGCTAGTTCAAGTGTCTCTATGACGCAGAGTGTTACACTGTGTAGATGCACTGCTACCACTTACTGCTTTTCGATGCAAACATCAGAAGTTACATTTACACAACCTCTAATTAAGTAGGCTAGTAATAGTACTACTTCTCTTGTTTAGACAGGGAAATGAAGGAGAAGGCTGATCTAAAGAAGCACACAAGTCTGAAGTTGTATCTGGCCACTACTGTCCCTCTTAATTATTTTGTTTTCAGTCTCCAGCCATCAGAAAATGTAATAATAGCAGCATACTAAAATAACAGTGTAATCAGGATAGTCAGATTTAATATAACAGAGCTGAATTTATGTGGACAAATTGCAATCAGTTTTTAAAAATCCTCTCCCTTTTGAAATTATACAAAAAGTCCCAACATGGATAACAATTTCTTTCCCACAAGCATTCTTATCCTTTAAATGTTTTCTAATTATTTTAACACCAGGCATTGTGAAGCAGATGAAGAACTAGAATATAACATTCAGTCTACTCCTAATGATTCTGTGTCAGCTAACCTCTAATTAAAAGTGAATTGCACCTTTAATAAAGACCATGTTAAAAGGATAGGAAAAAAGAAGGCTGAGTGAGAAAGAATAGTACAGTGAGAATTTAATCACTGAAGTCTGTGGGAATCTCCCTACACTCTGCTTGCCTGCCTTTTTTTTGACCCTCAGCTTTGCCTGGCCACCACTTAGGAATTTTCACCTCAGCTCTAACTGCAGGTACATATTATCCAATGTCTGTCAGTGGTACCAATGCTTGAGATAAGAGTGCAAGAAACCCATCTGTAGGCACATGTGGGGTAATTTGTTTCTCTAACAGCTAGAGATGGGCGTAGGCTCGGCAGCTACAGATGTAATATCTTTTCCATAATTTTTGTCATTATTAAATAAGATTGCTCTGAATATCATTGCTAGCAGAGAAACAACAAATCCTTTTTGCACCCTTTTCATTTCAGAAGCTTAGAGTGGCGCCAGTTTCTACATTTCAAAGACAAATTTTGTGGAAAAACCAAGAAACTTTCAGTTACTCATAAGTAAAAAAAGAGAAAGTATTAAAACATTTAAATGTGATTTTAGTTATGTAAATGTTTGGGTTTAGATTTTAGCTGTTCCAGAATACTATTTTTACCTGAAAAAAAAGGTATTACATTAAATTCTAATAATATTGGTATATGTGGGAAGATGATCTTCACTAAAGATGATTGTGCTGTTAAGGAAGCATATGGTGTGCAATATGTTAGAAACATCTTGATGATGGAGGTACATAAATTGTGAAAGATACACAAAACTGTAAAATATGTATGTCCTATATCCAGTAAATATTTTTTATCTTCAGGTTTTGGAATCTGAGGTAGCCCTTGTAAAAAGTAATCAGACAAATAAGAATGTTTAGACCTGTGGCCAACTATGAACAGTTAGCTCATGTTTCTCTGCGGGCAGGTTCTTGAGCTGCAGAATACCTAGTGCACTAGAAGAGAAACCTGTGCTAGATCCATCTGAATCCCAGAGAATCTATTAACTGAGATCCTACAATGCAGGAACATAGTATTCACTGCTTGCGGTAGCAAATAAACTGCAAGCTGGTTAGCTGGGTTTGGTTTTTTTTTTGGGGGGGGTTGTGTGCTGCAGACCAAGCACATGGCCTCTGCTGTCTCTTTACAACATTCCCAGAACAGGACCACTTGGCTGCACAGTGCAGAAGTGTGAGAACCACGCACAGCCCATTCGGGCCTAACACAAATGAAGAGTCAGGTCTTTCTATATGTTACCCAGGTTCTACGACATCTTATGGAGTCACGGACACACAAACACTCACAGTAAAATGTTTTCCTTGAAACTGGTGCAACAACAGCTGAATGTCTCTCTATGGATTTAGCTTGATAGGACCTGCAGTAAGCTCTTGCTAATGAACTTTGCTGGATAGATTCAGATACTATAGATTACAACACTGCCCAATTTGTATTTAATCTGTTTCAAGCATGTTTCACTATTAGTCATTTTGACTGTATCATTTTTTGTTAATGGTACAAAAGTGACATGGTTTTCATAATACACCATTGGAGTGTAGCCAAAGGACTGCCAAAAAAAGGAAGTGCAGTTATACAATAGAAGCTGTGAGAAGGAAGAAAAAATCTTGATTACTTCTAGGACTCTAGCTTCAAAGTTATTTAAAAACAGTAAGCAAACTTATTATGATAAATAAAAAGGGCTTGGGTTTATAGCCTGTAACAACATATATAATAATTTCTGATCTTGTGTCTGAAAAAGAGAACTGTAAGACCATAAGCCAAGGTGGAAGTCACTTAATGGACATGCTTAAGATGATGGTTCTGCTTCCATCTGCTTGTCTCTTTGCTGAGCTGAGCACTGCATTGGAGACTTTGAAGTCTGAACACGCATTGAAAGCTGGGAAATCCTCACCACTGTTTTTCAAGCAATTGCCCCTTCTACCCAGTCTTTACTCAAGCTTGGACTACTCTTTGTGCTTGAGCGGTAGAAGCAATCTTGGCTAGGGAATGGGACGATATCCAAGTTTAGGACCAAGATGCTTGGCCACAGTCCTCAATAAAGACTCTGTATTCCACTCACTGCAAATGATTGACATGCCTGACGTTTTTGCTAAAATCTGTCAAACTTACTTTTTTTTCTTAAAAAAACCAAACCAAAACAAAACAGTTTTGCAGTGGTAGGACTAAATAGTTTAGTTTTGAGATTCAGAAAACTACTCAATGACTTATCTCCCAGAGTCTTCCTATGAAAAATAATTGAAACTAATGGAAGATATAGAGAGATGATAGGTAATGCATTAATAGGATCAGGAAGAAACAGAGAAATCCTTTCACATATTGCCTGAGGAACTGGCCAGCATGACAGAAAATGGAATTCCTCTGTAACCAAAACCCAGCTTTCAGTGGAAGGGTTAGAGTCCAAATAAAATAATCCACAAAGATAATTTGTCTTTTGCAGGGATTATTAGGTAGCAAAGATAGGAAAAATGGAAATATCACACTAATTTCACATCTGCTTTTAATAACTGCTCTTTCCTTGCCCTAAAGAAATGGATTTGTCCAGAGCTTAAGATATTGATAAACATTGATTATTTGTTAATCAGAAATTTGGCCTTCGAGATGCATTTTTGTATTGAGCAAAATTAGTTAAAGACTCTACGTAGTAATATTGTTATTATTGCAAAAGAAAACTGGGAATATTGATATGACAACATAACTACAAGATAACAAAGATGAGAGTACAGGCGCTCTGGAATAGCCGTGATATAACCCTTGAATATATTGCTCCTACCACTATAACTGTATCTTCATACTCACAAGTAGTAATCACATGTCAAGTGCACTAGTGAAGACAGGGGCTTTAGGTGATCTGTTGGTGCTGATCTGTGAAGAAAGATCTTTACAATAGCATCAGATGCTGCCTTATTTAAGCTAGTGATTTTGTTATTATTGCCACCAGTCAGGCTGAAATGTTGAGGGCAAGAGTTGAAGCAACAGCAAAATTTCCAAGCAGAGAAAAAAATCCGTGCTCATGGTGTTCTTAGATAAGCCACCTGAACTTTGTGTCCTTTACTGAGTCAACCCAGTTGCAGTGCAAGCACAAAAAATGTAGTACAAAAATATAGCATGCACAGATCGGTGGGTATGCCGGTACACAAACCCACAGCAAATAAACTCATGTTATTTCTATTTACACCAATGTAGTGCATCCCTTGAAATGAACTGTCACAGTCATTCTTGATGAGGATGTTATGCATGAAATGCAAATTATGAACTGGTTCCAAACAGCAAAAATGTAAACCCATGCATTGCAACAGAAGGAAATAAAATTGATGAAATTGCTCTCATTGAGAGCAATTCTAACATTTTCCATCTAATGGTGCAAATTAGTCAAGCAAGTTATATTTAATTTAATTTTATGGTTGTTTTCTTTCTGAAATCAGTACTGAATAAGATAACTCTTGACTAAATTCCTTGTTCATAGATGTATATTTGAATGCTCCCATTGAACAAACAGCTTACGAATGTGAAGGAAAATATTTGTGTACTGTATGTCAATATTTTAGCAGTAGCAGATTTTTACTTTGGGCAAACGGTGCGTAAAATAATCTGGAAGTCTGTTCAGTTCAGTAAAGGATTGCAGGGTTTTTTCTGTCTTTAATAATGTTTAAACTGTGTAATTAAAAAAAACCTTTTTGTTAACTTTGCATTGTTTACACAGTAATGGAGTTATGGTATAAAATTCTCCACAATAATGTAATCACTTCATTATTAGCTATGCTCAGCAATATGTGCTGTAAAGAATAGGAAAACTGAAGGGAATTGTGTAACACTGCAGCAGTTATTTGGGAGTCCGGAGAGATGTGACTGACAGAGTAAAATAGGTAGGTTCGGTATTACCTTATCTTGGTTCAAAATGAGAGGCTTTAATCTCAAACGTTATCGTTTCCCCTCTTTTCACAAGCAGTAATTCCCTCATAAAAGTTTAAAAGGAAGTGATAATAAGCTATCAGTAAGAGAGGCTGGAATTCCTGAAGGTGGCTAGCATCTGAGCACGGGGAAAGGGGCTGGAATCCCAGGCTGCTGTTTCTCTATGAATCATTCTCGTACAAACTCTCCTTTCCTCACTCCGATATTTGCTGTAAGGTAAACAGAGACAGAATACTGTGGAGAAATATTAAATCATTTTGTGTTGAGAGTGGTAATGTGCCACAGGGCTTGTGTATTTCTACTGACAGTCTCGGGTTTGCTCTGTGTGCTCATTTTTCACTTTATTTATTGATCTCAGGGCTGGACTAAGACAAATCAAGACACTTATACACACCTATTATGTCAATTCCACATTGCCATAACCCCTGCTCCTGATTAATGTAGCAATAGAGGGGCTTCCCTTCCCCAGATTTTCTGAGGAGAGAGGGAGAAGCAGGAATATCCATGCCCACCTATACCAGAAAGCTTATGCTGGCTCCCTCTGTCTCTCCTGTTTTTTTCAGCAGCTCCTTTGTGGATACTACGAAGATTTAAATCCTCTCCCTGCATACTACGATGGGACAAGTAGTTCAGGAGCTGGTAATTTCACCATACCATGTCAGCCTCAGACATCAGCACAAAATTGCAACTTGATTTTTTACACCTTTTCCCAGAACCTTTGGGTTTAGAGGAGCTGTAGAAACATACTCTGAAGTCTATTCACTACACAACAGCAGTGAAGCAGCTGAACATCAGCAATATAAAAAAAAAAAAAAAAACCAAACCAAAAAACCCCACAACATTTTATGCAGAACTATCTGCATCCAGAGCAGTAAGATTTGGTCAGCCTCTTGTAGTTCACAATGTTTAAAGAAGTCTCAGGGGCAAACTACACTTTACCCAAGGCTCAAGGGAGCTGTTAAACCAGCAGGAAGTTTTCTGTGCGCTCTTCATTTAAACACAAAGTAGACAAAGCAGAGGGTGTTATTAATGGGCCGCCTCTCCCAGAGTAGGGAGGGATGGGTTCCTTCCCTCCTTCCCTCCCAATACCTTTTGCTTTTGTTTGGTAGCCCTCTTTCATACAGCAGCCCATTGTACAGGCTTTAGAGGAGAGGTTGCTTGCCCTCACTGGTTCTGACATCTCTCCTTACTGCTGACTGGCAAAGACATCTTTTAAGATGGGCTCTGAAGGAGGGAGGTGATCTCAGGGATCCAGATTGAAGGAGGGGGGTGATCTCAGGGATCCAGATTGAAGGAGGGGGGTGATCTCAGGGATCCAGATTGAAGGAGGAGGGTGATCTCAGGGATCCAGATGCAAAACAGCAAAGCAAACCTCTGGGAGGAGTTGCCTTCTCTGTGTTTTGCCTGGGAATAAAAATTTCCTTTCTTCACAGCAGTTTCCTAACAGAGCACTGGGAGCTCAACTGCATTTCAGAGGGCAACAACTAACAACCCAGGCATTGGCTTGCGGGTGCTGACCATCGTGTCCTGGTTATGGAACATGGGGTTATTCCCAGCACAGCATGTCAATATTAGCATTTTGCACTGCGAAGTTCCAGACTGGTTGTTCCAGACCTGAAGGACAGGAAGACCCTACCTGTTGGTGCCAGTATTTTTCCTCCAGAACAGAGCAGAGAGGTTGAGAGCGCTGGCCTCAGGCAGCAGGGATGCTCTGTGATTTTCATTTTTACAGAACCTTAAATAAGTCCCAATATCTAAATGAAAGTTAAACAACCTCCTAAAGTTCTACTTCCATGCTGGCATTTTAAACAGTTTTATTATGAAAAAACCCATAAGTGCTATGGTATTCTAAAAAAACATGTAAACGTGGTATTTTACAAAAGCAAACCAAAGTACTAGTATTCAGCCAACTGTTCTTCAGCAAAATATGTAGCATCTTCCTTTGGTTTTACACTTAGTTGCTGCTTGAATAAAATGAATTAATTGTCTCTTCTAATTGCCAATGAAAATAACGTGTCTTTTTCTGTAAAGGATAGGGGGGAAATAATCCTTTCCAAAATTTTGAGAAAAAGGTCTTATGTTGGATTTACAAAAAATTCCAGCTGTGAGAGGTTGAGACTATATAGCCCAAAGCTAATGCCTGTCATTGTATGATATGTGAGCACAACAAAGACTCCAGCTGGCTGCTATCAGGGCTAATAGAGGCATTTTGGCTCATCTACCTGGTAGAGCATTTGTCAGGATGTCACTTGTCTGTCCTTACCTTGAAGCCTGTTTGGTTCTTTTATTTTTCAATGTCTTCATTTTATTACACTGAATTAGACTGAATGTCTATCCAAATCGAAAGCCCTGAAATCAACAGGGTGCTCGTTGAGATCTATGAAGAATTAAGTTGGAGACAGTGGAAGGGGCAGCATTTTTCTCCCTACTACATACATTCTCCCGACACCTGGGGGCTATTAAGCTTCAGAAGTGCAAAACATTATAAGATTTTTATTAGCTGGTGGCAGTGAAATGGAAACTTGGTGTTAGTGGGTGTACAGCATGTCTATGCTGAATCACTAATGTTCTAAACTATTATGTCAGCTTTCAGATTTATTTTGTGAACATTTCTGCAAAAAAGAGGACTCCATCTTAAAACGCTTTAAAAAATCTATTTTTAAAGATATGCATAGCTACAACATGCATCGTTGTATAGTTTTGTTAGGTAAATAAATATTTGCATTTCTTTTCCTGAGACATATTCATAAATGTAATCAGTTTTACAGTTATGACACCAACAGGTTTACATCAGCTATCAGGTTCTTTATAAAGTTGAGAGATCATTGAAAAATTCTTATTTCTCTGCAATGTGTTTATGTGTGATTGAGCTGTACCAGTTCAAAAGCAATGATATTAGCGCAATCTGTTCTCAAAATTAGTACACTCTGTCACCTTTAAACTTCCTTGATTTTCATGATGAAATGGCCTCACAACTGACTTAAAGTGTTCCAAGAGTTATTTTAACTACCAATGATAAACATTGCACACGTGATCGAGTATGTCTTCTTGCCCTACTCTACCTACCTTGTGAATGTCAGAAGAGGACTGCTTCATTAAAGAAGAAAAGCCAAATAATTTCATTAGAGCATTTATCCATATCTGTTCACCACTACCATGAGTGGGGCCAAAGCTAGGGAACAGAGTCTATGCTGCCTACATTTTAAGTACAATCAGCTTTAAATTCTGCTGCTAGTAGACCTTGCACTGCAACTGCTTACCTAGGGCATAAAACAAACAGACATTTGCAAAGGAAATTGGATGATCCCACTCCAGATATGGTGAGGGAAGACCGAAATAAAATACAAAGGGAATCTGATATGAATAGATGAATGAATGAATGAGTGAACGAATGAGTAGGAGTGACATGTAAGAATGGGATAACACAAGAGCTGTCTTCTTGATGAGAACAGCTCTCAAGACACCCTGTTTTTCTCTCAATTTTCTCAATTACTTTCAGAATAACTATCTTCTTGCAAATAGATAATTGCAGGGATCAATACTGCATGTTTATATTCCTTTTTTTTTAAGTAACTGCAGTTGTGCATGTGACATTGGCCTGAAGATCTTAATTTTAAAGCAGTAAGTAGGGAATCACTGAATGAATCAGACATTTTTCCTAGAGTAGAAAAGCTGAGATATCCCTCACAGATTGCTAAATGCTTGAAAATTAGAAAAGAGAACTCAGCTAATTATCTGTCACTGAGGAAATCCAATGGAGTAAGAAAGTGAGGTCATGAAGGTACTGAAAGAAGAGGATTGCTATGAGAATAATAGTCAAAGAAACCAAGACAGTCCAGTGTGGAAGTCATGAAGTTTTAACTATTATCTAATTATACAGTTCTCTCTAGAAGCCTACATCATCATAGGCAGAAAGGGGTTGTATGTCCAGATACCTCAGTGACAATTTTGCGTGGAAACATTAGGTACCGTAACTCAAATACATTTGCCCCACTGTGCTAAACCTCCACTGACTATAGTCACCACAGCCTATGCAGGAAACCAAGAGAACCATCTCAGATATGGACCCCTAGGTTGTAGTCCTCCAAAGTCAGATGAGTCCCACAGTCTGAACTTGTAAAGGGTTGTAGGACATTATGGGAAAACAGCAATGAGGAAGGTGTTAAAGGATTCCCAGGTGATGCCCTTAAGACACCAGGTCATAGATTTTTCACCTTACAGTTCTAGAACTATCAAAATACTTGAGGCGGGGCAAAGAGCAGCATAACAGCTGTTTTCATCAAAAGGCAGACTTTAAAATGGAGGAGGAGTAAGAGAAGGCAAAGACATTGTGTAAAAAGGAAATTATTTATTCGTTTCTTGAATGAAAAGATGGCGCCACCTATAACAATTCTGTAGAGCTGCACAGGTGGAATAATCCTCACAGAAGTTGTGTTGGAGAACTAATATCATGAGTGTTTATAGACCTCCATTGATAAATTCAGTAAAAAAAATTAGCTTTTACATCTTACATCACATCTGAACAACGAATAAGCGGTTGTTATCCTGAATACTGAACTAAATGTTGATTGTATATATCTTAACATGCTTGTAATAGATAACTTTAAGGATATGGAACAACTTCATTTGGACATAGCGATATAGATAAGATTACTTAAGAGAAATATATCATTATGGAAAAGCTAAAGATAAGTCACAGTGATACATGAAAACTGATAGCACACTTATCACAGCAGGAGAGGATTTTTGTTATGCTTCACTGGAGGGGTGGATACGTTGTGGTTGTTTTTTGCAGATAACAAAGGAAGTGTTTGGAATGACCTATCTTTTTAGGTCACATAAAAAGACAGCAAAGCAGAACGGTCTAATCTATGGCTTTTGTCTCTAAGTACCTTGAAGAAAGTAAAAGGAAAATAGAAAATAATTTTAACACCTCTTCTCCTGTTTTGGAAGACATGGCATGGCCCGGCTCTCTGAACTCTGTGTCCTGCAGGGATGTGAATGCCTTCTTGGGCACCTCTGTTGTGATAGCACATGACTTCTTTGCAAACTAAATTTCTGCCCTCTGCTACAAATAGAACTATATAGCTAACAGAATCATGTTCCTCATATTCCTGTTGAAAATCAGAGCTGAGGGATCTACAGAGAAATGAAGTCCAACACCAGGGTGTTCTCACATGTGGTTCCCCAAAGTACTCCTTGAGAGCATGAAGATTAGGTTTGGATGAATATTGAGCTCTAATGGCACCATTCTGTAGAATATTACAACAAAAGCTGAGTATAGAAGACAGGTGAGATGTGAGGCACTGAATAAAGCAGTGCTGTGAACTGAGTCAATTTAAACTACAGTCCCTCTGAATACATATTACATGAGTTTTCAAGATGATGTGCTTCGTCAGTTAAGTTTCCTCCACAGTCAAAATGAGAAAGCTATTTTTGGCTAAAAATGTTCAGCTAATTGCATGAGGATTAGTAGAAATTTCACATTGCTATTTGTGTCTTTCTAGGCCAATGAAACCTAACAATGACTTGTATTGTTTATTTAAGAAAGGTTTCCTGGCCACACGATTGTCTCTGGTATGAAGCAGGGGAATGCTTTCTTCTCTCCTCTAACCCAACACTCTCACATGCCTCCTTAGTTTTGTACTTAAATCCTAAATCTCTTCTTTGATTAGACTGAGAACCATGACAATTCTGCAGAATACTGCAGGGCTCATGTAAGTAACATGTAACTATTTTTAACAGCATAGAAATCTGAAGTGTTCAACCTGGCAGCTGCATTGACAGCTTTTTTAGTGTTGGCTCAGGCTTTATATTCCGTTGTTACTTTGCACAAGAGTCAGCTATGATGTGATTCCTATTGATTTTCTAGGACTCTAAATTAATCCTGCAAGAAAACTTCGATCAAATTAATATCAATATTTTTTTAAAAAACACAGTTCAGTTAGCAGTAAAGCAATTTGTACTAAAGAGGGAAGAAAAGTGTACCTGTTTTGGGCTGGTTTAAAAGGCCTTATTAAAAATCATGCCTAAGATTCTGTGCAAACCCCTCACCTGAAAAGCAAATAACTGTTTTGTGAAACACTGAGAGAGGTAAAAAGACAAATGAGTGACTGTTGTGTAGCGTTGGTGAGTTCAATAAAAAAGCCAGGGCATATGGACTAAATAGAAAGCATAGCTGGAGATGCATATGGTTGTAGTGTAAAGGGAGAGATTTCTTTTCACAGCTTGCCAGTTCGGCAAGCGCTGAACCTAGAGGGTAGGTTTTGCTGACTCACTTTGGCTAGTGTTGGCTTTATTTGGTTGGAGGGCAGATTTTTCAGACAGAGACAACCAAGGTCTGAAATAGTTATGAGCCTGGCAAACACCATAGAACAAGCAATGCTTCAGCAGAAACTTAAGCTGCTGGGTGCTGGTGTTTCAAATATATCGGTTACACAGATACACATCAACGATGGAGCTCCATCTGCCTGCACTTTTGTTTTGCCTTTATTTAAAATTATTAAAAGAATTTCACATTTGGTTTCTCAGGTAGTGCTACCTACACTGAAGATACCTTGGCAGACTAAACACCCCTAATGCATGCATGCAGAGACAATAACCCGTCTCTGTCTGTTTTAAGAGTTGAAATCCTCTCCTGGCGTAGCAACCAGATGAAACCACTACACATCTTAAATCACCCAAAGACCTCCAAGGCAGAAATAGCTTCAGCGCAAATGTGGGAAGAGGTCTCTGCAGCTGTGTGGCTGCACCTGCTTTATGTGATGTGACCTGCAGAGGATGCACTGAATTTGCTAGTGCTAAGGACCTCTCCTCCAGGTTCTTTCCCTGCTGGCACGCACCTGTTCTGTAACCCTTTCCTCTGGCCAATTCACAGCTGGCAGAATAAAACACAAACTCGCTAAAATGCACGCAAGTCTATGTGCTTTGATTGTGTTTCCAAATTTAAGCTGTGTTAACAGTCATCACAACCTAACTAGCTCTTAATAAAGAGCAGTCTAAGACTTATTAGTAGTATTTACTAAGTCTCCTGTTGCCAAGCCACATTAATGTCTAAAGACAGAGCATTATTTTCCCAGCTGCTGTAAATGGGAGTAATTTCTCAGTGTTTTAGTAGAGAAGTATTGATTTACGCTGATTGTGGACCTGGCTCAACTTATCTACCTGTTACTGTTTTAACAGTATTTCTGAATAAAAACGTTGGCTGGCAGCAGATGATGAAATCCACGGGATTTATATTGGACTCTTCTCCTTCAAAATGAATTGCAGAAACTAAATTTCTTGTGATTCGCATCCTAATCCTCAGAGTTCTCTGTATCATTACAAGGCTCCCAGTGCATAACATTTTGTGAAGCAAGTGCTTTTCACAGGGAATAGTCTACCTTTTTTCTATAATTTTCTCTTAAAATATTAAACTCACTTTTCATCTCCGCAGCACAAAGACAAAAAAATCAAGGCTGTTAAACAGCCTTTGTTGCGCCAGTCTCTGCAGTGTCTAAGCTCCATCTAAATTCGCCTGGATTTGAAAGAATGTCTGGGAACAAAGACCTTCATGTTGGCTTTGGTAACGCTCTTGTACAAGCAGCTTGCTTTGGACACATGTCAAAAAGCGAAACCCTATAGCAGCAACTTTAACACTGAATGTGGCTGCTCTTTTAGGAGCTGTTGGGAAGAATTCTAGGCTCCGAGGGTTTAATCCTGCAATATTATGAGTGTCTCTCCACGTGGCTGAGTGCCATCCTTTCACATAGCATCCAGCGAGAACAGAGGGTGCTGCCACTTCCAAGAGATGTAAATACCTTGGAGGATTGGGCTCTAATCCTTAGTCAAGATAAATCACCGATGGAATTTAATGTGAGTTTGGCCTGAGCAAAGCCATGGGGTGGGGTAGGGGTGTATTAATCTAGCTGTGATTTAATAAAATAAATCAAGCCAGATTTTTCTGGTTTATTCTTCTTTGGGCTTCTGAGGCACCACAGAGCAGATTTTAAAATCAAGGACCAATTTGCAGCTCTCCTAAGCTCCCCACTCTATGGTATTGTGCAAAGAATCATGTCTGAAAAAAACCCCGTGCCACTCACTTTGCTGAGAGCACTAGACAGCTAATAGTGGGCTGGTCAGTGAGAACATTTTGGTGCAGAATGATGTCTGCGTGTCAAGAGTATACCACAATTCTTTTGTGAGAATGAGAGAAGGAGATGGGGACATTTTTGAAAATTTTGAAGTGGGTAATATATTCATCTACCTGACTTGTGGAAAAGGCTGGGATGTGGCCAAGTCATGAGCAGCACACTCAGGTAGTTCCACTGGATTTCAGGGTTGAAGAGTAGATGACATATGAATTTTATTTACTTTGAAACATATGTAGAATAAAAGCTGAGGATGTTATTTTCTACTTGTTTTTTCTCTGCTTTGTGGGCTGGCACAGCATTGCAGACTCAAACATCTGGTGTTTGCTTCGTGGCATGTATGGGAGAAAAAAAGAGAAAGCAGAGACAGAGTTTTAGTGTAATCCAGGGGTGTTGTTCAGAGAGTTGGAAGATGTTTCCCAGTACTTTCTCTCCTATCACTGCAGAAGTGTTTATTATCACCAGCCAAGGACAGATCTCAACAGCCATGAGCAGCAGCATCCAGCCCCAAAAGAAACCCTTGCCAGAGGTATGTAAATCACAGACAGCAATTTCACATAATCCTCTCTAATTCACAGTGAATAGCAGATCCCTCAAAAAGCATAAGAAATAAGGTTTTAATGTCTTAGTGGATGCGTAAGAACCAGTATGCCTCTACAAAGACGACAGGAAATGTACATGCAATGGATTAGGCAGAGTTCAGTTCACACTGTGACCCAGAAGCCATAAGCTGGTTGGTCTTTTTGGGGGGTAATAAAACACTTTTTAGAAGGTCCAACAGCCAGGGCTGCCAAGCATCAGCAGGGAGACAGTGCTGGTGGCAGGCTGAGGTCAAGCACACCAGAGCAGCACAGCCTGATGTGACTTGTTTCAGACTGTATGGTTGCATAGTTGACCCATACCTTCCCTGAGCAATTCCATGTTCCCTGCACGGTGTGTAACCAGCCTCATGCACTGTACATGCAACATAAGCTTCTTATGGGCCATTTCTCCGACCAGGAAGGTACAGCCCTCCAAGGAGCTCTCTGTTCCAGCCCTCCAATCTCTTAAGACAGCCTGGCATCGTGCTTCATATGGAAATACAAGAGGGATTGTTTCCTAATTTCATTTGTCTTTCCAAATCTCACTAGATTTCTTTATTTATGCCTCTGATTCTTCTCAAAACTCAAAAAAACCCAAAAAACCAAAACCGAAAGGTTCATGTATGTTGAGAGATTAAAACATGTCTTCATAAAGACTATGAAAATTACCTTGAGTTGGGAATTTGATCAATAGTAGTTATTACAGAAATACAAACAAAAAATTGACTTAATACAGTGTGAATACCCTGCCCCCAAACAGTCATTTTCTTCTCACAGCTCTTCTGATCTCACCAGTGTCCTTATGTACACACTGGGCAAGAAGAACAACTACAGGTTGCTTAGAAGAGATGAATTATTGCCAGAAAACAATTTCTTGGCTCAAAAGATTACAGACTCCTGGGAATCACTTGTCCAGAAGAAATTGGCAGCTGGTAAATGACAATCTGTGAATTTTGGCATTTAAAATTTTATATTTGTAAGAGTGTACAAAAACGTTATCCGTATTATCAACCCTTATTTTCAATTTAAAGAACAGAATACTTTTCAAATGTGTGAGCAATAAGATCTTGCTAAAGAACACAATTTTAAATGACAGAATAAGTTTCTTATATTTTAGATTTTAGCCAAAAACAAAACCCAAAAAGGGAATGTTTAGCCAGCAATTTCTTTCATTTTCTTTCAGCCTGGAACAAAATTGTGACTGAATCATAGATCCATGAAAGTACAAATTTACAATTAAAAGATCAAAACAGCTTTGCACACAGTTGCTATAACAGCCTAGCTTGAGTGTAGATGTGAAACAAGGGTCATTAAGATTTAAGAAATGTAACTTCGACATGTAAAATTTCACCATCTAGGACTCAATTCAGTTGCACACACATAGATATCTATTGTCATCTAAGTATTCCTAGAGCATCTGGACATGTGGATTGGCTGGCAGATATGGGAAAGGACCTAAAATAGACCCACACTATTGTACATGGAAGCTGGAGAATAGACGGTGTACTTTGGCTGAGGACATCTAGAAGGGCATTAGATGCCCACGTGTGGACAAGTAAATTGAGCCCTTGCAAAGTTACACTTTAGTACCAATTTCTAAAATGTGGACTAAAGAACCTCTGTAAAAGGGGAGAGCGCTGGAGCAATTCATTTTGTTAGTCACTACTGTTACTGATTTTCTTGTTGCTGGTCACTAATGCACCACAGTTACCCATGGTACACAAATTGTAGATGGGATTAATCTCCTGAGCTGCCTACATAAAGGTGATGATGCATGAAATAGATGTCTAAGTCCCAGATGTCCAGACCCAATGGAGAGGTATTCAGTTGCTTCAACACAGACATCAGGTTTCATTCTGGATTCCATAGGGTATCCTGTCGGGCCTGCAGGTGTCCTAGGATTGCCAAGATGTCTGCATGAGGCTAGTAGGTTTGGCACATTACTGACAACCGACCTGCACCTTTCTGAAGTAGCATCTGAAAATTTGGCAGGGTACTCTGAGGTGCCTAAAATGACTTTTTATGTTCTAGTTAGTCACCTGTATCTCAGCTATCAAACCTGGCATTCAGCTGCTCTTTCAGAAAGACAGAAAATCTTCAGAAAGTCTTCCGTGTCATATCTGCCAGCCTTGTGAGTATATCTTGAACGCTAATGTTGCACCAGATGGCTATGTTTGAGCAACTGAAACAGACCACAGATATTTGCTGACTCTAATGGGAACTTAAACAACTAAATCATGTGTAAACACCTACACCGAGATGCCTAAATGGAGCTGAATGCAATCTACAGCTGACTCTCACTTTGTAGCTTCAGTGAGTTGCCCACACATGGATGTCTAGACCTATTTGAGAAGTCTTAAGGTATCTGAGACTCTGCATAGAATGAGATGGCAGGACACAGGACCCATGGAAGAGCCATCTCCTTCTGCAAAGGCAGCTGGGGGCCAGAAGGACACTAAGGCATCAACTGTTGTATTGGGTTGAATTCAGCCCTGAATGCACTTTCTACGAGTAAACAGGTAGGTTACCAGTGTAATGAACAAGTTTAACTGGTGTTTTGCTCTTTGTAGGTTGTCTGGCAACAGCATTGCAACTGTTAATGTGCCTGCATCGTTTCAAAAAGCTAAAACGGCAGAATAAACAGAAGTCCTGGGCTCCCCCAAAGAACTCTGCTGGAGTACTAGGAAAGAGAGGGCCCTCAGGCACAGATTTGTTTATGTCTGAAGTGCACTAGATGTTGTGGTTATGTCTTTTCATTAGAGCTGTCCAGTTGTCCCATTTAGTCAAATCAAGACCTTTCTTATATTGAGTGAAAAGTGTGTTTGTTAGGAAAGAAGTTAAAACACTGCCATGCAGCTTTTTTTTCATATGTAGAGAATCAGAGTCAATACTAAAGAGCAGATAACACAGAATTGCATCAGTGAGTGACTGAAGCCATTTTGTGTTCTGGGAAAAGATAAGTGGAAGAAAGTGTCAGAGAATCTCAATATTGCACAAAGGAAGGTGACTCTATGTTACCATACTTTGGTTCATGAGAGATAGCAGTGTCAAGTCTGCACATTTGTGTAAGTGAGAAATGTGGGTTTACTCTTTTTTTCTGTCCTGGATTTGACATTAACAACAGAAAACATAAAATAGCCAGGTTCTGAGCAATCAGCATGTTGACTTGGCAGGAATGTTCATCATGCAGAAACTGTCTGCCTTAAAGAGGCCGTAGGCACAGTGCTGATTGGGAGGCATGATAGTCCTGGACAGATAAATCTCACCTACACAGTTCTGTGCATGTACAAAAAATCACCTTACATCAACGCTTGTCGAGTCTTGCTTTGTATGTGGGGAACCAAATCAGTCTATGTAGGCACAGGAGGCTGGACACGTCAGGATTAGTGGCCACGGCAGATCAATGACATAACACATGCACCATAAACATGACATCTGTGACATCTCCTGCAGTGCTTCCATTGCATATGTGCAATTTATCAGCACCTGTTTAGGCATGATTTTTTTCCCAGGGGTCCAGGGGTCCTGGGGAAGCAGCTGGCAGCCTCAAAATTATGGTAAAAGAAGAGTCCCACATATTTTTCTTCTCCCTTATTGTATAGGAGTAGTTCATGAACGATTCTTGGGACACGAACTCAACAACCATACTTATTTATGAACAAAGAATATTTAATCTGTTTACCTACTACATGCATCTTAGGATACCTGTAGCATATAAAAAAGTGAGTGAAAGCTAGATACATGCCCTACAGAGCATCGTGAGCTCTTCCTCAAAATTAGGCTTGCTAGGTATAAATATATGCATAGTAAGTCATAGATAGATACAGACACTGTCTTTAAAAAATATTCAGCCTTTTGTATCCAAAGAGTAACCTTACTGAATATAAGAGTTATATAGTTTAGCCCAATATCTAAGCTGATATGAACTGGTGTGAACAGAAAGTCTATTTTGATTAACTACAACTAATTAACAGTAAAGCAGTTCAGCTTCCTTGTGGTAGAATTCAACATGAACGATAGCGTAGTCAGGTGCAATACCCCTGTCATTTTTTGTTCAGCATTGGTGAAAATTTTGGTCTTGTGTTTATTTGTAGTGGTTTCTACTCTTCCGTGTCCATGTAAAAAATCTGTATTTTCCTACTCTTTTTAAACCCCGCACAATAATATTTGAGTGCGCTGCATGTTGTTTGCCTTTGGTATTGTACCAAAATCTGTCCCTCTCAGCAGTGTTTTGCATCTATAGCAGTTACACCTGTCTGCGGTGTTCCAGATCCATCAGACTGATAGGAGCCTGAGGCAGAGCAAAAAAGGCCCTTGGATACATTGACTAGGGAGCAGCAAATCACAAACAGGCTGGCTTTCCCTCTCCCTAACTGTTTCTAGGTCTTCTTTGTAACATAACAGCTGTGTACAGCATGGCGAATGTGAACAGGATATGATGTGTGTAGAAGAAAACATTTCTAATAAAAGTGCAGCGCTCTTGCAGCTTGAAATCAAATCCCGGGTCCCAGCCTACACAACTTAGGTAATTAACTTGAATCTATACATCAGGCCTCACGTGAAATGATCCTGCTAAAAGAAAGAAGGGTGATATTCCATCTAAACATTACCTAGCCCACACTAACTGTTTAGATTCCTTCTATTCTCCAAGCATGAAGGCATGTGGTAAGGAAAGCCAAAACCTATCTAACTTGAATCTGCTGAGCGACCTTAAGGGAGAAAAATCAGAAAAAGGAAGTTTAGGGAAAAATGTGGGACTGCTGCTGAATGGAGCAGGAAATCTGGTGACAAAGGACATGGAACAGGCTGAGGCAGCCAATGCCTTCTTCACCTCAGTCTTTACTGTTAACATTGACCTTCAGGAATCCCAGGCACCTGAGAGCAGGGCCGAAGTCTGGAGCAAGGGAGACTTACCCTCAGAGGAGAAGCATCAGGTTATGGAATACAGAAATTAATTAGATGTACGCAAGTGACTTCCATGGGAGGTACCCACAAGTGCTAAGGGAACTGACTGATATCATTGTGAGGCCAGTCTTTATTATTTTGGAAAGACCATGGGGATCAGGAGGGCTTCTTGAGGATTAGAAGACATCTGTCACTCCTATTTCTTATCCTAGAAGGGGAAGTAAATAGACAGGTAAGTATAGGTTTCTAAGGACCCGAGGTGCTTTCTGCCTGAATGTAGGTTTCTAAGGCACCTAGGTCTCTCCAGTGACTATACTGTGAATGTAGGCATCAGTTTTAGGTAGGGGCTTAAATTAAATAACTACCTTAAAGTTCACTGGATTCTTCTCCTAGTTACGCACACATAGGCATGTAGGAGCCATTGAGATGCTCTAGGGTATGCCATCTGGCATCCAGGTCTCATTCCAGAATGGCACTTCTGTATTTCTGTATCTGATGTTGTGGCTGCCAGCCCCATCTGAAAGCCCCAGGTAATCTAGAGCATTTCAGATGACACTAAATGGCATTTAGGCAACTGAATTGACTTCCTACTGTTCTTTTGGTGCTTAATCACAGAAAGATTAAAAAACTACTGTTTAACCAGAGGTTCATGGACAAAATAAAAGGCAGTTTAATGTATATAAGTGAATGTAACAAAATATTATCTTGTAGAAATACAGCAACTGGAGCCATAAGGTAGTTGCTGGAAATGTATAATGTGATGCTGATCTGATCTCCTCTTCTCACTAGATTTTTAGCATGTACATATGAGAATGCCATAGATGCATACATACCTCTAAGTATACATAATGTTGGCATGAATCCCCCTCCTTTTTTTTATCAATCCAAAAATAACAGTGAAGCCTCATTTCAACATGAAGACTGAGAAAGCAGACAGGCAAATGATTCCCACTGTTGTAATGAGCTATAATTGTGTGCATGCTTAAAGTATTTCCCAGTACGGCATACTGAAAATGTTCCTCCAGGGGGTCTATCTCTGAACTGAAATATGCTGAGAAATTAAAAGCCAAAGGTAAAACAGCTCTCAATCCTGCCTGGCTATTACAAGAATCTCTAAGTGTTATAACATTTTATGTAACTTGCTGCAAATGAGGCAATATCTTAATGTAGCAAAAGCAGAAAAGTGGGAAAGGTGGAAAAGGGTAGAGTTGTAGCCCTAAATCATAATTTTTGTCCTTTTGTTGGACCTACTAGAACATTGCTGTTGGGACAGGGTAGCAGGTTAAAATGTTAGATCCTATAAAGCAGTGCCATTTTGAAACGAAATTTTATTAATACCTAGATATTTCAAAGTCTGCAACTTTTAATTAGGCTATCAACGACCCATAAGTAGTACCATAGAAAGTTATCTTTTTAAGGACAGACCTTGGAAAAGAAGCAACGGACATTTGTCGAGGTATTCTGGTAAAACACGACAGAGCAGAGTTCCTTTACATGACAATACGTATGTCTCTCTTTAAACAGCCTTCTGATTTCACAAGTTTCACAAAATCCCCAATAGTTATAGACTTTGCCCAAAATGTTGGAAGAGTAATTTAGTGTAGATGGTTTGGACGGTTGTAAAGCACGTGAAGTGTAAATAAAACCTAAAAAAATCAACTAAATGGATGAGCAATTAAATAAACAAATAAACAAAAAACCCAGTTCTGATCTCTCCAGCCGGTAGCTGAAGAGAAGTTCTAAATAAACTCATACATACTGTTCAATCTATCTATTGCACCCCAGTGTCCTTTGCTGAGCTTATGTCTCTTAGGGCAACGTAGCCTGTATGAGGAACTCCTGCTGTGCAACTGGAATAATCCCATACAATTCAATATGGAAGAGACAAAAATATTTATAACCCACTGGGAAAGCTGTTCTTTAATTTCTGGATTAGGGACAAAAGGCCTCTGCAGTCCTCAGTGACGAGAAAAGTTTGAAATCTCAATCAACCTCTTTTCTGCTGTCTCTCACCGTGACAACGTTTTCCCCTTCTCTTTGGATGATCCCTGTTTCCGTGCTGTAAGTTGCAGCGGTTTCCAGCTGCTGGCTCTTGCCCAACTGACTAGGAATCAGGAAGCAACCTGTTCACTTTCTTATAGTTTGGGGAGATCTCCGAGGAGTGAGACACAGACATTTTTCCTTCTAGTTTGATTAGCCATCTCCGGGGAAGAAAGCCAGCCTCATTAGCAAAGGTAATTCCAAGACGAAAACCTACATTTTTCCAGTGTTTAGTGGAATCCTTGTGGAACTTCTGCAGGCTAGAAATTACAGTGCCTGGCTCCATTCAATAAATCTGGAACTGTTTAATGGAGATTTAAGGCAGGATATTTTAGAACTCCATCAGTTTGAAGAGAAACTGATCCAATTAATTCTCAACTGTTCTTCCACTAGTGAAAATACAGGGAATAATCTTAGTTCCACTTCATTTATAATTTAAATGATTATTTGGCTGTTTAAATAAAGCTTTATTTTATTTTTGAAAGGGTTTTATTGTCAAGTTAATTGACACTTTAGAATCTGCTGCAAATCCCGGGGAAAATGCTATAAAATAAATGGTTTATTAAAATTTAAATAAACCCCAGTTCATAGGAAATTCAACCACACCATGTATGTCAGGGGAAAAATTCAAATCTGAGTGGTTTCAGGCATGAAATAAGGATGGAGCTCTTTAGCCCAGCCGCAAGGGTTGTCAGGTCTAGAAAGACTGTTTACAGAAATCTAGGAACCTACAGAACTGTATTGCTGAAACACAGCTATCTGCAGCCATTCAGGCACCTGGAAAACTTGTGAGGTTTATGGCCAGATCTTAGTATCAAAGTTTTCTCTTAACGGGAACACAGACACATTGAGTGTAGACCACAGCTCAGGTCAATAGGCAGCAAGTGGTGGCAAACTTTGCAGTTTGCCTCTGTTCTAGTTGGAACAGCGCATCCCATCATCATCCTGTCTGCACAGTCCTTGCCTCTTCTTGTTTCTATCACAGGCATATGACAGCGTATAAAGACCTAGGAATGAGAGAGGAGATATTCCAGTTGACACAGGAGCAACGAGTTTTGCTGCCTGCAGTTTTTTCTGGCATTCCAGCCCAGGGAAGCTCTGCCTCACCAGATCTTGTAAGAGTTCTTCAGTAATTCCCAAGGAGTCCCTCCTTTTACAAATTTAACCTCATGTCCCAGCTTATTCTGTTCCAGTATTGAAAAATACCATTGTCTTCCCTGCTCCCCTGCCTTGGTTATTTAGTTAATTAGTTACCAATATCTGTCCTACATAAATACTAGAAGGGCCCTCATCTGGTTCAAAGTTTCTCTCCCTAAGGCACTTATATAAAGAAATGTACACTCCTGTACACTTTGGATATTAAAATGAAGTTTGTAAATGATTGTGTAGTTCTTGTGCATAACTCCCCAAGAAGTAACTGGGAACTCAGTACAGAGGCTGCAGCGTGTGGGCTTTAGTTTCTTTAGTTTACCTTCACAGGTGATATTTTCATTTTAGCTGCCCTTCTTTAAACCTGCCTATCTTTTCAGCACCTAAATGCAGTTGAAGTGCAAGCACAAGGGAACTGTTATTGCTGATTAAGTGACTGATCGGTCTGCAGAGTAGGAAAGATGCAGAGAAACATTGTCTACAGCCTTCGTTTCCCCATGATTCTTGCTCAGATAGTGGTGAGAAATGTTTGTTTTCCTTGATGCTGAGAGCTATAGTCTTTGTTGCTCTAGATTAAAGCATGACCCTGCTATTCTATGGAGGAAGTAAAGACTTTTGGCTAAGTCACTAGAAAGCAGTTCAGTTGGTGTTTTCTTAAAAAGCTCAAGATACAAATATTAGGAACATGTGGCTAAAGAATTCCTGGGTGTTATCACACTGCAATTAGTAACTTTTGATTTATATTTGTTAGCATGATCTGAGAATGAAAACATCTTTTTTTCAGAAATTGAGACTGTAGTAACAACCCAGTATAATTCCAATATCTAAAAGCTTAAGATGTAACCTCTGGGAGGCAATAAAGGCAAGGTGTTGTTAATTTCTTGTAATGAATTGCATCATCTTATTTCTGAAAGAGTTGACGTAAATAGGATATACTCCTTGCTTTCCCCCTTTAAAATGAAATAGCTTTTTTCTGGCTATATCTGAAAAGATTTTGCTGTCAAGAAAAAATCAAACTGCCTCAAGTTTACATACCTCAGCATATATGCCTCATGCTTAGCACATGAAGAATAAGAAGTAGACTTCAGGAACAACCTAGTGACACATACATTTGAAGATGTATAGAACTTGTGTTGTGAAGCCCATAAAATGGAAAAATCATGCTACCTCTAAGTATACATGACTACATCCAGGATTTTCAAAAGTGTCTGGTGGTTTGGAGAAAGATCAATTATTAAGTGGCAGACCAGACATACTTTTAAATGACTTGGTTTTCAGTAAAGCATTGAGCAACCATCATATTATAAACATGTCTTATAAGGGGATTTGAAGTTAGATGGCCAAGAACTATTTTTTTATTTCCTTTAGACAGTAGAGGAGATTATTAACACCTTTTCAAAACAGTAATTTAATTCAATGATGTGATTTAGATGAGACCTATATGTGGCTCACCAAAACCATTTGGCTACTAAATGCAGACTGCAACTCCCAGTCAAGTTATTGGGCCAAAACTTATTTCTCATGCACTCTTCAATTTTTCTAAGGCATATGTTGTTGATCACATACACTCACATAGTTGGACATAAAGCCACCTTTTCATAGAATCTCAGACTGGTTGAGGTTGGAAGGTCATCTGGAGGTCATCTGGTCCAACCTCCCCTGCTCAAGCAGGGGTTTTGCCACTTTCTTTCTCATGAGGGTTTCCCTGCTACGTGCTTTCCACACAAATACTCTGGAGTTGACACATGGTAAACCAAAGGGCTACCAGGCAGGCATTGTCAGGCATATTGTGGATATGACACTGTGCATAGTCATTCACCTGTATGGGCACATTTGCTCCTGTCATGAAGCAGAAAAGGGAAACATAGCACAGGCTCTGATACAGAATCACAGAATCACATGGGGTTGGAAGGGACCTCTGGAGATCATCTAGTCCAACCCCCCTGCCAAAGCAGGT
>JAOXNO010000001.1:166811626-166858027 GCA_028565335.1 Limnodromus scolopaceus
GAGTCTGGCTCCCTCCTCCTTCAAACCACCCTTTAGATACTTATAGGCATTGATAAGGTCTCCCCTCAGCCTTCTCTAATGATGAATAATTATTTGGGCCCCTGTTCTCATTCTGTTGTAGCTACCATTGATTTTAACGTGAGCAAAGTTTGACTGTGGATTTTGGTTTGGCAAACTAAGTCCTTCCCTAGGAGTCCAAACCAAGCCACTCAGCCATGTTAAGGTGCTTTCACCCTCTCTCTGCCTCTCTGCAGCTGTCACTGAAGGATAAAGAAGGATTTTGAATACAGAAATAGTTTTGCAGTCAGATTTTGGTGTTGGAATGTCTCTTGTCATTAAGGAAATCTTTGGCATATTAAAACTTCACCGTTTTCAGTATCAAATTTTTTCTGTGGTTTGTAGGCACTTTCTGATTTCTATTGTTATGCTTTCCTTTGCTTTACTCATGTTCAGTTTTACCCTCTGTTCTTACTGCGGTTGTGTCCAGGCCTGGCCATTGAAGCATAGATGTACGCAGCAGTTGAGACAAAAGCCCTTGTGTTCACTGAAGCCTCCCTGAACTTCCAATATCTGAAGATTTGAAGAGATTGCTGAAGAAATGTCTCATATTGGGCCTCATTCTTGTATACCTTAATGGTTCATCAGATTATTCTTCTGAGGAAAGAAACATTCTGTCAACTGAAAACCTACTGCACCCTTGTGTTGTCACTCTTTCTACTCAGCTCGATGGTCTGGAGGAGCTTCAGAGAAATGAGATCACAACTCATTATTTTTCCAGAACATTCACCAGCACAATATGAAGTTCAATGAATAATACATGCTATAACTGTCAAAATAACTGAACAAGGGACACTTGAGGGAGTTTTAATGCATTTTTTTTCACATACCAATTTGCAACTTTCAAAAATTTAGTGGGCTTTTCAGCCAATAGGGCCAATTAGTGAGTTTCTACTGTAAGTAGCTACATACTGAATAGAGGAGGTCAATATCATGTAATGTTGTGCTGTCACTCATAGACTGAGTTGAAGTACAACAACTGAGTTGAAACATATAATCTTACCGTATAATCCTACCATTCATTGCATGGGTGGGGTTTTGGAGGAGTGATATCCTTGAACTAACTCACTCTTACTCATTTTCTTCTATGGTGTGGTAGGACTGCTGTGGTGTTTTCTTCAGAAGGTTCTCAGAATTTGTATCATCAGAGGCATTTTGATTGTAGTAGATGGATGTTGTGCTGTCAGTTAGAGACTGAAGAGAAGCTCCGTTTCTCCAAAGATGTTTCCCTTTTCCTTTTAAACAGTATGTAAATACACAGTCAGTAGGAGGCTGAGACACTTTCCCCCAAAAGCTTAGAACCATTTTAATGTCAACAAGTACTGGTAGAGATGACCCAAGACATCTTCTGCGCATCCTTTCAAAAGCAGTCATTATATATTCTAGCTGTCTTTGAATACCCCTTTCTCATTTGACATGAAAAATACTCTGGAGCCACATATCACTTTTGAGCTGCAGATCAAGTGGCTTGTGATCCAGCAAGCTGGAAGAAGCGGTGCTGCTGTATTTATGCTCACTGTCACCGGCGAGAATTATGCCACCCGCATTAGGTGACACTCTGCAAACACACCTTTTCCCAAGCTGTCAGCCGACCGCAACTGGTTTATTCCAAACCCCGGTGCGCTGCCGCTACCAAGAGCATAACATTGATTAAAAAGACTCCTGTCACTGCACTTTTACTATTACCCAGTAACACGTGCTATAAAGGGCATGTATTTATTTGCAAGGGTTTCCTGTAGGTAGTAAAACGGATCGCGTTCATTTGAAGTCATTTTCTCCAGGTTGGGGAAAACTGATAGCAAGCACTGAGATGATTTCCATACTGCATTAACAAACAAGCATATGGATGGGGGCATATATCACTACTGAAATGCTGGTCCTTTGTGCCTATCTTACTCTAGTAGAAAGAATGTGTATACGTAGCTTCATCACGCCGGCAAGCTGTGAGGTTTTCCCTATTTTACCGGATAGGTGTTCTGGAATGATGATACACCTATTATGTGTTAACTAAATTGCGATATCACTCCTCGGCCTGGCAGTGCTCAAAAGCAGTTTGCTTTGAGCCCTAAAAAAAAAAACAAAAAAACAAAAAAAAACAACCCCAAACCAAGAACAGTAATAAAAATTTTAAGAGCTGAAGTCATGAAGAGTCTCCAAGGTAAACTTATACAGGTTTTAATGGAAGATAAGAACAAGGGAAATGGAGGCAGTGAATGGTCTGTAACACAGTTTACATAAATATGACGGTTATACAGAAAAACCTTGTATTACATTGGTGGTTTTGGTTTAAAAACATGGATGTAATATGTATGTACTATAATACACGTAATACATTTAATTTATTATAGAATGAAAATACTTAATTTAAAAGGTTGTTTATGTGAAAAAGTGAGATTCTTCATATTAAACTCTGCTGGTTCCTACATTCAAGGTGTCAGAGTAACTGGAGGAAATTTGTCTTTTGCCTTCTAGTCCTTTGGAGCACAGCCATTCAGGCTTCTATGGGGAAAGCTGCAGAAGTTATAGGCAGGCCTCCTGATTTGAAAGAAGGCAGCAGAGGATTACAAAGCATTGTTTTGCTATTAGGGGTGCCTTCAGGGGTTTGTTACAGACAGCATAAAAGTTCTAAATGCAGATTCAGGGATCAGTGACGCCCCCTTGCTGCCTGAGTTTATTCATTCAATGGAAAGCAAGCCTTCCTTGCTGTCTGTCTGTCTCTCCTCCTCTCTCTCTTCCTTTCCCTTTTAAAATAATTATGTATATACCAACAGAAGGAACACTCTCTTTAAGCAAGGCTGAGATTAGAGCTAATAAGTAATGCAACTAATTGTCCTCGTGGTCCCCAACATGAAACATAATCCAGTGCTGTTTCCCCCAGCGTCATAGAACGGGGTTCATATCATCTGACTTTCAGTACCAACAAATTAATTGCTCACATCTAAGAAAATTGTCCAGACTCTTTTTATGATCAATAGTGAAAGAGTCACATCGAGGGCAATCCAGCTTTCCTATACTACTAGGATGAGATGAAACACCCTTTGAAGATACAAGTCTGTCTTCAGTACCTGTACAAAGAGAATTTGCATGGTTCTGTATTCAAGCCAGATTTATTTAAAATAGTTGTAGGTAATTTATACAAAACCATACTCAGCCATTCTACTACCAGATCACACAAATGAATACTGCCACACGAAAGTGTTTAGGGAAGCCATTTTTATTACATCATTTTCAATACATCTTCTGAAAGGTGAGTTTGTATTTTTTAAGTTTAAGCAAAATAATCTGATGCAAATTAAACTATCCCACTAATAGAACAATGCAGATGCCTTCAATTTAATTTATAAAACCAGTATACTTCTTACTGTCTTAGGATTGAAGTTGTTAAAAGTGAAGTATTTAGTTACATTTTCAACTGGAACGGAAAAGAGTATAACCCAAAATGTCAGAAGAGTAGAAAGTTAACACTTGGTGGAAGATATACTCTGTATTGGTGTGTATTTCTCAATAGATCCAACCCCAGGACGTAGCAAGGCAGTGACACATGCCTGCTGTGGGAGGTTTTGAGTACATATATTCTTTCATGCTTTTATTATAGATAAGGATGATGTTACTTGTGGAACTTCGTGGTTCTTTACTGAATTTTCAGCCCTTTATGTCTAGTAAAGCCTAATACTAGTTAAAGAAGGTAAGTGGCTATCCTACTAACCAGGTCTCCTGGCTGAACAGGGCTCTCAGCCTGACTTGTCCCTCTATCCTGCTGCTCTTGGGGGAAGTTGGAGGACACAAGTCTTATGTATGGGGGTCTCAGAGACGCCTATGTGAGTATTTTGAAAAAACTCACTGTCAGCTACTTCAGACAGTTGGTTCCTGCTTTGACTTATCTTCTGGAGGAAAATAAGTAATTCATTGACTATAGAGATAGCCTCTAAACTTAGCTATCGTGAGTGCTCTCCCATACGTGTCCTCTTGTGGTACACGAAAATGCTTACCCAGAGGAAGCTGTGCATAGAATTTCATGCTGAGTAAGGGCAGGTGTTTTCCCCAAGAAGAGGGAAACTAAAATACTTAAGGTTTAAAACCAGCATCTTATGGCCACTGCTGTGAAGTAATTCCACTTCTGGCACAATCTAATGCTTTAATCTGTGTTAGTGTTGGTCTTCAGGGTAATATATACAGTATGGACTAGAGAGCACAAATGCCAAAAATATCATGTGTGACACAGGCCAATTTTAAATTAATAAGCATCTATTTTTATATTGGAGTATCAACGCACAAGCATTATGTTATATGTTATAAGCATTTCTATTTTAAAAACCTCCTTGTACTGGTCAATGATGCAGCCTTTTTAGAGGTAAACAATAAAAAGTAGAAGTGTGTAAAGAGTGGAATGGCTTTTACATTATTCATCCCAAGCTATTTGCACATCTGCCGAGTAACTGAAAGGAGGGAGTACACAAAGATTTTCCTTTGGCCCTTTAGAACCCAGAGTAGGTTATCCCACAGGAGTCCTTCACTCCATGAAAGAAAAGTAGAGGAAAACAGAAAGGACCAGAGGAAGGGCTCACTGAGGTCTTGCTGAAGACCAGGATCAATAAATCTTTAGTACAAACCTCAAGAACCTCGTAGAAACTTCAAAATCCAAAGGAGCACTTCTTTACTTTGTGTTCACACGCAGCCTCTTGCTAGTATGATTCAGTCAATATGCCAATTACTAATGTAAACTTGGGTGGCTTTCATGTAACACCAGCTGTTGTTGTTCCATGATTGTTCCACCTGGTTTGTGTTGCATCGGTGCCTCATGCCTTTTTCATACAGGAGACCTTTCTCCACTCTTTCTGGCATATATGCCCTTGGTATGTTCCAAGGGGCTACCCATATGTTTCTGATATCATAAAAATTTCTGAAGTGAGGCAGCAGAAACGCAAGATGGGCAGTGCTACAGATTGAAGCCAGTCCTTAGCTGGCATACTTAGGCACTGTTTCTCCAAAACCAGCTGGCAGTTATTAGTTCTGCTCTCTGTCTTGTGCTCTGCCACAGTGGGAAACTTCTTTCCTTGATTTTTCTATTTCACTATGTTCTGCCAGTGAAGGGTTTGGATTTCCTTGAAAAGGTGTATGCCTTCTAATTAACATCTTGCAAATGCTCACATTTCAAGATTCCCGTTTCCCGTTGATTTCTCTTTTTCTTTGTATGTCTGAAACAAGTCCAGAGGAATATGATACGGAACTGAAACCGTGTTACTCTCCTGCAATCTCAGCTAGGCCAAGGGGAAAATCAAGCTACTTGGGGAGGTAAAGTTCTTCCCTTTCATGACTCACGTATAATTTCTAAATGAGAAATAAAATCTCCTGGCTCTTGCCTGACATTTCAGCATTCAGGTTCTGCTTCTCTGTACTATCCTGTGCAGTGGAAGCACATGTTGGCATGGGCATTCTCAGCAGCTGTCATTCATTACCAGAACATTCTGGCAGTAGACACAGGACACTTGTGGTCTCCAAAATCTGTGTTTCTCAACAGGCCTGCAACTTCAGTGAGCGCTGGGGTGTGACAGCACCAATAAGAAAGCTGCAAAGTTTAATACCGCAGAGCAATGGAGGTGCTGTGGACAACAGAATAACCAGTACGAACAAGTGCAGGGGAAGGATGCGGGGCACAGATTCTGCCTTCCTCAGTTTGACTGGGACACGGGCTAAACTCCTGGCTCTGGGAGACACAGGAGTAAATCTGGACCTCACTCTCGTTCTTCAAAAAAAATCCATTTTGTTTCTTGTAGCCACTGGGGAATGCTTTGAAAATGGGACTTAAGTTTGATCAGTGCCAACCATAGTCATCAAAATCATAGTTCTGATGGATAAAATTATCTCTGTTCATTTTAATTCTCCTTAATGTTCATCTAAGGAAACTCAGGATTGCCACCTCAGGCTGCAGTCTGGTCTGTTACTCCCACATCATTAAAGCTTCGCTAAAGTTGTAGTGTTTAACAGATGCTGCTCTCTTAATTTCTGGCCAGGTTTCTGAGGAGAGTTTCCTTTCCTTAGAAACTCCCACACAGAGTCAAGGAAAGCATATTGAGAGGGAGAAACATTTCTTTTTCCAAAAGTGAAAAAAAAAAAGAAGAAAGATCCTACAGTCAGCATAGCAGAAAGCTGTTACATGTAATGCATGCTCACTTCCCTGTCACCTCAAGGATGGAGAGCACCACAGTTCGCTTAGCACCCCAGATATATTAATCTAAAAATGGCTTTTTTCATGCCATATGTTGAGACTTTTTGCTGTGCTAAGGTTTGGGAAGTTTTGAATTGTACCCTGGACCATAAACACCGCACTGTGAGCTTTCAGAAATGAAGTGGCAATACCTATGGGTATTTTTGTATCCATTTAACGAGGATCAAAAGCCTCACTTGTTGTCAGTAGCGCTTTATGAGTAGTACATTGACCTCAGTCTTTCTTGGTAGACCATTCGGTTTAACAGCACTTCTCAAGCTGACCTAGTTTGAAGATGAGCCCCTGGGGATGGGACCCATTGGACTTAATTTTGGAAGCCTAGCGGTTCAGTGTCACAGTCTGAACTAGTCACCCTAAGCTTCCTAGCAGAGAAATAGATACCTCCAGAGGATGATTCATCCAGCCTATTTTAGGATGAAATGAATCACTACCTAGCAGTACCTGTTTTTCTCTTTGTTATTATAAAGGGAGCCTGCAATGACAAGCTTTAGGCCTAAATGTCAGACTTCTAAATGCTTAAAATAGGAATTTAAACCGTGTCTTGGATATCATCATGATCAGTGAAATACAAAAGCTTAGAGGGAATGGAAGTAATAAAATAGAACTAAATGGATATACTGTTTTTTTTTTTAAATTACTAACAAATAATGGAAACACTTTATGTTTAAAAACTCTTTAGGGTAAACTTGATCCCTTTTCAAAGATGACTGATTTTCATTGGCTTTGCCTTGTTAATGAGAGTTACCAATCTCTGCTCCAACAGGGTCATTAGCAAGTCACTTTTTTTACCAATTATTTTTTCCACAAAGGTGATTAAGTTTCTTAAAAATTTTAAAGAGTTTCTGGTCCTTACCTAAGTATATCCAGACATAAATTTCTGCTCGGGGAATTAAAGTACTGATTTGACATTCTGCAAAACTGAGGTGGCAGAAACTTCCAGATATGAGTAATCAAAACATATCCGTGGAGCTGATGTTAGAGGGAATAGATCAGTCACTGATACATGAAAAAGTTTTACTAATCAAAGGTGGTTTTAGATCCTTTGCTCTCTGCTGGATGTTTCCATCCACTTAACTGCTCTAAATGCTAATAAACTGTTCATGCCATCAAGCTTCACGGCCTAAAACTTCCTTGTGGGTAGAGGGAGGGAGAGGGTTGATCAATTCTTTCCAGCTTTCTTTTTCAGACTGATTTTTTTGCTGTACTAACTTGACAAAATCAACAACACAAGGCTTTGAATGTCCCACTCCAGCCTATAAAGGTTAGAATGTCTTCTCACTTCCTGGATTTATCAAATAACTGTCAGGGATCAGATACTGAAAAGCAAGATGGCGTACTGGTTCAGCTTTCAGGAGTATTTGGATCCTTTGGGGCCAGTCTTTTTTCAGTGGTTCCCAGTGACAGGACAAGAGGTAACAGGTACAAACTTGAACATAAGAAATTACATCTAAACATGAGGAGGAACTTACTTACTTTGAGGGTGGTAGAGCACTGGAACAGGCTGCCCAGGGAGGTGGTGGAGTCTCTGTCTCTGGAGACGTTCAAAACCCTCCTGGACACGTTCCTGTGCAACCTGCTCTGGGTGGACCTGCTTTGGCAGGGGGGTTGGACTGGATGATCTCCAGAGGTCCCTTCCAACCCCATATCATTCTGTGATTCTGTGAATGAAGACTCACTTAAATCAATGGAAAAAGATCCAGCAACAGGCTATCTGTTATGGTATTTAACCCATGTTCTGTGTATCTATTCTGTAAAGCAAGAACTAGAGTTTTATAAACACTACAAGGATTTGCTTTTATTTATTTTGATCATTTGGTGCATTGCTTCCAAACAAGGTGTTACATGCAAAGTAAATTAGCTGAGCAGCTCTTAAGCCCCCCATTTCTCCAATTACTAAAATAATTTGAGGCACCTCATTTGTTTTCCATGCTGTTGGTACCCTTCTAGTGACTGATGAGAAAGAGGTAAAGCTATGGGCCAGCTGCCCATAGACAATCAGCTAATGATTCACACATGATGTTTTAAAAAATTCTCTTTTATACAAATGTAGTTTCCAAAGTTTATGTTCAGGTAGTGAGGATTTATACTTTTGCTGAAGGATGCCAGTTTTTTTGTGCTGTTCCCTCTCATCCTATCACTCCATTCAGCCAGGATCACTAAGAGAGATAGCAGAGCACTAGTGAAAATTTTGTTGTGGTATTTTTGTATGTACTCTTATTTTTCTTTCAGTGCCTTACAGTTTATTATTAAACTACCTTTCAGTGCCTTACAGTGCAATAGTAAAGAAGGAATAAAGGAGTAAAATATTTTAATGCCTTCTTCCTTATGCGTAGTCATTTTCTAGCCCTTTAGGAAAGAACTAAATTATCAATAAAGTGGATTAATTAATGTTTGTGCAGCACTTGGAAGACTCAAAACACCCTTTCAGGATATAGCTATTGCTAACAAAAGATATGAATATTTGCAATATTATAGTGATCCTCTGAGTTAAATACAGTGCAGAAAATGACATGACCTGATAGACAGAAATCTAGACCTGAATATGAAAACATCAGAAGGTCCTCAGGTAGGGCAATTATTTTACTATTCACAGTGCTGCGGGCTGAGCATACATGCTTCTTTATTTTATTTTTTTTCACAAGAGTTAAACTAAACTAAGATGTTGATTCCAGTTATACCCAGTTAACCTTTTCCTCTAGTCCCAGAGTGATATCTGATTATCTGTGATGGACAAACACAATTTAATTTTTTTCTCTCCTCATTCCCTAGGGAAATGTTTGCTATTGGGCTGGCTGATTACCTTTCATGGGTTTTTTTTTTTTGCACTTACATGGCTCTGTATCTTGGTAACAGTGCCTCACACCTGCACTGTTGAACCTCCTTATAGGGAGTTACGAACATGCCAGCTTGACATAGTCCTTAAGTAACCATACTTTCAGACTCTCAGAAAAGCAGAAATATAGCTTAGCCATAGAATAATATCATGCCAGCGGCTTACATTTCTACAGGACATGGCAAGCCTGAGGGATGGTCCTGTTACACTTTCTCTGTGATTCATCCCTGCACTGGGGGTGTCTGTTTATGAATCTTCAGAATTCATTCTGGCCATCATGAAATAATTGATTGTCTTTGTACAAAGGTTGTAAGGACTTTTTTTTTTTTTTTAACAAGCCCAATATGATTTTAACAAAATGTCTTCAATGTACTTGTGGGTGAAAAGAATTTTTTATTTTTTCCTTTTTCTTTGAGTTTCTTGCAGTGGGAGTCCAGAGACACCTGTATCCATAGAATGGTTGTTTATTGTGTAACATAGTATGAGAAAAGTATTAAGTATTTGTCCTCTACTCCCTTCTTGACCAAAGATTCCCATGGAATTTAATAGATGATACATTCCTAGTGATCATATTTTGTTTAATAATTTTTATCATCAAATTTTGATAGTATTTCAAGAGAAAAAAAAAAAATATGAAAAAAACACAACTTCCCGTTGCATTTATAGGAAGTGAATGGTCATTCCCACACATCTTTACTGCCTGTTTCTAGTACCCCACTAGTTTCAACTGTCTAATATACAGCTGGTTTTAGTCTTCCATAAGGGCTGACGGATCAGTCCCAAAGAGGATATAAGAGGAAGGAGGAGCAGTCTTCCAAGACAAGCCACAGGGATGACAAGCTCAATACAGTGAGTTCCCAAGGAACGTATCCATTCTCCAACTTATCCTATGGCTTTTCTAACCACTTTCCCAGCTCACTTCTACGTTGACAGCATCTGAAATGAATTTAAAATGTGTTTGCACCTCTCTCCCACACAAAGCACCATCAGTGCCTACCAGCAGTCAGGTGGCTACCAATATATACTGCTTTGTGTGAGGCACGGTGTGAGTGAATCCGTAAAATCTTCCTAGAGCAGCCACGCTTCACTTTGTCTAACTCTGGCTTTGTCACCCCTCCTTAGAGAGCGACGATGGTGGTAGGGTGACTGTGGGGGTGTGGAAGGGGACGGTGGGTTTCCTAAGCCGCCTCTTAGCTCTGATTACTGTGGAGTGCTCTTTCAGCTTCATAGAGGAAGCAAAGGCTGGGTTGCATCGTCTAACACTGCCAGAGACTTTTATGCAATAGCTGCGGTGGCAGAGGACATAAGTAGCTATTTTTGTCTCGGAATTGATCCAGCTGCAGTACCTACGCTGTGCCACACCAACTCCACATCCACCTGCCCCACCCCTCCTCTCCTCATTTAGGCACCGAAGGCTTCATTGGGGTTATCAGCTGTGCCTTCCTCTTTCCCCCTTTCCCCCGCCACCTCCCTTTAACTCTGCAGGCAGCTCAGCCGAGCTCCATCCTCCACAGTGTCACCTGCTGCACGCCGATAGTGACAGGAGCAGATACCACTGCAGGCAGTGACATCCCTCTGTGTCAGGCGGAATCTCCTAATCAGCGCACGCAGCCCTGTGCAGTGCAGCCAGCTAATTGTTTACCTTCCAATTTTTCCTGCCCCGGGGAGACAGTGCTGAGAAGAGCAGCCCATCAATTGAAGCCCTCAAGACCTGGAAATTTGCTGTGTGCATCCAACCCGACTGCTGGTCCAGGGGCTGAGGCACAGTTGCTGAGAGAAGCAGGTTCTACATGTCTGAGCTCTTAATCTCTCGACCCTTTGTTCACTAGTTTGTGGTTATTCTTTGACATTGCTCTCGTAAAGTGCAGCGCTTTAGCTGGAACAGCTGATGTTAAGAACAGCAACAACAATACTTAGCAATAATCCTTTGTATTTCTAGAGCCTTTTCCATCTGTGGAGCTCAAATGCCTTTAGAAAAAAAATTGATAATGTCAGTATCCTCATTGTACAGGTCAGAGAGCTGCAAAACAGACTAGAAAATAGCTTCTCATCTCCCTTCTGTTCATTTAAACTGTTTTAAAAGCAAGAAAGGAAGAAAGAGACAGTGTGTGAGAGTGAGAAAAAGGAAAGAAGGAAGGAAGGAGGGAGGGAAGGAAGGAAGGAAGAGAGGTAGGGAAGGAAGGAAGAAAGAGAGATAAGGAGGGAGGAAGGAAGAGAGGGAGGGAGGAAGAAAGAGAGGGAGGAGAAAAAACAAGAAAGGAGGGAAAGAAGGAAAGATGGATGAAGCCCAGCCTTGTCATTATGGAATGATATCAAGCTCAGTAAATCAAGCTTTAAAAGACAGTAGTGTAATTAATGTTGATCCACATAGATTGATGGTAAGGAATTGTCAACTAACCTGATACATACTTTTTTATGAAGTCAGATCTTTGGCTGATAAAGGTAATTATATTTGCATTGGCTTCTGTGAGGCATTTGCTTTGATAGTGTACAACTTATAACTAAAAATCAAAACAACAGAAAATCAGGACAATGGACATTCAGACATTAAATGGACCAAATGCTAGGTAACTGATCATTCAAAATATGCGAGTGAGAAGTCATCACAAGGTCCCGAGCGGATCTGTTCTTGGGCTTTACAGTACTTTCTTATCAGCACAGCAATTTTATTGGTGTTCTGAAATGAATATTACCCCCTACTGATTACACTTGGAGCTGATCTGAAGATTAGTGGAACAGCTAATAATGAAAGAGGTGGATAGGTGAGATTGGGCTGTCTTAATTTACTGGCAAAAATTTGCTCTCAAATAAAACATTCTTTTTTTAATAGACGTAATTTTGTGTGGGTGTCTATTTTTGTCAGTTAGGTTGACGGTTGGACAAGATGATCTTTAAGGTCCCTTCCAACCTAGAAGATTCTGTGATTCTGTGATTGTGACAACATACATATAGGAAGACAGAAGGTAGACTGCAATCATCAGATTGTACAGGACAGCTTGTAGCTGCCCGGAGGTGAAGATGAAGGTGGAGATGAAGATGGAGGTGAAGATTAACTTGAATATTTGGGGATGGACTCACTGAAAATCTGAAGATGATCTGCAGTTATTTCACAAGCATATTTAAAAACTTAAACACGCACATTCCCAAACACAGATGGAACTGAGAAAATCAGCAAAATGAGAAAATTAAGATAAAGGCAGAAACAAACACACATTCAAAGCTTAATTTAATTTCCAGTTTTTTAGAGTAAGAACTCACAGAAGTCCTGAAGCGTTTTGCTTTTTTTCCCCAGAAATCTTTGGCAATAACTCATTTGAGACACTCTAGTTAATATCTCTTTGGTTCTTTTATCACTGTTGTTTGAATACTGAGCCCAATTCATTTGTAAACTCCTCAGAAAGACTGTTGAGAAAACAAAAAAGACCTAGGAGAATAATGTGAGGACTGGAAAATATGCCTTATAATGAAACACTCAAGGGCTTAGTCAATTTAACTTAGTGAAGCAGGGTAAGTCATGGTTTGATCAGTCTGTAAGTTACCCATTGAAATTTTGATCAATGAGGGCTGTCAATATAACTGTCCAAAATCCAGTAATGGGACATTGAGCTTATATAAATAGACAAGAGATAAAAACAGTTAATGGTGTAGGGCAAACAACACCTGGAACGCATTCCCAAAGCTTATGGGTAAATGGCCCAAATATGGAATTTTTTCAATCAGTATATGATGGTTTTCTTAAAACGCATACTCTCTAGTTCATCTGTGACTGTTAGATCTGTAATGGGACTTAGTTTGATGCCCATCCTCAGAACGGAATATTAAAGGAATACCCTGTGTGATGACATTTAAAAACCATGATAGCTGACTAGGCCTCTGTTGAGCAAGTGACTTCTCAACCTGGGTGAACATAAGTGAAGGTGGGTGGCCCCAAGGGACTCACCCAAGCTCACAACAGGACGGGCAGTGCTGGAACCTCGGTATCTAGAACTGCAGTGGCTTTTTCTGTGGTCCACTGTATCTCAGCTACAGTGTTACTGTCAGTGTTTCCTTACCTAAGGACCTAAAGCGGCCCCATTTCAAGTATCATTGCCAACTACTGCAGTGGGAACTGAGCTGGGTATCGAAGCAACAAAAAGCAACTCCCATTTCTGCCACATTTCTTTTCTTCTAATAAATGTTGTGTCTCTTTATTACACCTAGAATTTCAAACACCTGTCTCTCTGAGCCTTCTTAAGGCTCTACCAAACTAAGTATAAAAATAATAACCTCATAAAGCAAACACAAGATGAAGAAGTAGTAAAGAATTACAAAAATGAATGTTATAAAAAGTTAAACTAATCCCCTGAGCAGGAGAGGACTTCATTTTTCAGAAGTATGTCTAACTACACTAAAGAATTTGCAGTTTAAAATCCCTTCATGGCAGTCACTTTGCCAGCAGACAATAAAGCTGCAGTTTAAAACTGCATTCATCTTCTGCAAAAGGCAGCAGAGAGCTTTCAGTGTGTTTTTAACACCACTCTTTTTCTTGTAGTACAAACTACTCCATGGGGGGTGGGGAAAATGCCATTAAAACTTTCAATTATTAGGATGTGGCCAATAAACCTTTTTTTCTCCATCCTACCCCATAACATCTTCTCTTCTGCTCTGGTCACTTGAGGGTATAGCTGCATATTTGTTTACCCTTCTCTTGTTGCTTTAGTTATAGTAATGTCCCTAGATGCCTTCCAGACCCAAGACAGCTCTCCACAACCATGTCCCAGCCTGAGCAGAGGAATGCCTGTCTGTCCATGTAATAGATGTATCTCAGTTCAGTTTGTTTATGCCTGACGCTGAAGTCTCTAAAGAAAGGGCTTATCTTGCTTTTGTGTACGAGCAAGAAGCTCCTTGTATCTCACATCACTTGTCCTATCAGAAACTTGTAAATGTCATGAATGTTACAGCAGGGAAGTGTTTGAAAAGGAGTTAAAAAAAAAAAAAAAACAAAAGAGTACCAGACCAGGGAAGTACTGCAGGAGAAATTTTTAAGATTAGAAAAAAGATCTTCGACTAGGTGCCACTAAGGTTAAGGAGCATACATGTTCCTCCCTGTGGTGTCCTACGTGTGATTGAGGTGTAGGATTGTCACACTTGGATGAAATGAGTCATTTAAGGATTAAGAAGTCTACCTATCTATATTCTGTGGTTGTTGTTATCGCAGCTGCTCAGTGCCTTACAGGCTGCAATGTATTTATCCTCAGAATAGCTCTGTGAGTTAGGTAAGTCTCCTGCCACTTTTTATTTTTTCACAGCCAAATTCAATCTCTCATAGAGTTAAAAAAATAGTTTGACGATAAAGAGGAGCTCATTTGACCTTTCAGTAATTAACTTTTTGGTACTTTCTCCCTGTTACTCACTCTACTCTCCATCATTTTCAACAGCCCCTTGATCTGAAGCACAAAGAAGAGGCCGTCTTGCCTGGGGCAGGAAAAATCCTGCTTCACTGAGCTGAATATTAGGATTGCATTAAAAAAACAACCAAGGTGATTCATCACAGCTCAAGATGTCTGATTCTCTTAAGCTTCCTGGAGGTGGTATACAGGCAAGGCAGCATTGCTAGAGCCTTACTGACAATCCTCTCAAAGGTGTGATTTTTAATTTTGCTGGAAAAGAAGCAAGAGCAACAAAACCATTGTTTTCCTAATGTAATTATTATCTGACGATACTCAAGCCTGTTTTCCTCCATGCACCACTGGTTTCCCCTTGTGTATGCACTGAGGACATCTAAAGTAACAGTCAGTTGGAAAACTACAGAACAAAAAACCCATGTATAGTTAGAGTTTCTGCCTGATATTAGAAGAGTGTTGCATAGTGATGCATCTTAGCAAAGGCAAGCAAAAGGCATGGATAGCTGTTAAATATTCAGTATCATGATTAAGTTCTTGGAAACCAAACTACCCGGATTCCTAAGCGGCCTGTTTTTTTGGAGTATGAGTGCCCAGCCATTTCTGAGTAACAGCATCTTTGGAGACGTCTCACTTGGTAGTCGCTAAAATATGCGAAGTCATCAGTTTATTTCGAAAATGCAGGCAACGATGGTGACTGTGTTTCCTTTGGGTGTTTATGGTGAATTAGACAAGTAATGACAATGTGTGGAGTCTTATAGATTGCAAAAAGGATAAAAAAGACAATTTGAATTGTTTTGGTTATCAAGCGATGAAGGGGATAAACCTGCACCTGTTGCTTGGCAGGAAGAAAGAAGTACTGGTTCTTTAATTAAAGACTTTTACGTTTTTGTATGTTAGTACATTTGCTCCTTAAAAGGTAATCTAATAAAGTAATTTTGATCCTTTTCCACGCATAAGGAAAAAAACCTGAGCAGTTACATATTTTCTTCTTTAGCATGATCATTCACCACCACCTTCTTACTGTCTAACTTTTCAAGTTGACTGAAGACTTGAGGGCTCATCTGCAAAGCTTATACAGACAGATCTGAACTTAATTCGTGCTAACTGCAAAGGCAGGGATGTGGGGACAATTTTGGCAGACAGCACCTACAATGTTTTGTTACAAATTCACGTGACTGTATTCATGGACCAATGAGCCCTGCAGAGACAGAGCTAACCAACTGGGATGATCTGGGCCAGGCTATCAAACTGAATTTCACCCAGAGGTGAGCTTGAAGGTGGTGTGACACTGTCTGGATGTGACACTTTCTAGGTGAACATCTTCACAATGTACATTGCTTGGCATTATAAACTTCTATGTCCACTACAGTCACAAAAGCCTAGAATCTGAAAAATGGAAAGGACACAGTTGGACAGCATGGCCTGTTTTCAATCAGATTGCTTAAAGCCCTTGTATATGTATTCGTTTTGCTAACAATTTCATTGAAATTGAACACAGGCATTCAGAAGGATATACATGATTCTGATAAACAGAGCACTGTTCTGCTTGGTCTTTTTCTTCATTTTCTTCATCAGAGAAGATAACACACGGGTATCTCAGTAGCTGCCTGAAGCCAAAAGAAAAGTTTTTCGTATTAGGAAAGAAAGGAAGTCAGAAATAGAACTTATTTTTTAACCTCTAATAGACAGCTTCTGTCCTACATATGCTTGTTAGACTTACTCAGCCAAAATACACTTCCTGGCACTATATGTGATAGGAACTTTGCAAACAGCTAAGCTAAACTTCTGGGAACCAGTAAATTTCAGCTAAAATTGTACCAAGGTGGGGTGGATTTGTTTTTCAGCTCACAGGGGTTCTGTTCTTTGTCACCTTCCACATCCAAATAAATTCAGAAAAACAAAACAGAGCTGCAAAGTTTTGCCTGGTTTCCAGTCAAAACACCAAATTTCTGCATTTTGCTTGAAATCTTAGGTTAGATTGACAGAGAAGGCTTAGGAACTAGAGCTTTATCTCAAGCTTGCAAAGTAGCCACAGAGAATAAATTAATGGTGTCTGATAAGGATTTTCATTAAAACTTTTTAACATACTTCTAGTTACATCATGTGCTATAAAACTGATGAGAAAGCCTGAACACATAGCAAGAGTGGACAAGTATCCAAATTTCTACATATGCAATACTTGCCAACAAAATCAAAAGTCTCCTAAATAAAGCTTATGTGTATGTTTTACTCTAATCTTATGCAGCTATCTTATGTTGTTCTTAATAGGTAGAAACATTCTGGAGAATAAATAAGATCCTTGCTTGAGTGTTAATAATTTAATATGAGAAGACTATGGTTGTGATTCCTGAGGCTGGAAAAGCTATTTTTTTTAACAGATAAGCTGGCCACTGCAGGGAAATACTGCTTTTTCCCCAAAACAGCCTCTGGGCAAGGCCCTAAATGACCCAATAACTTGTTTTATCTTTGCTTTAGTATTTATATATGGTTTCACCATGCTCCTATCTGAACAGTTAATTGATCTTTACAACTCTCTCTGAGCTGGGAAAATAGCGTTTCTTCAGATATATACAGGAAGATGAGACACAGATGCACTAGAGATCCAAAAAAGAACTTCGCTGTCACAATCCTGTGTACTACACTGTCTATAATATCAGTGCCTGCGAGTGCTGGGTGCCTGGCTTTACACTGAAGGGGCTGGGGAGAACTATGGACATCAGATGGGATAACCAAAACATTCATCACCCATCTACCAGACGTGAGAACATACAGACAATGAAACTGGCCCCGAGGAAAATGCTGAGGAGAAAGGTGTACTATAAAGCCCACAACTACCCAGGATTTTAAAATTGTAGTTACACCTGTGGGGACACCACTTGTATTTTTTTTTTTAATTGGTGTAGTCCTCCTCTAAATCAGAACATCCAGATGCTAGAATCTGAATTTGGTTCATCTCCCTGTGTGAATGTCCAGCTCACCAGGCTTCATACTGTGCAGAGAAGAACTTAAGAAAATAAGGGTAGGAAGAAGGATAATTAAGGATAGTGACAGTAAAGATTAGAGAGTAATACATAACTAAGAGTTTAGAGAAATCAGCTTGCCGTAGTGAATTTCCAAGCCTTATTCAAAGAGTACTTAATCCAAAGATTACTTCATTGGAGTAGGGAGTGAAATCCAATTCTGTGCACATTCATCTGAAGCCATTTCTACGCATAGGATGAAAGAGAAATACAAGCACAGATCTTGCAGAAGTTTGCACAACTGCAGTATTGAATAAAAGCATGGAAAACTTCACCTTAATGATGGTCTCAAGGTCATGAAAATCCAGATCAAAATAGGAACTTAAGCCACGCCTCCAAAAATTATGGCTAGCACCATAATGACAACCATATATTACAGTTTTTTAACTTAATCCTGCATGCGCCTATGCACATGTTTGGCCCTACCCATCATTTCAGTGACACGCCAACTTACTTACACATCATTCCAGTCTTGTTGAGTGGATGATTTTGGAATATGTTTAGGAGCAAGGCTATTAATATGCGTAAGTATTAACAGGATTGGGCTGAGAACTGTCCAAGTAAAAGCCCAACTAATATTCTAAACTGGACAGATGGATATGATACGCTTTTGGCAGGATTTTCCATTTCCTCCCAAAACAGGTCAAAACTGCTTATAAAACAGGGTTTTACTGCTGCATTCATTTGTATGATTTATTTTTCCTACGCTTAGAGTTTATAACTCATTTGCTCCATTTCCTGTCGGTATTTTCTTCCCTCTATTTATCCCCAATTTGTTTATATATGTACATATATTCCTTTACATAAATAAATACAAATGTTCTCTCCCAAATACTTATGTTTTCCTGTGAACAGTTTATGTTCTTTTTCTTGTATCAAACTATTTAGATGAAAATTAGGAATAAATTTTAGCTGATCTGGTTGCATTCTGTCATGGAGATTACATTCTGTCATATTACACTATGCTGAATATTGTGAGCAAAGAATCATGATAGCAGGTAAAGTCAGAATGCGTAATATTTACTCCATACTTACATTACAAATCTGGGAAAGAATATTAGACAGAGGAGATAAAAACATGTCAGAGACAGATTTGTTCTTGTTCCAATTTTTTTTTTTTAATTTCATATAAAGGAGGCTCATGGCACAGGGCCTTTTCTTGAACGTGATTGCCTGGTTCTGATTATGGATCTGAGATGATTCCACGTAAGTCAGGGAACCTTCTCTGCTACTTCACCTACTTCAAACTATACCAGTCTGAGAACTGGTCCAGTAGAGAAGCTTTGTGCCCATGCAAAATTAAGAATTATTTGGATCTCATCCTCTCTCCTTCAGCTCACCTGAATAAATCCTATAGAATTTGCAAGAAATTAGCATGATTTATATTGTGCCATCCAGCTGTAAGTCATTATTCTTTTTGCAGACAACTCAGCTGATTTTCCATAGTAATAGAAATATAGCAAGTAATAGTCTCATCATCCTAACTTTGGTAGCCCTCTTCTACAAATGGGTGGAGATACCAGCCATGATTTTTTCTCAGGTGATCAGCAGTAGCGAAACAACTCAAAGCCTTTAAGGAAGGATTTTAAAAATGTGTTTTAGTAGAATAGGTTTGCATACAGAATTGTGAGCCAGGTATCTTTATTGCTAAAGTCAATAAAAGGCCTCCCATTAATCTCACTGGGAGATGGATCGGGGCCTACACGCCTTCCTGTGCTCTTGGAGAAGTGGTTTCCTGAACAGTGATTCCTGCCTTTAAGATGAGATGAAAGAGAGAGAAGTGATGTAAAGGCATTTTCCCCCGTGTAGGAATTTGCAGTAAGCCAAGCCCCTGCAAGTTCTGCTTCAATGCAAATGCTTTTCTGTAGACCTAATGTATTGACGAAGACATCAATGGCAAGCAAGCTTACTTTATGCCATTAATATTGAATGTTAATTTTTAAAAAAATGCCTGGAAAAGTTCCTACTGCCTGTATCTGGTTCCACATTAAAGTAAAGAAAATGAGACTGACCCATGGAAGCTGTTGTAGTTTTTGACAGCGTTGTTTTCCATAAAATAACAGCTCCACATCCCTTCAATACTTCAAGGCACCAGATGGCTTGCTTTCTTGCCTCTCTTCTTAAAGACATAGTTATATATTCAAAATACCCATGTGTACTCAAAAAGATCCATTTTCTCCAATATATGAAAATTCATTTAAATTGCTGCAGAAATCTGCTTCTGTTTGTCCATGTAGCAGAATAACACCTCTGTAAAAGGTGTCAAGGAAAGTTTTGGCTGCCCCAAGTGGCTGTTTAACAGATTAAAATATTAACTTTCCTTGCAGCTTGCATAAACTGGGGAGTATTAGTAGCTTTTCTGAAATGAATTCAGTAGGCACGGAACAGTAAAGTATAAATAGCACAGAAAACAGCAACAGCAGCATAAATGGAATTAGCTAACATGCCTGTTTCTCTTCAGAGAACTCTGTGGTCATAGACACATGCTGGTGACCCTATTTCCTTTGTATTGGTGACCTTAGACAAACAACAGGATGCTGTGGGAAAACTTGCATTGCCATATTCTACCTCTTCTAAGGAGAAGCAGCATCACTTTTCAAGACCATCTTTATTACACAGCAAAGGAAGAACAATAGATGAAGTACTAACCCCACAATACTGCTAGGTGAATAACCAATTTTTCAGTCTTCTGGCAGTTCTGAGTTTTAGGCTGACCTATAAAGTAAAGTAATTTGTCAGACAGAGTATTCAACTAGCTAAAAGCAAAAGAAAAAACAATTCCAGCACCAAATGATGCATTTCTTCAAAGCGGTTGTTATTTCTTTCTATAGCTTAAATAAATTTTAAAATGAAATTTGAGTTTTTTTAAAAAGTTTATTTTTAAAAATTTTAAAGCAGAATGTTTCGGATTTTTTTAGACTTTTGAAGATTTTGAAACACTTGGCTTATACCATGTTTGTCCATCAGAATATAGAAAAAATAATGATATTTTACTGAAAAAAAAATCTTATTATATCATTCACAGTGTCATCAAGCAGTTTTAGTTAGAGGACCGTATCTTCATCAGAACTGATCACATAAGCGTCCCCTTCAAAACATCTGCGATTGCGTGGTTTGCAATGTATCCAGTGTCCTTTTCAATACCGCGTTTTCTCAGCATCCCTGTAGTAACCACAGGAATTGTTAACATCAGAAGAGACTGGGTCCACAGTGCAGGCTGCCATTATACATCTGGGATCTTCTTATCTCTCTGAATAAATGAATGGAAAGAAGAAGGAATCAGCGTTGAGTGATCTTCCAGCTTTGCATGATATTCCCACTGCAAATGGCTCAAAGGCTGTATATGGGGAATTGTGCTATTTCCAGCTTTGTAGTGTTAAACACAGAAAAGTAGCTTTATGGTTCAGCTTATTTGGTAATTCTTTCTTAATTATGGGAATATATATGAATCTAAAATGAAAGGCTATGCTCTTTTAACTTCCCATTTTTCTGTGTACACATTCCTCTTTCACCAAAGAAACATCAAGAGCAGGATACATCTCACCACCTGATATTACAAGAGTAAAAAATAGGAACTCAATTCAAAGCTAGTCTCCATAGGCTTCCTTTATAATTAATAGAAAGACATAGGTAGCTTTGCAGAAGGATTCATTTCAGATGAATTGTTCTGATGCCTACATTAGGACAAGATGAATAGCCTTCTGAAGGTGTCTATCGTTTTCCATTGATTTAAAAGGGACCCTAGTGTGACTTAGATGCCTGAGGTAAGTGAGATTAATCCTACCTTGAACCTAAAGGGACAATATGGTTTGGTTTCTGTAAATGTACTAGACTTCAACAAGACTAAGGAATTTTCCGTTACATATCAATAATTTCCTATACTACGTATTTTCTAAAGAACACATTTATAAACGCTTGCTTAAGGTATTTCTTAGTAGCTATTTTATATGAGAAAATAAGAGAATAGGACCTTCCTCTTTCCCTCTCTGTCCTCAACAGGATGCTTTTGAGTGTCCGCATTTACATTTTGCTTGACTGACTGAGCCAATTACTAGTATGCAGAAAAGCAGAGCTGAACTTCAACGGGGGGGTAGGCTCATCCAAAAAGAATGTCACTGACTTCTATAAAAGGAAAAATGATGACTTCATTAATACACTTCTGTAGTCAGACTAGGATGCCAGGGTGAACGAATGAATGCCACTTATGAAAAGGCTGCGCATGTATCCTGACCTGGGAAGTGTCTAACAATGGGTGCAATTATCTATTCCGTGATGGCATATCATTAGTTTTCACTTTAATTGTCACACCAGTCACTTGACAAAGATTTATTTGATGTCTAATACTACAAGCCAAGCTGTGGAAATACTTGTGAATCAGAAAGAATTGTACCTTTCCAGGGACAAGGACTGCTGGATCTCCATGCCAAGATTTAATTACACATAGATTTACGGTGCACTGCTACTTCTGAGAGATGGTGAAGCAGCTAAACCTGCATTTCTGAGTGGGAATGGCAAACAAAGAACAAATCCCTGAGTTGCCTTTTTTTTTTAGAGACAGTGGGAGAGGGGAAACAATGTATAAGTACTGCCAGAAAACCTAAAATAAATGCAAACTGATAATTATACTGTACACAGATTGACAATTTTTTTTTATAGTCACGATGTTTGTACTAGCAAAATGTAAATGCAGTGGTGCGGATGCAGTCAAGCTCTTCCTCATTGTTGCAGCCTCTCCCAGCAGCTGGGGTCAGCAGTAAGGACGTGGAGCACATGAAGCATGGCTGGCCATGGCAAGACCCAGATGCTAAGCTAGAGATGATATCTTTTCAGTAGCTGCATCTGGCTCGTTGGCAGGCTCCACAGGCGGATCTGCTGGCAGGCCTGGATTTGCCTCTGGGTCTGTCATCTGTCATGCTGTTACGCTGCTGATGGGCTGTCTCTGCTGCCTTGCCCTCCCCAGACTGCGTTTGCCTTTCAGCCGCTGCTGCTGCTGGGGATTATGCCGCTTTTCCAACATTTAAGGGCAAGGGGATGGCAGTACACCGCTAAGACGTGTAGTTCAGAGTGCGAGAGCAGGATGGCATTCTTGGAGTCGGAAATATGCTTGGCACACGCTCGTTAGTGGCATGTTTTAAGAAACAGCCCTGCAGATTTGGAATTCACTTGCAGCCTATTTGTTATGCTTTGCTGCTAGTTAGTAATTCAGGGCTCCGGTGACTCGTGCACCTTTGTTTTAAATTATGACGCTTTCATTTCAGCATATACCTGATGATGACATATACAATTGTTGATTAGCAAAGCAGAAGCCTTAATGAGCATAGGGTAGCTTAGTGAGCTGGCTGTAAAATAAATATGAAATGTACCACAGATTTCTCCATTCTCTGCTGCGTGGCGCATAATAACTTGAAGAAAACAGTTAAAATAAAATATTAACGGGCTAGCAGAACTGGGAAAACATCTCACTGTTAACATGCCCAGTAGTAAGAGAAAATTACAGGTTTCATTGTGTATGCTGCACCATCTGCCTACACAGAGAGCCTAAGCCGTAGGCTCTCCCGAGGGAAATAGCTGTGGATAAGTTATTCAATTAGAACAGCATTATTGGCCAGCTACCTTGGAGAATTGGGTTGATGATGTTGTGATTATCCTGCTCTACATTCCTTCATGTCCCAGACAGGCTGCATTGCTTTGCAACTTCCTTAAGTGTTCACTCAACTGTAGAGTAGGTGAGCAATTGAAAAGGGGAATATCAGGGATGCCTGAAAGAAAATCAATTTTGAATGAACTTTCTCTGTTTAGCCACAGCCTACATATTCTGAGTCATATTGTATTTTTGTGGAGTTCAGTGTAGTAAATGACAGAACTGGCAGCGGGAGGAAAGAGAATTTCATTGTGTGCATTTAACCTGTGGCTGGGCACCAGAATTCATATGGTAGGTTACAATACAGTACAATGCTTCTTCAAGTGTGACATTCTTATTAGTGAAACAGAAGCTTTCAAAGACTACACTACAGCAAGACATGTTTTGAGAAACTGCTTTGGCTCTTTGTCACCAAAGTTCCAAAATGTTTTTTCTCTTCTTTGAAACTTTTTTTTTTTTTTGCAAAACAGAACAAATCAGGGTCTGATCCCAATCTTGAAAAAACATTTTTTTGCTGACCTCCTGCTGAGGTCAAAGACATCTATGAAGCACCATCATATTCCCTAAATAGAACTCATTCTCACTATGCTACCTCCATAGGAACACAGAGAAACCTGCTTTTTTATTATTTTTTTAAATTAAACAATGCTGCACCTTAAAATTTTTAATTTTAAAAAATAAAATTATAAATCACCACCTTTTTTGTCACTTAGTCATGCTTTAGATGTCTTGTATCACACAGGCTGTAGAATTTTTATTATCAGTACCTGAATTGGTGCCCCTTTTAACTAAGCAGCAAAGGTTCATGGTTTTCCCATCAACACTGAAAAAATAATTTTTTTTAATTGTTTTTATGCTCAAAATTGTAGTCATATTTCCTTCCTGGTATGTCATGCACCAATCTAGTCTGGAAAATCTGACAGGGAATGTTACAAGGGGAATTTTTGGGAAAGGCACATTTTTTAACTGTGCTTTAATCAGAGCTGAGCTCTCCTGGAAAGGTGACTTATGCCTGCTCTGAGTTCACATCACTATCAGTAATCTTTTCCTCCTTCTTCAAAGCTGGATGTCTTGTTAAACAAAGATGTACATCATCCACAAGGTCCGCAGGAGGGAGGCATTTGCGAAGTGACAAATGAGGTCATTGGCTTTGCAGCTGAAGAGCCCTCAGATGAGTTCAGGAAGGTCCAATCTCTGAAAACAGCAGTGACACCACATGACTGATAACACCAGGTCAGTCCATCTCCTCGCTATTTATTTTTCATTGTATATCATGGGGTGTAGGTGGGCAGCAGGGATGGAGCTTGCCTGTTCACCTTGTCCTTGCTGCAGTGCCTTGCTCAGGGAGGGAGGAAACATAGAGTCAGCCGTCCCAAATGCTCGGAGCAAGGCAGGCCCCCAACGAAGGACAGGGAAGACTCTGAGGCTGTGGGAGCTCTTGTGCTTCAGGATAATTTGGATCAAGATAGTGACTTCTTGGGTAAAGTGCCTTGAAGGGACAGGATTAAAAAAAATGTCTAGGAATGAAGCAATACTATTTATTAATGTCTGCTTGCATCAACTGTTTTGAATCCTTTTCTGCAAATGCCCTTCATGCCTTATTTTACGTGACTTATCTGCCATATCCCATCCTCCCTTTTTTTCTGGACAGCTGATACCTCCAGAGGGCATCTGCCAACCAGGGTGGCTTGCACCACTACGTCTGTGTGACTTTTAGACAGTGGGACAGTGGCTTTAAACTTTATGATTGCAGGGCGCCAACACACAAAGCATGAATATTGATGAGGTGCTGCTGCGCCACGTGTGCTCACACTGCTAATGATAAATATGATAATAATGGGAGTCTCTACTCCCAGCAAGAAAATCCAGTTTCCACTATGTATGGCCTCAATGAGCGCCTCTGGAAAGGACAAAATTCTTCTGTCAGCTCCTTGTAGGGCCATAAAATATATTGACTCTTAAACTTCTTACACTCCATGGAACCACGTTTTTTGCTTGCAGACTATGACACGGAGATTAATATGGGACTCCTGGGATATGCAAACCACTGACTGAAGGGAGTGCCATTTTCCTTTTATACTACTAGTGGAGAAAATAGTGCCAGCTGAACCCGTATGCTCTCCTACTGATGAATGTGAGACTGCTAGCTGGGTCTTCATTCAGACCTTTCATGTCCATTTTTTGGTATTGCTGCTTGGCACTGTAAATGGAAACTGTGAGATATCTGTGACAGTATATTGTATTAGACAGCCTGGTTGTGCGACTGCGTTATAATCTTTTAAGTAATGATATTTTGTATCAAATTCAAGAGTCTTTTTTTGGAAGAAAGGCTCCAAAAAATGCGCATTTTCTCAAAAAGTTTTTATCAGGTAGGTACATTTCCTCCTCATTTTTGTGCCACATTGTTGATGCCTAACAGAACAAGAATTATACCTGTTGTAAAACTTGAGCAAAGTGCTGGCTGAGTGTTGGGAGCTTTGCCTCGGGGGTTTGTCACGGTAGTTGTGTGAGCTCAGCAAGGCTATGCTTGTCCATAGGGTCTTATTCCTGGTGAGGTTTATTCTCTTTCTCCTGTTTCCCTAAATACGCACTTACAATTCAATAACCTCATCAAATGACATTTTAAATACATTTATTGAAATAAATATAGGCTAAATCTACATAGATAAAGCTACTATGCTTTTAAATAACAGCAGTGAGAGAAACAGGTACTGTGCCTTTGTATCTACATCAGCAAGAATTTCAGCAATGAGACAGTAAGAAGTGAAATACTTACGGCAGTGGCATTTGACTTGTCTTTGCCCACACTCCAAGATGCCCACAATTAAACACAGCTCATAAGTCATCTACTTTTACTTGTCGTTCATTATTAGTATTGCTGCAGGTGCAGGGGATATATTTTAAAACTGTGTTGTTCTACATTTTTTAACTTTGTTCTTTTTTGTAGAAGAGACAAAACCATGGTCCTGTTTTTACACCATGTTCTGCTGCACACTGCTTCCGAAATCAGAAGAGTAGCCCATGCTCTGTTTAGGTGGAGCATACGTGAGCTACCCTGAAGACGTGGCTCACTGCCTGAGCGGAGAAACCTGGAAGTGCAGCCCTGGATCTGGCTGGAGCACAAAGGGCTCTGTGCACCATTCCTGTTTGCATAGTGTGTGTCAGTGTGATACTACACCATTCAGACACAGCTGGACCTTCCTAGACAAGCTATCCGTGAACTGGTTACTGGCGTTTCCACAGGCTGCCTGTGAAACCCATGAGATGAGTGGACACATGAGCATCCTTCTCTCTCAGCCTGCTGTGCCATTTGCTGCCGAGGCCATCCTTCCCTCCCAGCCAGGAGGGATGCTGTCCAGTCACAAGCAGCCAGCCACCTAAGCGACACAAAAACACAACCTAAGAGGTGAAGCTTTCATCTTTAAAGCCGATGGAAATTTTTCAGCTGGCTTGAGTGGGGACAGGATCAAATCTTCTGGGAGTGTCGCCTGACTGCTGCCTCCTGTGGATGGCCTCCAAGAAGTTTGGGACCTTCCTCAGCTCAGAAGTGGGAAAGACGAGTTGGGACAGGGAGACACCTCATTGAAAGTTGTGGGGTTTAGTTTCAATTTGCTCAATATTTGTTTGTTTCAAGTACTGATTGTGAGAATTGATTATCTTTACTGTCTAAAGAAGAGCTTAGGGACTCAGCAAGAGATCATGATGAGGGCGCGAAAAATAAAGTAAGCTTGAACTATGAATCTTGGGTCCAGTGAAGTAAAGAAAGGGAAAAATGCTTAGTTATAGAGATGTCTAATTGTTCTGGTTTTGCTTTTTCTTCCCTTATCCAGGCATGAAAAACTAAAGTTGTCCATTGGCCTGACTACATGGACTTCCTGAAGAGACCTGACCCTAGGAGGACTTACGGAAAGAAAACCATACTCCTTGTATAAACACCCTGTGTAGCAGTGACAAACAACTGGTTGTACTGATGGCAGAATTTTTCCATGACAGGGTCAGGAAAACCAAGCTAATCTGCTTGCATGGTCCTGGTCTTGCCAGTGCTGGAGTGAGCTGTGTCGAAAAGCTGGGATAAGCTGCCTGTGTCTGAAGAAAAGGTAAGGCTGGAAAATCCTGAATAGATCCATGGCTGAGCTCCTCTTCTCATGCAACTCTGATTATAAAGGCGGGTGCAGGTAGGTAAGGTTCAGATTGCCACTCATTTTGCTCCATACATTGAATCCTCCTGGGGGCTATCACAGGTCAAATGAAGCACATGATCAGGAAAAGCCAGCACAAACTCACCAAGGGCAAATCGAGCTTGACAAACGTGACAGCCTTCTACGACAAAGTAACCTGCTCGGTTGATGTGGGGCGAGCAGTGGACGTTGTCTGCCTGGGTTTCTCCAAGGCTTTCAACAGAGTTCCCCACAGATTCCTCCTAGAGAAACAGATGTGTTATGGTCTAGACAAGTGGTCTGTGCGGTGGGTGGGGAACCGGTTGACAGGCCACTGCCAGAGGGTGGTGGCAAATACCTCCTTTTCAAACTAGCAGCTGTCACAAGCCAGGTATCCCAGGGATCAATATTGGCCTAATGCTCTTTAATATCTTCATAAGTGGATTATGGGATCTAGTGAACACTGAAGAAGTTTGCTGATGTTACCAAACTGAGTGGTGAAGTGGACACTTTGAAAGGGAGTGTCCTTTCAGGAAGACCTGGATAGGTTGGAAGAGTGGGCTAACAAGAACCTTATGAAGTTCAAGGACAACTATAAGGTCTTCCACCTGGAAAAACATACAAAAAAGATGTGGACAGGCTGGAGGGGGTCTAGACAAGGGCCTCGAAGATGATCAAAGGACTGGGAAGCCTGCCATATGAGGAAAAGCTAAGAGAACTGGGTTTGCTCAGCCTTGAGAAAAGAAGGCCTAGGGGGGACATTATCACCTTGATTCAGCATTTAAAGGGTGGCTACAAAAAAAGTGGAGCCTCCTTTTTTACAAGGAGACACATGGAAAAGATGAGGGGTACAATCTACTCCTGGGGAGATTCTGATTGAACACAAGAGGGAAATTTTTCACAATGAGAACAATCAGGCACTGGAATAATCTCCTCAGGGCAGTGGTGGATTCCCCATCATTGGACACTTGTAAGATTCAGCTGGACAGGGTGCTAGGCCATCTTGTCTAGACTGTGCTTTTGCCAAGGTTGGACCAGGTGATCTTTGAGGTCCCTTCCAACTTGGTATTCTATGATTTGTTCAAATTGACAAGAAGGATGACCAAGCTCCCAAAACCTAGACTATTAAGTCTTTATTTGAACACATATGACTTTTTTTTTTTTATCATATTCCTTGCTGTGGTCATTTCCAGAGTAGGATATTTCTCTTTTTAAAATTCCAAAGTAAACTTAAGAGATTTGGGGGTGTTTTTGTAGATTCACTTCCTGAAGGACTGCTTTGCACCTGAGTTTCAGATAAAAAAACACCAATATCAGCTAGTTTAAAAGGAGCACTGCTTGACAAAGGACACACTATTGCTTAGGCCACTGCAACCAATTATTAATCTTACAATCAAATAGACATCTCCAGAGTTACTGAAACAATCCTTTGCAGACTATGGGAGGAAGCTAGATGTCCCTACTGGACAATATCTTTGGCAGTCTTATCATCTGCATGTGTATTTATTATTCTAACAGGAGCAGGCAAAGGAGTACGAAGTGCAAAACAAATAGTACCTCTCCAAAGTATTTCTTCTTATTTAATTGTTTAAAATTCCTATTTTAAAACGTTCTCTTCGTCTAAGTGTTGTGCTTGGAGAGATTCCAGGGCTGTCTAATGCTAGTAGAGAACAAGGAGATTTTTTTGTACACATCTGCCTTTGAGAATTTTACAATAATGGATATTTGTGTTGTTTCATTTTTGTACATGCTTTCCCCTCAGGGAGAGTTCTGTATCTGGAAGCACACGTTAATTTAACCCTTGAGTAGAGCTGCAGCAAAAATGGTTTGCCCCTGTGGGAAACTGGTGGTGATGGTGAAGAAACAAGCTGTCAAAGATTGAGAGTATACTGTTATTTCTGTCACCTACTTATTTGTGTTGTGAGCATCAGTGCATATACATATTTACAGGCAGCAGCAGGTCTTAACATATAAGTTAAAAAAAATACCCTTACTATTGTGCAAGTGAGACAAGCAGGATATTGGAGAGACTGGTGTCAACATTGCCACAGAAATGTGAATTCCTCTTGTCGCAAATGTCAGAAGTGTTCAGTTTTTTGAAGATCCTTCATTTTTAAATAGACTCTAGGACTACCAGAAAAGGAAAAAAAAGAGAGAATACCAGAACACAGATGAGAAGTTAAGTTGATTTTCCAGTAAAAAGTAATGGAGAGGTTACTTTAAAGGGAGAAAAAGAAAAAAAGAATCAGAACACATACATTTCCTTAATTTTTAATGCAGGCTTACTCAGCGTGGGAGAGAAAAAACTATTCTCTCAACTCTTCTTATTAGCTAAATGTCTTCCTATTAGTTGTTACAAACACAGCTAATTGTGCCAGCAATGGGAACCTACATTTAAAGAATAAGCCCTTAATCTTTAAATGTTAGCAAGATGAATAGGGAGAGAGGGAACTACTGGTATCCAAAAGATACTCTTTTCATGGTTGTTTTGCTGTAACGTTTTTGGTGTGAGTGATATTTTACAGATCAATAAGAAGCAAGGCATCTTCCAGCCTCGAGCCCAGTTCATAGTTCTTGCAGATGTCCAGCTGACTCCACAGAAGCAAAGAACTGCCCCAGGTGATGCTCCCTCAGGATTAAGGACAGGCTAATCCCTGAAAAAAGAGATGCCTGTTCTTGGACGAAGTCTTGAAAGAAAGACTATTTAGAGACCTGTAAAACATTCCTATCACTCCGGCATCATTTGTGGCATTAAAAAGCATGTCATTTGTCCTGTAGAGCTGGATAGGTGATGGTGGGAAAGTCATTAAAATGCATCCAGTTATGGGGGAATGTATGCATGACATACTTTTATTGGAAAGCCTGGGTTCACCGAGCCTTTGTTTTTGAAAAATACCCCCTAACCGAGTCTACCAGATTCCTTACAGTCAGAAATGGACAATATGAAGATGCAGAAAATAAACATGTTCAATGTCGAACTTTGCTCTGGCTTCGACCTCAGACATGACCCAAGTGGGTGTGCTGCGCAGTAACACCATTCTATCAAAACATTGGCAACGTGGCAAGTGTAACCACATCTGGCACACACAGCTGTCTTAAAACCACAAGATAGTGTCTCCAAAACCAATCCACACACAGCAGGAGGTGATTTCTTTGCACGCATTTCCAAGCCCACTTCAGTTGACACTTCATTCCAAAACTATTCTCTCTTCTTTTCTTAACGTGGTGAAGCTACCAGTACTTAGATATTTCTACATCCTTGCTGCCTTAGTGTCTTCCTGTGAAAAGCTTTTCACATTCCCAAGCAGCTCTCCATGTTCCTTTCTTAGGTGATGACATGAGTCAGTGTTTAGAGAATCACCTACTCCTTAGGCTCATATGCATAACTTTGAATACTAAGAGAAGAATTTTTCTAGAGGGAAACAATGGGTTACCAAAACCAACCAACACCAGCTCTGAGTTTTGAGCTTTTTCTTAATCAGCCGTTATACGAGCCACTGATAGAAACAAAATGGTTTGCAATGAAAATGAGACACTGAGAACAGAAAGCAGGACTGTATTTGTATATGATAAAAACATTTTACACCTGGGCAGAAAGACTGAAAGTCAACAAATAAACTGCAGTTCTTTTTCACACCATACGTCATTTGTACTGCTTGTAAATGAGAAATAGTTATTGGCTATATCTGACAAATGAGTTCCCATTCTGAGTTTCCTCAAAAGTTTCTTCTTGCTGTTCCAAAAATTTAGCATCAGTATGAAGATATAGCATATCTATCTTAAATATTCAAGTAATATTTTCTTTTAGTATGCCAAGACAAACAAGGAAAAGAGGGTGATACTCAGCATCTGGATCCAAGTGTGTAGCAGTAACAGGAAATATATTTTCATTTCCACACTAGTCAATTCATGTAAGTTAATTTAGAAAGAGATTATAGGACCTACAATTGTTAGGAAAGTATTTTCTCAATCAACTCCGCAGTTTTATGTCATGCAAGCTTTGTACTTTTCTTCATAAAATCTACTGTAGCAGTTTTTGTGGTGGCCACTTAGAACAAAAACCACAAGGGGGTATTAGGGAGCAGGAAAATATACGTGATTATCAGTGCTCAAAGCTGGCAAGCAGAAGTCAAGTTTGCACTTTGTTGGTGAATTTATTGTTTTGAGAGTAAAAGCTCACCTTTGGGGCACAACCTGTGATTAACTACATACTAATAAAACACTTCTCAAAATACTTAGATGTTATTCTGGTGCTGTTTGAAACCACATCTGGTTTTCAATTTCAGTGCCTACTGACTCACCTGAATGCAGAACTGTTCAAATCACCCTTCCAAAGGACAGAACTGGAAGGCTAGACTTCTTAACATCTGTGGGAAAAGTTCCACAGTCTTTAATAGGACCAGCATGTCATCCCTACAGAGTCCCTCACCAGTCTTGGCCTTGGCTGATTTCTGGTCCTTTCTAAACAAAGGTGTCCTCCCCCTGCCCCATGCAGGGCTTCTGCACGTGACTGAGAGCCACATGTACACTCAGAGAGAGAGACAAAATGAAACGGATTTGAAGAAATTAGTTCAAATGATGCCTTTTGGGATCTCTAAGGTCAAGAGTAGCAACCACATAGGCTAATTCCAAAATCTCAAATAAACACACACACAGAGATAATGATATTCATAAACTTAGAGCCTTAAATTTGACAGAAAATAAAACACACAAACTTTGAGTGGACAAGCACACATATTTTTGTTATAAGGTTCCTTTAAAATAGCTGCTGGTAAAGCAGGATTTCTACTACAAAGAATATCTATAGTCACTCTTTTGTTCATTTAGTAACTCTTGGATAAACCAAATAGAGACTGTATCTCCAGAAGTTCTTCTCACAAAGGGGTCCCCCAAAATCTGAACAATGATCCAATTACAGTTTAAAGAAACTTACAGCAAGGATGACTGACTGAAGATAGAAGTCTCTGAGAGCATTTAGGGAGAGGTGGGTAGGAGGTTACTTTCTCATATGAGTAAAGTGAGGACAATTATACCTGTCCTTAAGTTTTGTGGTGAGTGGAGGTCCCTGTTGTCAGGCTTCGACCTACTTTCCTTTATTCTTTTCTTCTAATTCTCCCTCTCTCTTTTGCTATGTGTAGAGCCCATATTTATATGAAAAAAAAAACCCCTTACACTAGTTCTTTTCAGATTTACACACTAGCAAAAAGGGGCTCTTAACTTTAAAGCTCTGTTTGAGGCAGTACTGGCAGACATTGAAAGATTGCTGTCAGAGGAGTAGCAGATGGCTGCTTCTGATGGAGAGCAAAGGGAGGTTACAGGGAGCCTTTACTTTGGAAATCCCACTCAGAGCAAGATCACCAAGAGATAACAGCTCTTCCTAGCTCTCTCCATGTACTAGGAATTTTCAGCCAGGGGACCGTATTATCATGCTGTGACCATGCCTGGAAGAAGAATTGCATGATGATGCATTCCCATCCCATGCCTGTCACAGGTGTTGGGATCCCTGAGCACAGGTAGTGTCCAATTAAGGAGGAAGCATTTGAGATCAACTGACTGCTGACCAAACCTATGTACTTCTACTTATTGCTAACAGGTCCTGCCTGACTCTCTTTAGCCATGGTTGGGCAAATCTCAACCCTTGCAGCTTTGGATCTTCAGACCTTCGTTTTCAGCCAGCATGGCTGTGAGTCATTGGATTGCCTGGATGCAAGCTCAGACCTCTGCATTACAGCTCTCATGGAGTAAGAACTTTTGGTCTGAGCAGCTGGCCAAAATTTGAGGTGTTATAACATTTTTCCATAAAAGAAAGAGGTTGATGATGGAGTTAAGATTTCCTTGATGAAACTATAAGTCTATAAAGGATATACAGAGTCTTGTTTCCTTGGCTACAAGAGGAATCAAATAAGAAATTATTTCTTCACTCCCAATTCCAAACCTATTTCAGCCAAACCCACAACTGAAAACTATTCTTTCTTGCTTTTCGTTCTGCATTTTCTCTGTCAAGCTATCGTTACATCTGATGATTTCTTTTTGCCTTCATGGTGTTTTTCTGTAGTATTTCCTGTGCCAAGTTCTTCTATGAATGCCTTTCACACTCCTGAGCAATTTTAGTGTTCTATGTACCAGTGTTAGCAGCAGAAGACCCAATTGTTTAAATTGCATGGGTCCATAAGGAATTTTTTACAACTGCTCTTAAAGAATAATGACAGTTATACCCTCCTGTTTTAATAAGACTTAATCCATCCCATAGCAGTATATTTGCATAGGGCTAATGGTTTGCATACACTTCTTGTGGCAGGTGCCTCACCAATGGGGAAAGAACCAATAGAGCAGGAGTCTGGTTATGCTTCTGTTTCCTCTCCTCTCTCTCTTTTGTTTCTTATGATAATGGCGTTTAAAATAAGAATGAAGCAGACAGGCCTCAGCCAGGTCTTCTGTCCCTTACTATGTTAATTTAAAGAATTTTATCTGGGTACTTTCCTATGATGCTTTTTTCTACTCAGAGAGAACTATCGCTGCTACAAACAGTGGGATTGATCAGCCATATCCACGCCATAATGCATGCCAAAAAGGGGAACTATTAAAAGATGGTTTCTTAATGTTAACATCTCTTAACATTGACATTCTTAACATATCTTACAGCTCCTCACAACCTGTAACAATACTCTGTCACCCACCATGCCCATCATGACATTGTGCATCTCCACTGTTCTACTTCAGTATACCAACTAGCTCAGCCAAAATTTCAGCTTGGTTTGCTTGCCACAAAGCAATTGGCTTTGCTGCTAAAGATGGCTTGTACATAATTGCAGTACTTACTATTGGACACTGTTTAAATACCTTCTCCACCATCACGGGGAAGTTCCTCACTCTGATGATTTTTTGCATCTGTGCTGGCATGACCATAATCTTTGGACCTTATCATTCAAAGCAGAAACTTCTTTCTAATGGAGTTTGAGATAATATTAAAAAAAAAAATGTGCTTGAGACTGTTCCAGTAAATGGTTAATAACAAGCTTGGAAGTTTCTCTTTGTAAAGACAAAGGAGGGGAGGACATAGTACACTTGGTTATGTGTTTTGGTCAGACCAGAAGCATGACAAATAGACAGAAATTAATCAATTTACAAAGAGAAAGAGAGCTCTGGAACCAGAAAGGCTCAAAACCTTCTTTCTAAAGACTAGAAGTTATCACTTCACCGAGAAGCACTCTGAGCACAAGAATACAAGATTTTGGAAGATCTGATACTCCTTTTGCTGTGGATAAAGGTAGATGCATTGTGGGCTGCAGCTGAAAACATCACAACTTTCTCTGAAGGAAAATGTTCTCCTGTTGCACCTTAGCTAGGATCCTTCCCTTTATTTCAAAGCAATGATAGAGCTGGACCTACTTTAATAATATGAGCATAAAAAATAAGTATTAGAATATTCCTATACTTGAGAACATACTGTGCTTTCAGCTTAGACCATTATGCAGCAGCAAGAAATGGTGGCAGGCTTGTCCAAATTGCCTCATTGCAGAAAACCGTGACTCAGTAACATTTCCGTTATCTCCAGAGATTCCATTGACATACTGTGACCAGAATCTGTCACAGAGACTGACTTCCTAAATATCATCAAGCTCTGCTCTGAGGATCCTGTTACCCTAATTGAAAACTATGGAATGCTGATCTTGATTACACCAGCACAGCTCAGTAGCGAATTTCACGGACCATCCTGAGGATCAGACTTTCTAGTCTTTTTGTCTACAGGGCAACAACAGTGGTTCTACTTACATTATTATTTTTTTTTTAAACTATCCGTGCACTGATAGCAATGGGCTGTGTGTAGTGCAATAGCCACTTATAATGAGAAGCCTAAAAAGTCAAGAATAATTCTCTGGACTTGAATTAGCTTGCGTCCTAGTAACAATTATTGACTTTGACCACTTTTCTGAAACATGGCATAAATTCAGAAAATTGTTTGCTTTCTTTTAATTTGTCTTCTGTTCTTCAATTAAGAGGAGTTAATCTTGCTATTGAGAGTCATGATTACCGCAGCTGCGCATTCCATCTCTGCAGGAATCCAAACACACACAAATATTGCAGTGTTGGGAAAATACACATCTGGAAACTTAACACTGGATCTCTTACATGACTACTGTTCCTTAGATGGGGTGAAAAAAATGCACGATCTTCTCATCTTATAATAACGTAGGCAGGCAAGAACTGAAGGATTCCCTAAAACTGGATGCTGTTTAAGTTCTACTGGTTGCAATTTGACATACTAAAGAAGGCAATTGGGACAAAAGAGCAAGTTCTTCATATTTAAGTCATATTGATGCAGGTGCCACCTCATAGTCAGAGATCCCTACAGTGCCCAACATATAGGGGCTCCCAGGATAACAAATGCAAATTAAATATTCCCATCATCCTACTGTGAACAGGGTGGAGTTCATCTGACCAAAGATGTAGATACCTACATCTGAACTCCTGCTACAAACCCAGAGAAGAAAAGGTACTTCAAGGGCTCAATTCATCTCTCTCTGAAACGGAGATGGCATAGATAACATTAACTGAGTTCTAAAAGTGCTTATTTATTTCCATTGAAGTGGGTTACTTGCATAATAAGCTCAGATGTAGGCACTCAAAATTAGAGGAGAGGTTCTCCATCCCTGGGACTGGGTCTTTGACATCCCTAATGTCCATCCAATGTGACATGGAAAAGAAGTAACGAGACTGAAGTTGCAGTAAGGTGAGTTTAGGTGAGACATTATAATACCTGCCAGTAGGCATTTCTGTAATTTGTTTGGAGAAGATGTGGAACCTCCAGCAGTGGTATTTTAAGAACATACTACTTATTGCAAACACAACTGATCCCATCTTGGGGCAATGAAATAGCTCTCAGGGTCTCAAGGTGAGGTCTCAATGTCCTTTCCAGCTTTCTTAGTGATTATAACTAGAATGAAGGGGAGAAATACAATTAAATTCTCTAAATTACACTGCAAAACAACAAGGTTCAAGGCACTTTTGTGTAGATCGCTCCCTGTTGGTAGGTAACATGGAAACCTTGGTCATATGCATATTGCTACACTATGCTTCCCCCATTATCATCCACATGTCCCACTGCTCAATGAATCTCAGCCCTAGATTTCTTTGCAGTCTCCAGAATATTCTTTTTAGCTGACTTTCATTTTCATAATGGCACTCTGCCTTGTATTTAATATCAATTGCAAGTGTTTTGGCAACTTTATGCTCAATGCCCTTCTGTAATCTCTCACAAGCCTGAAAAAAGCCCAGAGAAAATAAGTATTTTCAAATGCATGTAAAATGTGTTCTTCTTTTCCCAGAGTTTATTTGTGATATTTGTGCAAGTTTTACTAAATGTGCAGAGTAGCTTACAATGCAACACATGTGTTTAAACTGGTAAATCAATAACAAATTGGGGAAAGGAGGGTGGGGTGAAGTAGCTGCATCCTTTTCCACTGAAAATGTGGCAAAGCAAATGTATACCTGTTAGTGAAGTAGGAAAACTTTAAGAATTACAAATGCTTCCTCTCCTCACTGATTTCTGCCCTTTTTTGACTTTTTTCCAAGTCCCCGTCAGAGGATCAAGGAAGCCAGAGCAGCCTCTTGCTGAGCTCACACAGCTATTTCATGTTGGAAGTGCTGACCAAACAACCCTCAGGTGCATAGCTACGGTTGGGGAAATTGTGATTATTGTTCTGAGGACTTGCCATGGGGAAGCTAACCATGGATTCTTAATGTGTACCAGATGGGACCACGGCTCTTGCTTTTTTGCTGAGAAGTATTGAGAAGCGCTCTGAGAATAAGTATGATAGCCTGCAGATTAACACTATTATTAATTTTATGTGAATTAAAACTGTTTACCACTTCCAGGGAGAATATGAATGGAAACACAATGAGTTTTCAGAACCATGCCCAACAGTTTTTTAAAATGTTCTGTAAAATGTAATTTAAACTTGTGAGTTTTTCTTCTTTAATATATTGCTTATGTAAAGACCCAGAATAGCAGTTCAGGCACTGAGTGCAGGGATGAGGGATTCATCTCAGCTGCCCTTACCAAGACAGAAGGTTGGTTCAGTTTCAGTCCTCTCGTCTCGCTCTACAGTCAATGGAGAGAAGGAGGCACTCATAAGAACCACAATGATTCATTCCATGCTTCTCTGAAGTACTCTGAGGTGAATGGGTCTCTGCTGGGCCCTATTTCTCTCCGTTGTCCATGAGGAGAGCCCAGAAAGCTAGGCAGACATAAATGTCTAAATCTGGAGAAAGGCCTCACCCTATAGTCCTCTCTTTGCTGTCACAGGTGGAGCTGAAAGGGTGAATTTAACAGCCAGCTCGTCCTATGGCTTCTCTGCTGAGTGTGTCGATGGAGGTTACAACAGTGGTGTTGGGCAAATAGGCTCCAGAAATAGTATGAAAGGTTTTAATTTTTTTTAAGTCAGGGCACTACCAACAAGCAGTTATCATTCCTGACCAAAAGTCAGGGAGGTAGGCACCAAACCAACACAGCACTTAAGCACAGGCTTAACTTTAAATATGCAATTAGCAGTACTGACAAGTTAAGCACTTGCTTAAGTGCTCTGCTGGATCTAAGCCCTCTTTTTTTAACCGACATCCACCTTCCTCTTGCCAACAGAGCTCTGATGGGAATAAATTACTCAGTTGGGATGCTCTACAAAGGAGAAGCATGTCTTCTGTGGCTGAAACAAAGCTATCCTTTGGATTTTAATGAGAAACCTTTTTTTTTTTTTTTTTAATAATAGGAGGAAAAAAACATGAGGGAAAATTTTCCCTTTCAGCTCGGTTCTATAAAGCCATGAGTCAATATTTTTATTAAAACAAGCCGTGCTTCTTTTGTTCCACCCCCCCCATTAACTTGTAAAATCCAAAGTAGTTTTACAAGGAAAATCTACAATTCTACTTGGCATGCAGAATGCTAGAGAAAAGTGCTAAATTGGCAATGAAGGGAAATATTTGTACTTGTCAACTTTACTGATTGAATAATAGAATTTAGTGTAAGAAGTCATAAAAATCGTTCTGATAAAGAAATCACCTGGCAAGAAGGTTTTGCGTAAAAGAAAACTGATTTCTGAAGGACACAACCCATCGAAAACTTTTACATATATATAGATAGATAGATAGATACAATTTTTCTTGCTAGATATTTAATAATGTTTCTTCGTCTGTTTCTTCTATTTTTAGTTATACACATTCCATTTGATCTAAGGTTGCAGCAAGCAGTGTTCAAATTGATGTTTTATATGCACAAATTCAGGAAATCCATATCTAACGTTCCTACATTAACTGAAACTCATATTGGAGATTTGTCTCCAAACTCTGAACTCAGTTTTTAAATTATTTCCCTCAATCTGTTGAAAGTGAAAAGATCGGTTGCTTGCTGAAGAACACTCTTGGTTTAATATAAAATATTAATGATATCACAGCACTCCTATTGCAATTCTAAAATTTCTACATCTAAGGCTACCTGCACTTGCAATTGCTCCTGTCCCTCATAAACCAACATAAAAATCGGTGGAATTTAAGAGTTCTGCAACATGCCTAAAGGTTAACTCAGGCAATTCTAACCAGGGAAGGACATCAAGGAGGCTGGGTGCAATTTTCAAAATTAAAGGAATGTTGTGGAAAATGCTCCATGACTAGCCATTTTTCATTTCGCATCGTAGAGAGTTCAGTTGCAGCTCAATTGCCGACTACAGCTGTATCATAGCATAAGATAACACCCTCATGCATGTAAAAAATGAAGTTACCGCTGGTACAAAAACTTTGAGAGAATTTCTGGACTCTGGTACAGCAAGAAACTCATCCACCATAGTGCAAAGTCAGTGTTTCATAGACAGGAAATGTATGTAGCGTCGAAATTATTAGCAGAACACACATTAAGGAATTCATTGCCTGCCCCAATAACTATAGGCAGCTGCAGCTTTAGCAGAAACAGCTTTCTGCGTGGGCCTTGGAGTGCTATGTAGGGTTTGATTCCCACGGCTGTATGGAGCTCCGGCAACTTTGCAGGGAGTCCAGACTTCCACTTGGGTTCAGGATATCAAAAGAATCAGTTCTTAGAGGTAAATGCATTGTATTCATTTTTACAGAGGGCACCATCCAACCCCTCCTCCTCCTCCTCAAATTTATATCCCTCTATAGCATTCACCCATTTCAGTGAGATTTTATTAAAAATACATTGAAACTAGCCCATATAGTCTCGTTCTGTTGACCCACTTCTGCCAGGGCAGCTACTATTGTTGACTCTTCCCCCCTGAGGAATTTGTGAAATAAGATCCAGATGTTAAGTTCAAGTACTTTTCTTTCTTCTCTTTATAGAATAAGACTCTGGTTCTAAGGACTCTTCATCTGTGGTCACCTCCACGCTACTGCTTCACTTGTCATTTCATCTCATTCAAATTCATGTTGTTCTCAGGGTGTGCCCAAGTCATATAAAATACCATCTTTATTTCATTGGCTCAGAATGTTTCAACATGATTCAGAGGACACCTAATCTTTCTCAAAGTAATTGGAAAGAACCAGGGACTATTTGTTTTGTTTGGTCTTTCCTGCTCCCACACACCATTCAAACATCAACTTACATATATCATAAAATAATAAGTAAATTTCTTTAAAAAAAAAAAGAAATTATTCATTTTAATACTTAATCATTGCATGAGGTATTATCTTCAAGTTCAAAATTAGATACCTGTCAGAATGTACTGTTGAATAAATTGCAGGTTTAAAATATACATTTAAAAGGTGTTAATTATGGACCATATTTTGAAAAGCTGTTACTTGCTTTTTTTTTTTAGGTACCTTCCTTTTTTGGGAAACTACTTTTTGGACCCTACCAAGTACTATAGTGTCCATTCCCTTAAGAGGAATTTGGATATCCAGACCCAACACCTACTCTGACTGGGGGGATGTATTCGAAGGGGAAGGCTTCAGAGTGTCCTGGAAGTAGGATTTTTGGTCTGCTAAGAGAAGGCCTTAAAAGGTAGAGATTTTCCCACAGCACTGACACAACAAAAATACTTATTCCCTACAAGGCACTGGATTGTGGAATAAGGTGGATTTGGAATAAATTGAGCACTTAGAGCATCTTGCAGATGCTTTTGGGAAAAAAAAATATAGAACAATCATTAATATCTGAATGTACTACACTTTTGCCAAAAGTTATATTCATTATCACTTGAAACTCATGGGTGACTTCACCTTTTTCCTGATGAAAATTTGGAAAAAAGCTAATAATTATCTGATGTTGAAGGAAAGTTACCATTCACCACTTTGGTGTGGTTTATCTGGTGAAATTTATTCTTTATATTTCCAAGGTACTTCAATAATCAATCATTGCTGTGTAAATTAGTATCACACATCTGCCTCAGAATGACCTTCCATTACTTTATGACTATGTCTGAAATCTTTTGATCTGTGTTATTAACCTAGCTACATTTCCTTGTATGTAAAGAAATACAGTTCTTGGGCCTCTCTTGGAACTTGACCAAACATTACCTTCTAATAAAGAGAATTAGTCATCAAAATTCATAAATTCCACTGCCAGAGTGATTATTCCTATTGTTTAAAGGAACTATAGGAATATCTATATATGCTAGGAGGAACAAGCAGCATAAAGTAATGCTGATAATTGCTGTAATGTTCTATTCTTTATCTTGTCCCCCATCTGATAGAAAAGAGACTTTTCTCACCTCATACAAGACCTAGCAGAGATGACAGACCTTGTACACTCTTAGTTTTCCCCATTGCAACGATTCTGTAAGTTTTGATTCCACAGCGCTGTACCAAGGTCTCAGGAAAGGGACCTGACTTTTCGGGATCCCCATGGGTCCTGGATGATGGGAACATAAAGTATCCCTGAAAACCTCTGCAAAGACCAGCCAAGACAATTATCAGGCCCATGTGTTTATGTGATGACTTTTTGTAGCTGTCTCAAAGGGTAGTGTTGTAGAATCCCCTGACAAGAGACCAAGTTAGGGGGCTACAGGTCATAATAAATATTTATTACAACACCTTTTACTGTTCAATTTGTTATTATTAATAGAATCAGGAGTGAGCTATACAGCCCGTTGTTGACGTCAGTGGGTGCTGCTGGCCCGGGGCAGATGTGGCAGGCTCTTGGTGTCCTGAGTTCATCAGTTCTTGTGGATTCAACAGGGCCATCAGTCTCTGGAGCTTCAGTTTTTGGAAGGCATTCTACCTCTCAGACCATGGTTTTTTTTCACACTTCAGCCTGCTGCTTTCTGGGAACTTTTTCTCCATCCCCACCAGCAGTTACCTTTACAGCCCATTCACACAAAGTCACACGAAAGAGGCTTTTGCCACTAGCTCACCTGGTAAGTGAAGACAGGAATGTGAGTTGAATCTTACAGTATAAGAAATGAGAAGTAAATAAGAAATTAACTGTGGGTTTTTTTCCTGTTTGCTCTTAGATTAAAAAAAATCTCATTGCAAAATTCTTTTGTCTTCATCATCTGGGCTATAGCGTTTGCTGTCCCCATTTCTCTTGTTAAATATACACTTAAAATCTATGTATTGTTTGTGGGTTGATTCTGCAAAGCTTACTTGCAGATGTCAGAGGGGATACTTGCCTGTGTGATAATTGTTCATCTGAGCAGAATTTACAGGATTGGGCATTATGTCTTGAAACATATACTATGAAATACACAAAATAGGCACATTAATATACAATTATGTTGTAATTGTGCAACCTTAACACTGTGTTAATATAGGTTTCTTACGTTTAGTGTGTGATATGTTTGAGAAAACATATGGCACATAATCCTTTCCAAATGGTTTTAGAAATGAAAAGGTGTCCTCTATGAGCCTCTGCCACTGGGGAAGGGAATGTTTTCTCATTTCTCTGGATGCTGGAACCCCATGATGAGCAGATTTGCATAACAATTAACCTCTAAAAATAATTTATAACCTCCCAGATGAGAAATCAGCTTCAGGGTGGTTAAAAGGGGAGGCATTCTTTATTAATGTGACTGTTTGTATAAAGGAGGTATCCGAGCAGTGGCTCAGAATGGGACGTAATGCTTCCTATGCACTACAGAGAGTGCAAAGTAGTGTTTTGCTTCTGTTTTCTCTGCTGAAGTATTAGTATGTCCAAAAAACAAAGAAAAAAAAGGAAAAAAAAACCCTCTCATCTAACTATTAAAGTGTTTAAAAGATTAAATGCTCCATTGTTTTTGTGCTCGTGCAAAAGTGCAAGAATCCTCTTATTCCTCGCAGCCCTTCTGCCACGCTGATGGAGATGTTCTGTTTTCACTTACTCTCTCCCTGGTTCTGGGGTGTTGACAAAGGAAAAGGCAAGGGCAGGGAGAAGCCATGAATAGGAGAATTTGTAATTCACATGTGCTTGTGGTTTCACACAACCAGGGCTAGTCCTAGGATAACACACCACATCTGAAATTAAAAATCTCTCTCCCACAGAAGGAAACTAGTTTTTCAGTGAAATTTGTTCCTTCTTGTACTCTACCGTTGGGCTTTCCCTCACACTTTTCTCTTTGTTACTCAGAAAGCAAGATTTCAGCCTTATTTGGAGTATGTGCTCACGTATTTGTTGTGATAGATGTGGATAGAGTTCACACCGCTTTGTAGAGCATACCCCAAACATCTCATACACTAATGAAACTACTTTATACAGAGATACTCCCACTGCTCTTTCCTTCTGGTGTGACCATCTATCTCCGTTATCCAGCTTGGTGTGAGAAGACATAGCTCCGTTTTCAGTACCTTGATGCTTGTCTCCTGTTTAACAACTTCCAAGAGAATCCCCCGAGTAGAAACAGCAAACGTTGGCTTTATTTTCTGTTCTTTGAACATTGCAAAATTTTTGGCATTGGCAGTAGAGAGGTTAAGTAATAATAGTAAATGATAATAATAAAAACATTGGCAAATCAGTTGCCCATTATTTTTGGCCTCAATGTTAGGAAATAATGGAAATTTCACAAGAAAGCCTGCCATGAGATTTCATTCCCCAATTTTGCAATCCCAAGCCGTGCAGATAAGCTTTGGCCAATCAGCTAACACATGGCTTACTTAGCTAGGTTAAACCATTCATGATGTTGAGGTTTATCCATTAAGCAGGATGTGAGTAACAGGAAGGGGTCCATCTAGCATCTGGACTGCTCAGCTAGTCTGCATCCTGCTCTCAGGAAAGGGCTTGCTGGAGTCCCCAAGTGCTCACTGTTTCTCCGAAGTGTTTTGTAATATTTTGAAAACATTTTCAGTTTGTTATTTATGCCCTTACCAAGTTGTGCTAGCTTTTATATATTATTTATTATATTATGTATACATAAATATAAATAAAACAGGTCTTCTTTTGGAAACACGGCCATTCTTAGTGCCAGTTAATGATTTTGGTGGTAGCTCAAAACACAGAAACATAAAATCATATAGAATGGTTTGGGTTGGAAGGGACCTTTAAAAATCACCTAGTCCAGCCCCACTGCCATGAGCAGCGATATCTTCTACTAGAGCAGGTTGCTCAAAGCTCCATCCAGCCTGGCCTTGAACACTTCCAGGGATGGGGCATCCATAACTTCTCTGAGCAACCCGTTCCAATGTCTCAACACCTTTGTCACAAAAAAAGCTTCTTCCTTATGTCCAGTCTAAATCTATCCTCTTTAGATTTAAAACTGTTGCCCCTTGTCCTGTCACTACAGGCTTTGGTAAAGAGTCTCTCTCAGTCTTTCTTACAAGCCCTTTTTATATATTGAAAGGTCACAATAAGGTCTTCCTGGAGCCTTCTCTTCTCCAGGGTGAACTCCAGTTCTCCAGGGCTGTTCACTGGATTTCAACATCTGAAATCCAGTGCCATAATCTATAAAGATATATTTATTACTCTACTTATTGGGGACATATTTGAAAAAATCAGAAAACTTTTTAGCTAGAGAAAATTAGTTCTGAGTCAAATGAAAACCAAATCAGTGATTTGTGACATCCTTGTCTTGGTCTTAAAATACAGGTGCATCCACCCATCTCAGTATTTCAAGTGTAGAACAAGAAAGACCAAGAAAATACACAGATGTTTTCCATTTCATGCTTCATTTCTGGTAAATTTGGTTAAGTCATATTTTAGTTAGGTGAATAACATCACAGTCCCAAGACTGCTCCCTCCTGTCACAGGACAGGAAAAACCCTGTCCATTACACTCTAATTCACCACTCTATTTCCTGCTGATTTGACTCCTCTCTTGAAACTCTTACTGGACTTACTTTATTTTTGTGTGAGGAAGAAATAAATCCCTGCTTGCTTTCTCACTGTTTCAAACATCACCATAATGTTATCCTCATTGATATGAAGTTTGATCACCGAAAGATAGTGTACTAACCCAAGGCCTGTATCGGGACACCTTTTTTCTATCAAGGAGACTGAAAGGAACCCTTTTCAGCCATCGGTTCCACCTTTACCTTCTCATTACCTACTGCAATACTTAAACTGCACTACAGTAAGTTTTGCTGTTTGAGAGAAATTTGGGTGGCAAAAGGCCTGGAGAAAGGTGCTCTATCTCTGCTCTATGGCAGTGTCTTGGTAAACGTGGCCTAAGACTCGTCATTAGTGGGTGTTTTAGCCTAGGCACGGTTAGCCATCAGGTTTATCCAAGCACATCTGTTCTTTACATTTCAAAGGCCTAAGATGTTAGTGGTGACCTGGTCTCTATACATGGTACATACCTAAAGTTCCTCAGAAGACTGAAGTGTGACCTGAAACTCTAATGGGTTTGTTTCATGAAATCTGTCTGGGCCTTGATACAGTTCAGTATGAAAGAGATCGTCATAGTCAATCTTGTGATCTCCATTAACCTTCCTTTCTAAGACACGTATGAGACAAGTGTTCAAGCTTTCCTCTCATACCTTTCACCAATTTTTCTGAAGCAATGACCACTATATTTTAAAAAATATAACCCCTGCCCCACATTCTGAAAGTCTGTTTAAAGTGTGAAACTGTGTTTAATTTTGAAGGGATTGAATAATGCCAGGTATAATTTGAAAGATTCATAACTTCAGGCTGATCACAAAAGGCACTCTCCACTCCTTTTAATCTTTTTCTCCTAATGTGTCTAATTAATTTAAAAGATTAATTCCTTTCTTTACATGGCCTCAGTTATTTAACAAAATTGTTGCTTCTACAACCCGACCATTTATTCTCCCCTCTCCCCACTTCCTCAGTGCCCACTAGGTCTTACTGGACTCTCAGTGCAAGAAGATGAGAGAAAACCAATTAAGTAAAAGAAAGAAAGATAATTAAAATTAATTCAAGGCTGGTAATCCGATAACACCTCTCTTATCACAATACCTATTAAAATCTAGTTTAGGATACCAGTACTATAATTTTTTATCACAGCATACTTGGTTTGCAGATGATTTGAGATTTGGCATGCAAACTGCTGCTTTGCTTAATCCAGGAAGAAGTGTGGAATACATAAGAAGAAACAAGCTGAGGACAAACTGGAGACTTTTCTGGTGGGAAGAAAGCATTTTTTTAAGAGAATGTCTTACAAAACCTAACAAAAAAATGATTGAGTTGTGTCAACCTGACAGCATAATAAACCTCTTAGCTTTGAAAAATTGACTGTTCTGTCTACTTGAAACGTATGGGCTTATGCGTGATGTACATGACCAACAATTTAAACAATTATCAGACTTCTCTGGCCACAAGATTAGACTTGTCTGCCAAGGAAAATAATATGAGAAAAGAGGGACTGGGAAGTTTTGTATATATTCTTACTAACTGGAATATGTTTAGATTCCCAGGAACCACGATTTTAGCAACTCTCTTACCAGCAGGAGCATGCATCCACTGCAGAACAACTGTGAGCTCAATCATTTTTCCTACAAACAAGGCAAGAGTGCTCTACCTTGTGACACAGTAAAACAGAGACCTGATTTGAATTTGAGCTCTAATTTTTAGGTCAGCAGAGGCTGTCAGCATTGCAGACAAGACTCACTGCTTTCTGTATACTATATGCCATTGTAATCATAGAATCATAGAATGGTTTGGGTTGGAAGGGACCTTAAAGATCATCGAGTTCCAACCCCCCTGCCGTGGGCA
>JAOXNO010000001.1:166858053-166871547 GCA_028565335.1 Limnodromus scolopaceus
GGTTGCTCAAAGCCCCATCCAGCCTGGCCTTGAACACTTCCAGGGATGGGGCATCCACAACTTCTCTGGGCAACCTGCTCCTGTAATAGCACTATGAAAGTAAATATCACTTCTAAGCCAGCTATATGGTATTGTATTAGGCACAGAAGGACCTAGAAAGCCTTATAATAAAGCTTGCATCTTGGTTTCCGTTGCTGTACTGTTTGTGACTGTTAATAGCAATCTGAAATTGATTTCAAGAAGAATATTTCTATGCTTCTCCTCAAGAGTGTTGTTAGAGAGAGGTTTCAGGTCAGCCACCCTGGAAGGGGAACCATAAACTTTGCTCAAGTGCTCGAAATGAAATGTTTGTGTTAACTCAGCTAATAAACAGCTGGAATGAGAGTCTTTAAACCAGTCTTCCTTTTGAGCGTGTACGGAAGGAAGAATAACGACATACACTTGAAGAAATGTAGCTCAGGAGACTTGAAATCATGTACACTTAGTGCTGACGATCTCGTTTGGATCACTGAGCAGCCATTACGCCCGCTGGATATCGTCAGTTCAGGGCCCCTTGAAGTGATGGGCAGGCTGTCACCGAAAACAGACTCAAAAGGCTGAGCACTCTGCAGGAAACCCTCCTCAGGCAGAGGGGACTGGAGGAGCATTTTGGAAAGCATGAAGCAGCCCCCACATACGAGCACAACTGCCTCCGCAGCAGGAAAGGCGAGGATGCTCAGGTGAGAAGAGATGCCTGAGGGTGAGGCAGGATTGTCACCTCAGGGCTCTTGGCTGCAGTTGGTGAACCTGTAGTTGGAGAAAGAAGGGTGCTCTCCTCTTTTTCTTGCCATGAGATGGGTGCCAGGGCTGACACATCTCTGCTGGCATACACAGAAATGCAGTGCATGGCTCTCTCTAACTGTACTACTCTGAGATCATCTTCCCACCTCCTCTGGCCTCCCACAGAGTTGGATGTGTGCAGCTGCACTAGAAAGCCTTTGACAGCCAGTGCCTTCCCCTCCATCCCTTCCCGGAGCCCCTGGATAAACAGCAAGATCTGGCCCTGGATAGCAGCGGCTGCCTTGTCTGCTGGATCGAGCTGGAGAGCAGGAAATGAGAATTTGGGCAAACTGTGAGCTTGTAAGTAGCAGTAACTCCCTTCTCCATCACAGGCTTCCACGGGGGTTTCAAAGGTAAGCACGTATAATACCAGCCCGTGCAGCAGAACTGTCATCATACACAGCTGAAGCACTGAGCCAAAGGAAAAATTACACGCTGTTACTCTGTCTTAAAAGGAAGATTTGCACGTGTAAAGCAGCTAGGTGGCAGCTGTTGAGATGGACTTGGGAAAATGAGCCCTAGCTTGAGTTTGGATCCTTGGTTTAATACTCTGCAGCTATGCAGTAGACCTGCCAGACCTCCTCTTTTCCCAAACAATGGCCGAAATTCCACATTATTTGTTATTATGTAGTAGAGGAGATCAGCTACCTGCTACTGAAAAGAAGAAACCCCAGTTCTTCAGTAGCTTCTGCAGGGGACTTGAAATCTTTGAGAGGTTTTCAGGGTTTTACTCCTCATACCCTTTCACACAGGATGGAGGAGCAAGAGCAAGCTAATTCTTCTGAGCTCAGCCAGCCAGATAGCGCAAAGAAAGTTAGTGAGCACCTGGCTGCAGCCGGGCTGGAGTTTTCTGAAGATGAAACTCAGCCAACCTTATTTGGAAACAGAAGCTGCTCCAGCAAGAGCTGTCCTGCCAGTGCTGCTGGCATGAAATAAACAGTGTTGTGTTTAATGTCAGGGATCTGTTGAAGAATGTCACACATTTTACAGCTGAAAACATTGCATTTTTGGAAGCTCCATAAAAACATAAAGATTAAGGGGAATGCTTTACATTTCACAAAGCTCTGCTCTGTTGGAACATCTAGTCGGCTAAGTGGGATTTGTCTTGCTAACCTCCTTTTTATGCGGGAGGGTGTACAAATCACGGTGCGCGTTTCACCTGATGCAGAGGTATTTGACGTATTGTTCCACAGAAAGGTATGGAAATGAAAATCCTTTAGCATAAAAGGTACTTAGTATTCTTAGTATTCAGGGTTCTCCCATTCCTCTACTGCTTGAAGATAAAATGCTACCTGGTGATAAAGAAGAAGCAGAAGAAATTTTTCTGCCACCTCACTTATCTGACAGACCGTGTTTCCCACTCTTGGTGAAGTGAGGCCACTCTGATTGCCTTAGGTCCTAAAGCTGTTGTAATTATCTTACAGTCAGGACAGGTTAAGGTCTCAAACAGCTAAGGAGTCCATCTGCATGAAAACGTACAGTCTGCATTAAATTCTTACCAGCCAAAAAACCTCTGACTTCAAAATCAGGAAGTCCATTTACACTATGAATAATTTTGATCTCTTATGGCCTAATGAGTAGCAAGCTCTGCTTCACTGTGGGAAAACTACCACAGTTTTGTTTCAGGTGCAAGTTCCTACTGTGACCAGGATAAGATAAAATTTGAAGTACTACAGCTTCAGAAGCAATGGAGTCTGTACTGACTGTGGGAAAGACACAAGTCTGAACGACTGGTGTGATGGCGAGAAGCTTTCATAAATTTGGGCCCACAGAAGCACCATCTAAGTAAAACAAAGGGGATTTTAAGCTTAGATTAACTAATTTTCTTTTGGAACATGCATTTGGAAAGGGTTCTTTAAAATATGCCATTGATTGATTATACCGCAACAAATTCAAACATCTGATATAACAATTTAATACTAAATCGTTGCAACAGCCCTGTAATAAAGGTATAGGCTTAAAACAGTGGCATAGCAGTAGCTGGATGCTCTATGTGCCACCGAATTGCATGAAGCATCCTTATTTCTCAGCCTCTTTTGAAAGATTTCAACCTCTCATTCTGTTTCCAGCCTGTATTATACTGTCTTCCAGAGCATAGTTTAAAATTTTAATGCAATAATAAATGCCATCAATAAAAGTATCCTGATAATTCACATTAGGTGCCATGAATAATTATAAAATCAATCATCAAAATGATCTTCCCTAAAATTATGCATTTTTCCTTTTCATTGCATCATTAATTTGAGGCCTAATCCCATATACTTTGGCCTTCCAATGCTCCTGCTGATGTCAAGCAGAGCCTCATTAAATTCAGATGTTCCGCCCTGCTGGTTCGAATTCCAGCTTCAGAGCCTAATTTTTCAGTTCCTCAGACTTCCTCTCTGCTTCTTAAGAAAGTCTGAGGAAACCTAGTTTACCTCATCTAACACACACAGAAAAAAAAAAAATCCTGCAGACTTTTTATCTGCAGAAAACTCACTGATCTCAGCTAAAGCTGCTGATTCTGGAAAATGTCTCTTCATAAGCAGCTCTGGGACAACAGGGAGCAAATGTGGCTTTTTCTTCAGCAATATTGCATTCTGCTATAAGTAAAGGTACGTGGTGAAAGGATGGCCTTCTGCGCAGAAGTAAATTCTTTGAAAAAGCTGAGTATTTTTCAGACCCTTCCTTGCGATGCTGCTGCAGACACACAAGCCTTTGTTCAGAATCTTCACATTCAGCAAAGATCAACACAGCACATGTCACGTGGAAATTTTGAATTCCCAATAACCTCCTCATTTAAAATGACTAGCTTTTGGCCTTCTCCTCAGGGGAGAGGGAGAGGAATAGATGAAGAAACTCTTTCATTTTATGCAGTGCACTTCCCCTCCCTGATAGAGTGGAAACTTGGTACCATCCCAGGTTTCTCCTGGCAGTTTCAGCAAATAGACCTATGGGCCCCATTGACCACTAGATTAAAGAGTATTCTAGGGTTCCTGCTCACTGGTTAACTGTTTTCCCTCCCCCTAAGTTGCTCTCTGTGTAGCATCAAACCATCCAATACTTTGAAGCTGAAAGAAGAGGTACTGGCAAGTCAAACCAAGATGTACCAGAAAAGTTCATTATTTAGGTAGATGGGTGGTTTATTTATTTTTGTTGACAAGAACTTCCTAAGAATTCTTCTAAATTATTGTATTGATGGATTGGAGGGCTCTTATCCTCCATCACAATTTAGTGCCTATGCCGCTCTCGCCCATCCCATCCTGCCTCTGAAGCACTATTAGCAGTGTTACCCTTCTTTACAAATAACTCATGTAATGTTTCGTTCACCGCTCCACAGGGAAACACCAGCAGCTTTTTTGGACTTGTTTTATATTACAGATGACTTCATCTGACTCGAGAGCTGCGCTGAAGTCTTCACACATGAGCATCCATGCCAGAAAACCAAAAGAGGCTCTCGAAGAAAGGCAGAAAAAAAAAAAAAAGCATGCATCTCCCTGCACTATTATAAGGAATGCCTGTGTGACTTTGTGACATGTGCATCATCGAAGACATCCTCACTCCTATTGATAAAAAATTATGTTGAATTACAATGTAAGCCTACACAAGCATAACTGTGTTGCTTTTTATACAGAAAGAATAAAAAAAAAATCCATTCTTCATTTGCTTATGGGTGGGACTCATAAATAATGTGAGTTTAGTCATTGACTGAAGAGAGAAGTATTTCTCCCCATTAATATAAAAATGTCATTTTCCAAGTTTTGATATATGATGATTGGTGTATTCCAGCAAGAAAGACTGAGGCCATATTTCTTTAGTGTTTTTCCCACTATGATTTCAATGATATAACTGAGTTTGAATCCTCATTTCTGGCACATATGCTAGTTTTTTGCGCTTCTCAGGGTGGTTCTGCACCTGTATGTCTCAAGAATAAGACCAACTGCAATGAAATTGATATCTTCCCAAATGCATGAAATATGCATTTTTTTATGATGTTGATATCGTCATAAAAAATAGTTTCTAGTCACCTTTGTCCTGTGTTACAGAAGTATTAATTCTTCAGTACTGGTGCTCATTTTACCAGCTTACTATGCCACATTAAGTGTCCTGCTCTTGCTTGCTCACCCTGTCTTGTAGCTGGCCAGATTCACTGCTCTTACCTGCCCTTCCATCTGTCTGGACATTTATAAATGTTAATCATGCCAGTCCTGTGGTCTGTATCCTCCATGACTAAGTGGAGAAATGCACCTGGCAGAGCTGTCAGACTGCCACGCTCACACATACATTCTATGAAAAATTACACCGTAAAATACACTTCCATTTTTTTTAATCCTTCTAGGACACCACACAGGTAGTCAGACATCTTCATGGCTGCGGTCAGTGTAAGATCCTTTATGGATATATTCCTTATTTTAATTATCTAGTCTAATTTTCTTCAGCTGCTTCTCTTGTAATTACAATAAAATGAACACCAGTATGCTTTCCTTCTTTATTTCTCTTTAGTAATACCTGGATTTATTTCATTAAATAGTTCTCTTGATACCTTAAAAAGATACTCAGTGAAATCCAAGGTCCTCCTCCCCACCAACACAATATATTGTCCAGAAACTGTTTTACACTTGATCTTTTTACAACTGATGCATGTTTTCTCCTACATTCAGAGGTTAAAAACCCTTTGTTGTAACTTACCATTTTTTAAAAAATAGTAATTTAAAATCATTCTGCACTCGATAATCCCTTTTCCAATGTTTCCTATCCATATTATTGTCTGCATTCCCCTGCTAATGCTCAATCATAAAAGAATGAGTTTCAAAGAAGCACCAGGCAACACCCCTGGTAGAAATGTCTCTGTCAAGACAACATCAAGCTGATGTTTTTATCACTACATCTCAATTTCCTCTATTTTGAAGCAAACTAATAAGACTGATAAAACCCTAAATTGTTGTACAGCAGGTAGGAATTTCCACACTACGGAATATTTTTGTTCCTCCCCCCTGCAAATAGCAAAAATGAGAGTCTACTCTTGATTCCTTGTACCTAATGTTTTTGATAGATGAAGAATTGTCATCTTTCCATTTTGGTCCATTTCCCACTTGTGGAATAGGCCGGGAGATGAAAAATATTACACAAGGCTTATGATTCCTGGCTTTCTCTGTTAACAGTGTTTTCTTGTCAGTTGTCGTTTCTGTCAGAGTCTGATCCCGCAGTATTGTCCCAGTGGGGCACAGGCTGGTACCAGCTGAAAGGAGTCCCTCTTGTAGGTTTGGGAAACAAACCAGGCTGCCCTTGAAGCGCAGAAGGCATCACGTGTCTGAAGCAACCTGAGAATAAGGTTACATCTTCACCGCTCTGAAGGTGCACGTGGACAAAAAGGTAATGAATGTACACCAGCTGCCTCACTGCAAAATGCCAGGGGAAAGAGAGGCTTCTAGTTGCCATTACAGCATAACGAGCTACGGGAAGGCTCATAGCAGTGACCTCGGCTGGACCTGCCATGTGAAAGGTTTCTGAGCTTTGCCTGAGCTAGTGTTTTGCATGACTGTAACCAGATTGATAGCTGCTGCATTAAAAACCTCTGGAAGTAGGAAAAACACTCTAAAAATGTATCAAAAGATACTCTCTGTCCCTGCAAAAGCCAGGTTTCTGAAGAACACTGTAGCCCTGCATGTGGCTGCATTTCTTTTATAACATGCTCACAATCTTTTCTTCTTTTATTAAGACCAGTCTTTTTTCCCTCTGGACTGTGGTAGGGTACCCATACAACTGGCATACATAATATTTGTCTTTATCCTATGCCTGTTATCTGTACAACACCTGCTTCCCTTGCTCTGAAGAGACTCTTCTGGGGAGGAAAATAGCATGGTAGGGAAATTATATTCATATATAACTCATGGAAAGATAGCTTCATGTATTGTGCCTCCAAACTTCATGAAAACAGAGGAAAGGGCAAGCTAAGTAATTAGTTGTTCCAATATTTATCTTCATCTTCTGCTTTCATTGTGGATACCCTTTTTTTGTGTGTGTGTATGTGTATGCATAAGTATGTGTATCCATACACAAATGGATACCTGGTATTTTAGACTACTTTTGAGGGGACCAGGACATTTTTCTAAAGGAAACCCCACAACTGCTCTCCTCAGGAAGCTGAAAGTTTCCATAACCATGCTTGGAATTCACTACTGACCTGTTCTTGAAGGTATTTCTATTGTGTAGTGACACCTTTAGTTCAAAAGTTATTCAGGGATATTTCTTGAACCTCAAATTCACACAAGACAAGCTCTTAGCAGATTCTCCTCTCATGTAATTCATATAATTCATATAGTATGGGAGATACGATACACAGCTGTGTGCTCCTCCGTTTTCAAGTAGGTGCTTAACCCTATGAAAAATCACATCCTGCTTTTTTTCCTGCTTTGCCAATTTTTTCTGACATTCCTTAAGGACTATTTTTCCAAAACAAAGAAAGAAAAAAATGGGTAAACAATAAGCTCTCCCTGTGTTATAACCCACCACACCCAGCTCCTCGTTTGGCAAAACGAGGACTTGAAGAGACTGTTCCATTCCCTATTAACATGAAACAAACCCTCCAAATAAATATTTTAAGGCACTTCAGCTAATTTCATTGGCAAACTCCAAATTCTGAACATATTTTTACCAAGCTTTCCTCCTGAGATGACAGCCTGAACTCCTCTTCTCTCCCTCCTTCCCTTGACTCCCCGTGTTACCTCCCCTGGAGAGACTGAATGCCGCTGATTGTGCAAATTCAAGCCCATCAGCACTTGTCATCTCTCATGGAATTTACCCTTTGACATTCAGCTTCCACTTCCCACTTGGAGGCAGAAGTTTCATCTTTGCAAAGCACAGAAGTTGTTTCCTTGGGAAAAGCAAGATACATCGTCTCCTGCAGGGAAAAAAGACTCGCTTCACCATGCAGACCTTAGGGAGAAAATCCCAATGTTATATTTAATTCATGGGGGTTTTTTTGATGTGGAATATTTTTGGTTTTTTCTTTTTTTTTGTTTTTAATTTTTTTATAAACTGAACAGCCAAAGTCAGTATTTTGCCCAGTTTTCCTTGCCCCAGATTCTGAATTTTCAAGTCATTCAAGCCTTGTCTTTTAATCCCAAATTATAGCCAGTTACCTTTAAAAAAACCAACTCATTCCTTGTTTAGTATGTATTGTGACAATATTATCTCACATTAGTAGCCTCTCTCGTGTCTTTAATAACAGCCAGTCCTGTACATATATACTTTTAAAAACTTACTAAGAGAAAAAGATAGAAAGTTGGAAGGACTTCTCATTCTTGTTTTATCAGACATTATGAACTCTCAGGTAGGGGCAAGTCTGTCCTCATTTACACCTGCTAAGCCTCATTGAAATCGGTAGGGTTGAGCTAATGTAGCTGATTACCAGAGTTTGGCTCATAACCTGCCTCCTGTTAATTCACAACACTGTCTCCCGCAGGTGGAACAAGATGAGATCTGCTGTCTGCAGCGCTCCATTTATAGGAATAGTAGCGTACCCATTACTTCTCCGCAGATCATAGTGTTGGCTGCTTTTCCTGACAAGGAACATATATCTCAAGATACCAAAATTAGCAGAAATCTTCTTCCTCCTTGTAAATTGTTTAGTGATATTGTCTATTAATGGATTTGGGTAAATGAATTTTGGACCTCATTTGCAATTTTTATTTTACTCAGCAAACAGCAGGGTACATTTATACTATAAATCTGTGTTAACAGGTTAGCTTTGTTACACTTCATTTTCTGTATTGGATGAAATTTTTTTGCCTCCTAGTCTAGTTTCTTCATAAGGCGTATTATTTTGGGGGTTAATGCTTCAAAGGTATACTTGGGTCATATTGTTAACATTATACATTTATCATGTATACAGGACTTCTTCTAGTGTACACTTGTAGCTAGGCACTTCCTGAATTGTCACACAACCTGGATAAAATTTTATTTCAGATCCTGATAAAAAAAGTCAATTACCTCCTCCATGTCTAGACAAAAATGCTAAATTCTCAGCATCTCTATTTCTTGCTGCAATGTCGGAGAGCAGAAGTACGAAGCAGAAAGCAAACAGGTAACGCGAAGTAATTTGTTCTTCTGGTGCCAGTCTGGGTTAAGGATGCCAACATTAGGCTCATGTTGTGCCACTGGAATCTTAAAACCTTAACTGCTGCTGAATCAAGAGGCTAGTGGAGAGCCTCGAAGTAGGCCCAGCTTTGTGTTGCCTTTAGCTTCGATATCCTTCCTATACTAGCATTACTAAGGATTACTTTGCACATTGAATTAATCAATGGGGTGTACCTGCTGCCTAGACCTGTGTAGCCAGGTTTTCTAATAAACTAAGGCTTCTGTATTCTATAGAGATACCATATATCTTCCTGATTCTTGAACCTGTGAGAAACCTATATGTGTTGCGGTTATGATGAGTTGGGCAGGGGAAAGAGACCCATTTTGTTCTCTGGCTTCTGCATGAGCTCAATCCTCATTCCCTCAGCCCCCAGCTGGGTCTCCTGCACACTGGAGAATTCATCCATGAGGCACAAAGCTACAGCAAACCAGATCTCATTAGTTCTGCTGTCACTAAACTACCTGTGATTCAGTGCATACTCAATGGACTGGATAAACGAACCCTTCCAGAGTTTAGACATCCACATGCCTTTTAAATACCTCCAGGGATAGTGACTTTACCACTTCCCTGGGCAGCCTGTTCCAGTGCTTGACAACCCTTTCAGTGAAGAAATTTTTCCTAATATCCAACATAAACCTCCCCTAGTGCAAGTTGAGGCCATTTCCTCTTATCCTATCACTTACCAGGCAAAAGAAACCAACTCCCACCTTGCTACAACCTCCTTTCAGGTAGTAATGAGAGTCTCCCCTCAGCCTCCTTCTCTCCAGACTGAATAACCCCAGTTCCCTCAGCTGCTCCTCATAAGATTTGTGCTCTAAACCCTTTAACAACTTTGTTGCGCTTCTTTTTATGTGCTCCAGCACCTCAATGCCTTTCTTGTAGTGAGGAGCCCAGGTAGTATTCAAGGTGGGGCCTCACCAGTGCCGAGTACAGGGGGACAATCACCTCCCAAGTCCTACTCTGTTCCTGATACACTGTTCCTGATACAGGCCAGGATGCTGTTGGCCTTCTTGGCCACCTGGGCACACTGCTGGCTCATGTTCAGCCAACAGTTGACCAACAGCCCCAGGTCCTTTTCTGCCAGGCAGCTCTCCAGCCACTCTGCCCCCAGCCCGTAGCGCTGCCTGGGGTTGTTGTGACCTAAGTGCAGGACCCGGCACTTGGCCTTATTGAAACTCATCCCGTTGGCTCCCAGCCTGTCCAGGTCTCTCTGTAGAGCCTTTCTACCCTCAAGCAGATCTACACTCCTGCTCAACTTGGTGTTGTCTGCAAACTTACTGAGGGTGCCCTCGAACCCCTCATCCAGATTGTTGATAATGATATTAACCAGAACTGGCCACAATACTGAGCCCTGGGGAACACCACTCATGACCGGCCACCAATTGGATTTAACTCCATTCACCACCACTCTTTGGACTCGGCCTTCCAGCCAGATTTTTTACCCAGTGAAGAGTACACCCTTCCAAGCCATGAGCCGCAGTTTTAATGCTGTGTTTAGTTACCCCTTCAGTCTTTTCCACATTACCTGTGGTTGTCTGGCCCAATTAAGCAGGGGAGTTCAGTGGAGGCAAGCTGCAGGATTGTCTCCTCTAGGGGCTTTTTCCCAAATTTATTTCCAGAGTTTAATTCAGTCATACTGATTATCTGAACTGCCTTGCAGTTTCTCCTGGAAAATCACAAGCGTAATTGCCATGCTGTGCACACCTTTTTGATCACTGTGTTCTTGAGCACAATTTGAAAGATAGATTATAGAGAGACTAAACATTTTTTATGCTTACAACTCAAAGTGGCACTGACAAATAACCGCAAAATAGTAATCTCGCATCTATAATTTTTTCATGGCAGATCCTTATGAAATCATTATGTAATTAATTTCTTCATCAGCCATGTCCACGTCCAGGTAGGGAAACTGGATGATGAAATATAAGACCAACTAAGGTTGTAACCAACCAAATGTTTAGAGATACATGCACAGGTTTTTTCACTCCTATAGCTTTCGTGCTGTTCTGTCATTATAGATGAGTTCTCCAAATATGAAAGTAGGTCCAAAAATTATGATGTTGAACTTGAAGCACTGCAGAAGATCTGTGGCAGAGCACATTAGCAAGCAGGAAGACATATAACAAAAAAAATTCTCATTTAAAAACTCCTTACATTCATGAAGAACTGTATTTTTCTTCATTTGTTGTGTTTCTATCCATCTTGCATCAGTACTATCAGGCATCAAAACTAGGATTTACTAAACTTAATTTCAGCCATATAAATCCCAGCTACCCAGCCAAAACATGCTGTCCAGGCTTCACCCTATAATAAACAGAAATAGAAGGTAAATCAATGGGTAAACATCATACCCCTGGAGAGGGGAACTCTGGTGCCATCTCTCTCTTCCCCACTGACTGTTGAAGGAATGTGGACATTTGCATTACCAGAATGCATACACCAGTGGGCATAGTAACTGGGCATAAAGGAGATGGGACACAAAGTGATATGCTTGATTTGGTGGGGGTTTTTTGGGTTTTTTTTATATGCATTTAAGTATAGCTAGATAGATAAATATCAAATACCTTAAATTCAGCCCTGGTATTATCTGGATCAGTTTTTTTCTTTTTTTTTTTTGGCTCCCTAAAATTAGAAGCACCATCAATCTTGAAAGAGAATTGTTTTGGTATGTTCTCTGTAGAACCTACACATTTATTTAGAGGTATAAATTTCACTAGGGAAGAATATATAAGACAATAAAATACCGTGCATGATTAAAAGCTCATGACATCTTTTAATAACATTTTCTTCTCCCTTTTTCTGCCTTAGGTAGCTTTGAAAGTTCTGCAGTTTCCAGTAGAACTACTTTGATAAAGACAATTTGAACAAATATTTTTGCTTCTTAATCTGACCCTGAACTATCTAGACAGATAAAGAAAAATAAATCCTGCTGCGGAGAGTCTTGGACTTAACCTGACCCATGCTTTGGAGTAAGCAGAACATCAAGGCAAAAGATACGTAGACATAGGGACAACTTTCATTGGCAAGAGCACAGTAATCATGCTTTTCCGTAGGATGAGCCCACTCTGTAATACCAATGCTGCTTTATAGACCACTGTCTTTACTCTACATAGTCGTGCAGGCAACTCCCCCCACCCATTTGCAAGTGTGTAATAATGCAGTGCCATATGCAACGCCAGTAACAGGCAAGTAAAATTACTTACTGTAGATTCAGCTTGAGCGTAGTCTAGCAATAGATGGAGCCTCTTCATCCCAATCCTCTTGCAGCAGACAGAAAGCGCTGCGTGATAAGTTAAAGGACCATAAATCAGTTTGGAAACCTCAAGAGCTGGACCAACAGGAATTGCTCATCTTCTTTTTCTCTCATTTCTAAACGCTGATTTGTAACAGACTAACAAAAGGTATTTTTATGGCCATTTATGGCCACTTGCCATTACATTCACTCATGAAACTTAATGCAATCAACTAAGGGCAGAACAGGGCCTTTAGATATGTCCTGGATTGAAATCTGCATCAGCTGTAAATGGTATCTTCACCAGTCCTTTGAGGATCCAGCAGTCCTTGCCATTCTGAGATTTAGGAATTACTCTGCTGGCATCCCTGGTGCTTTACCCGGCTCTTCCATCTCTTTTCCCAGATGTTACAGCCATCATTGACATTTGTGTCACTTTTCCCCCAGCATTGCACTATCCTGTTCTTATGCCAGTGGTAATATTTCTCCATTATTCATACAACACTGAGGTTAGAATTTTTCTCCTTTCTCTCTTTCACTCTTTCGTAACATGTAGTTCACCTTCCAGTGCCACCTTTGCTTATACCTTGCTATTGATGCATGACCTAGCTGGCTACAAGAGTCATTTTTCTGCTGATACTTTAATTCAAATCTACCCATGGGTGGTGGATAATTTTAATTGCTACCAGCAGGAAGCTGGGTGTATTCCGACCCCGACACCTCTGTCAAGAAATGAGTGGTCATTTGTGACATTCTGGAAAATAAAAGTAGCCGAGGGCGTTATCTGACTTGAACTGAGCTGACAGATTTTTACAGTGTTATGTCTGGAGTCCAACAGCCTAGGTTTAGAAAAATAGATAGAATATTGTGGGTGAGAAAGGAAAAGGCAAAGAAGGTCACTATATAGAATAAAATGTACCACGTGACCTCTAAAACTCAGGTGCAAAGGGGATATAAAACCTACATTGTGCCCATGTTCTAGAAATGTATATTTTTAACCTTGAATAGCACCTTTCTTGCATTTACACATTAATGCATAAACATTTTTAGGCTTGTAATCATAGAATCATAGAATCATATGGGGTTGGAAGAGACCTCTGGAGATCATCTCCTCCAACCCCCCCCCGGCCGGAGCAGGCCTATCTAGAGCATGTTGCACAGGAACTTGTCCAGGTGGGTTTTGAATGTCTCCAGAGAAGGAGACTCCACCACCTCTCTGTGCAGCCTGTTCCAGTGCTCTACCACTGTCATAGTAAAGAAGTTCCTCCTCATGTTTAGGTGGAACTTCTTATACTCAAGTTTGTGCCCATTTCCTCTTGTCCTG
>JAOXNO010000001.1:166886979-166927842 GCA_028565335.1 Limnodromus scolopaceus
GAGAGTGGTCAGGCACTGGAACAGCCTGCCCAGGGAGGTGGTGGAGTCACCATCCCTGGAGTTATTTAAGAAACGTGCAGATGTGGCACTTCAGGGCATGCTCTAGTGCCCGAGACTGTTGGGTTTTGTCTGTCTGTGGGTGGGTGTGGTGTGGGTGTGTGTGTTGATTTTTGGTTGGGGTTTTTTTTGTTGGGGTTTTTTTTTGTGGTTGAACTCGATGATCTCAAAGGTCCCTTCCAACCATGAATATTCTGTGATTCTGTGAAAAGAACCGGTTTAATCTTTTCTCTGGAAACTCTTATTTCATCCCTAACTGGTCACTCTCTCAATTCAGATAAGTATTGTCTCCCTTCTTTATGCACAAAAATGTCTCTTTATCAGATTTAAAAGTATCTCTTGCACTTAGTTACAACTCTTTCTACAAGAGGAAAAAACTCTTCCATGCTTCCCCCTTCTTGATATTTATTTGGCACATTTCAGTGAGGAATCTGCCTTTCACTGTACCCATAATCTATATCAATCTGTATATTAAAATATTTACATAAATCAAACATGCAAAGTAGGAACACAGAAATTTGGGGTGAAAGGGATCTCTGGAGGTCTAGTCCAATGCTGCCTTCAATGCTACATCAGGTCAACAATAGATACTTGTGCTTTGCACATTGAGGGCTCTTGACTTTTATTAGACTTTTATCACACAACTTTAAATAAATAAAAACAATTTGAGGGAACCTGACCCACAACACTTTCCTCTTAGGCTCACCATAGTTTGAAGTTTTGGACTCAGTTTCAAAAGTCCTGAGTACCAAAAGTTTTGATGGAAATAAATGAGCTGTATACAATCACAGAGTATTTGAAAGTTGGGGTTTTTTTCCAGTGAGACTTTTTTACCTAGGAATATCTGATGCATTACAGTGTTATTGATAAAATGAAATTCTAGCCTTGTTGTAGGAATGGGTAGGCATAATGGCCACAATGATTTCTGAATTTAACCTAGAATTTTCTTTACATTTCTGTTGTCTCTTTTAAAAATAAATCATCTTCTACTTTTGTGAAGTGATGAAAAATTTATCATGTTCCAAATCAGAAAGCTCCTACATTAATCAATAGCTTCTGGTAGTACAACCATTGGACATATTATGGGTAAGATAAGCTTTTGGAATATATCTTCAATGCAACAATAACATAATGTGCTCCATAACAAATTGTTTATATATGGGGGATGGAAACGGTCTTCTTTGGTATCTCATCACTAGTATACCTCTTAAGCTACATTGATGCTTTATACTTACTGTGAATAAACTTATAAACTCATGGCAAATGAAAGTGAAGTCTATGTATTACTATTATTTATTCATTAGTCTTCTATGGATTTAATACCCAGAGACAGTAGATACTTCACACAGTAAGACAAATGTCTGTCAGAAGGCTTTAGCATCTAAGTAAGTAGCAGATAGAAAGGCAGTAATATTATATTCCTGGTTCCTACCTCATACTATGCGTAACAGGTTTGTATATTTTATTACAAACCTAAAGCATAATAGGTTGGTAGATGACACCAGGGTGCTAAAATGAAAATACAGCTTAATTATATATAAGGTTTCAAGCAATTTGTTAAGGTGCAGTACCACAGGCTGACACAGCAGTCACAGTAGCTCTGCAGCAGTGTTACACTGTCAACAAGGGCTAACAGTTTATTCCAGCATCTCTGTGCTTTTCTGTGCATTTCTGAAGGTTGTCCCATCAGTCTCGTTATAACTTCTATCATGTTTCTATCATATATTGTCTACAGGTAAACATGTCACATCTTCAGAAAATATCTCTTCCAGTGCCCTTGTGAAAATTTAAATCCAGGTAACCCTTTTCTCACACAATAATTCAAAGTCTTTTTAAACAAAGGTTTTAAAGTATGATGTAATGTATAAAACATGACAAAGTTGGGGGGTTTTGCCTGCTTAGACAGAGGATGAATCTTAACTTTTATTTTTAAGGTTTAAGTTTTGATTTTGCTTTAACTGCTGTTTTCTTCCTGCAGTGAGGCTACAACGGTAGAGGTACCAGCTTCAAAGTGTTGATAGGCACATAAGGAGTGGCTTGAGTTAGTCCAGCCAGGGGACGAGGAAGTCACAGAAACCTGTGCCCTGTGCTCCTTCTTGATTTGTTCCTTGTAGCTCCATAATGAATTTCACCTTGTTTGCTTTTTCAGGAGACAGATGTTTGGCTATGAGACTTGCCTGCCTACATCCAGCAGTTAGAGGTACATAGCAGAATTACACTTTTAAACCTTAAACCTGATAAATGTATGCACTTTATAAAGAATTGTTGGGCTGGAAAATGAGTCACTCCTTACTTAAATTACCTGGAGAGGGAGGGGGAATGAGCCTTTTTTTCTGCTTCAAGTTAATGCTGGAAGAATCCATTTCCTTTGAGAAGAGTGGCAACGTAACCTTTTCTGCATAGGAGAGATTTGTTAAGTGAGTATTTAGCACTTAATGCAGAAGTATTTCCAGTCCTTTAAGTGCTCTGTTAAAAGGTCTTTAGATAAACTTCCTGAAGAATTTCAGTAAAAGTTCAACAATTCACTTCCATATCAATTATTCTAAAAAGCTGCAGAGTATAAAATGCTATTTCCTTTCTGTGGGAAGAAAATTCAATGGTATAAAACACCTTACAGAGGATGCAGTAATCTAATCTTACAAAATGTTATACAAAAAATACAGCAAAATTTTAATTTCCCATTATATCTTACAGGCCTTCTGTTTCCAGAACAGCTATATTTTATAATTTTAGCTTCAAATACAGTGGAAAGCCTGCAGAATGGGAAAGTGATTTGCTTAGGCTGAAGGAATGAAAACATTTCTAGATCAGTTGGTAGCATCTGCCACTAATAGAGAATTAGGGAGCTAATTTCCTCAAGGACAGATTACTTCCTAATTGTCCATTTTAAAGGCTCTTCTTTATGGTTGGCATTTATGCTGTGGTAGTTCCTGCAGATCGAACTAGCACTGCATGCTGAGCAGACACACAAGAAATAACTAGTGGCAAAAATAACAAATAATCAAAATAACAGGGTACTGGATGACAAGGAAAAAAGTTCAGATCTATGGTATAATTTCCATGACAATTATTTTTGCTGTAAAGTATGAATGGAGTCAGCTAAATGACTGTTAGTAAACACTGGCATTCTCTATAGCTTTTTATTAACTGCTATACTGGAGCCTCAGTCCCATGAGTTTTTAAGAGCTTCCAGCTTCCCTCAGTGCCTCAAATAATGTGTGAATCATTTTGGATTAAAATATCACTTTCTCCTTTTTAAGTCAAAATTTCCAAGAAAGGGAGAAAATATCCACTCTCCATCAGATGAAGAATATTTCATGCTTAAATCTCATATCAGAATTTCTTTTCTCCTAACAGACCTTCTGTACCAAAACCTAACAGGGGGAAAATTTTGAGTCACTCTTTATGAGAACAAATGCCTCTTTTTTTTCTTCTATGTCATTTATGGTCTTGATCTGATCCAGGAGCAAATGATGGAACAAACATAATAAACTAGGTCAGCTAATTATATAATCACACAAATAACTATAAAAAGTAACAAACAAGAAGCGTGAGGGTAAAGGGTTATGTACACATTGGTGCATTAGGCCATAAAAGGTATTTTCCACTATGCCAGCCAGCAATACAGCAAGTGTCTCTTCAGACTGATCATATTAAACTGAAGCCAATACGTAAAACAAGAGGGGAACAGAATTTCTCTACATAGCCTACAACTGCAGAGTGTTAAGAACTACAAATACAAAGTTAAACCTACAAAACGTGAAAGTGTATTAAGAATGGACAGTTTCTGTAAAGGGGAATGATCAAAAGAGAGAGCGTGCTGCTTACTTTTCTACAGAGGGGTATTTAAGAACAAAAACACTATGAAACAAGAGAAGAGTTCATTGTTTCCGTTACTAAATTTCCTGGGTAATTTTTACTTTGCCTCATGAAACATCTCTGTACTCTGCCTTTTTCTTTGTAGTGGCTGTGCTATTTTTGAATGCCTGATCTTGTTCTTTTTCTTGGGCCCTTCTCCTTTGCTTGTGGGAGGTTTATTATAAAGGGAGATGCACAGGGAAGATTCAAAGAGGGAAATACTGATGTTCCCAGAAAGAGTGGTGAGTACGTGCCACAGAAACATCATTTTCTCAGCGGATCATACATCATATCCTTGCTCATTTAGGACAGCGTGCTATGACGCCCAGTGTGTTAGGCTGACTTGCAATGGGTTTGTCACTCCTCCACAGCTCTGTCTGAGTATTCAGGTTTGCATTTAGTGTCTTTGTTAAACCTAACTTTAAGCCTGTGTTTTACTTTGCCTGTACTAAGAAAAAGGCTTCAGCGTGTGTCAGTATTGTGCCAAATCAATACTTTGGTGTACGCCTAAAAGTGTTTAGATTTTTTCATTTTTGAATTAGGGTTGCCTCAGATTTCCTGCAAATGGCACGGGTTCTCACTTCAGTTACCTCAAGGTAACCGAAAACTTGTTGTTCCGTGTTTTTTTTCCAAACACCATACTCACTTTAAATAATCACAACTGTACTTTGATACAGAGCCTGCCAAGCTTCTCATGAGGGTGCAGAAAGGAGAGCACACAAACTTCTTTCACATCCTTCAAAGTCTACATAAAGACAAAGGAATGCGAGATCTGATATGGTCTCCCATCTGTGATTCTGTCAATATTTTAGTAAACGTTGCAGCGAAAGTATTTTATAACTGACCTGGGAATATCAATGCTATTTACTCCTGGGCACCAAGCTTGGCATAAGAGTACTATCCTCTGTGCCTGGCAAGATTATGGAGCAGATCCTCCTGGAATCTCTGCTAAGGCAAATGGAAAATAAGGAGGTGATTGGAGACAGCCAACATGGCTTCACCAAGGGCAAATTGTGCCTGACAAATTTGGTGTCCTTTTATGATACTGCCACACACTTGGTGGACAAGGGCAGAGCAACAAATGTCAGCTACCTGGACTTGTGCAAAGCATTCGACGCTGTCCTGCATGACATCCTAGTCTCAAAATTGGAAAGTCATGGATTCGATGGCTGGACCACTCAGTGGATAAGGAGATGGCTGGATGGTCACACTCAAAGGGTTGTGGTCAATGGCTCAACGTCCAATTGGTGGCCAGTGACAAGTGGTGTTCCTCAGGGGTCCATACTGGGACCAGTGCTGTTCAACATCTTTGTTGGAGACATGGACAGTGGGGTAGAGCGCACCATCAGCAAGTTTGCTGATGACAGCAAACTCGGTGGTGCAGTCAACACGCTGGAGGGAAGAGATGACATCCAGACAGACCTGGACAGGCTTGAGAGGTGGGCTCGTGCAAACTGCATGAAGTTTAACCAAGCCAAGTGCAGGGTCCTGCACCTGGGACGTGAAAATCCCAAGCACAAATACAGGTTGGTAATGATTCTATATTTTTAAGACGTTTGGTCCAATACGCTGCCTTTTACTGGGATGACTTCAAAGTGCTGGGGCATGGTACTCACTTTCTGTTGATCTCAAAATAAAAACACTCCTTTGACTAGCTCATTTCTTCAGGTTTTACTGCCAGTGATTGAGCCTTGTTTCCAGCGTATGTTCTTCCTTCCTGCTAAGTTCGGTACCAACAGTTCTCACCAAATCAGGCGCATCCCTGCCAAAATTTCTTTGTGTCTCTTCTAATGCCAACATTTTCTTTCTGATTCTCACCTTCATTAGTTCCACACAGTTTTTCAGTCTTCAGAAATGATGGACAATGGGTGTGGCTTGAAACCTGAACTGGAAAGGACGATCAGCAGATCTGTTCCCTTTCTTATCTCATATATTCTCACAGTTGTTGTACATGTTTTGTTTGTTTGTTTCTTTTTTATTTCTGGTCTTCTGACTGAATTGCTCATAATATGGTTTTCAGAGATCTTCACAGTGCAGGTTAGGTGCTTTTTCATAAGCTCCTGCAAAGCCTACTTGATTGCTCATTTTTCATGACCTCTGTCCTCTGCTTTTGGGGGTTTGGTTTTGTTTTGTTTTTAAAAAAGGCATTAACTCCTTCTGCGAATTTGTTTTCTGATATTAAGCCTTCATTGTCCATGCTCAGCTGTCAGGCTGGCACGTAAAAGCTTTCCAACAGTTCTTTCAATCCTTTCTTCAGATTGCTTAATTTCAATTACATAATTCTCCCTAACTGCATATAGGTGTAATGCATTAGAATATTGCCATAGAATCTGACTTTTCATTCATTCCATTTTGCTTGCTGCTTACAATCAGGGTGCTCAAAATTCTTTTAACGTACTTATTCTGTATGCAAAACTGCATGTGGTGAACAAATTGCAGTCATTGTATCACAAGTTTCAGGAAGGACTATGCAAAATCACTTTTTTCCCCTGATATCTGAAAGGATTTGATTTCCACTCAGAATATATAACCTTCCTAAGCCATGTCTGCATGTTTTACATAATGATTATAATTCTGTAATGTTATTTTTGTGTAGACATTATACACACCACATGTTCTAATAAAAACCACTGGCTGTAGCTGAGTATCTGCACCACTTCATTTTTCTGCTCTTGTAGGAACAATACTTGTACTGTTTTACTACATTTTCTGTGTGTGTTATGGTTTTATGTCTTTGACATGAAACATGTATTGCTGTTATTTTCCATTAGAAGCTTTTTGTCCCCCGTTTCTTTTTCCATTGGCTATTTCTTCAATCCTTATCCTTTACTATTCAGGGTTAAATAGAGGTGGGGGAGGGCGTAAAGAAGTTAATAAGTTGTAACTGGAAGAGCGTAGACTATCCTTTTTGGGAGGAAAAAGCTTTTCCCCATGCCTGTCATAAGTGTATTGGTTTACAGGGAATAAACCCTAGGTAGCTAAAAAAGCTCTGTTGCCAGGTGAGATCTTTCCCCCTTGTGAGAGTGGAAACGTCCTTTGATGACTCAGGACAACCTAGAGAGATGTTGTGCCTTTCCTGATGCAGAGAGGTGTTGCAGGGAAACAGGAGGGTGTAGATTTCCTCATCAGCAGCCAACTCCTTTCCCACTGCGGGCTGATCTTCCACCACCGAGTCCACCTCCGTAGCAGCCACGTTCTGTTGTAGCTGTGTCTGGGTGCTGATGGCATGTTCAGGCTCCACGCACTTCCAGTAGGTCAACATTGTGAAACAAGGAGGCCATGGGATGAGTTTCTAGCCCTTAGGAGGAGGGGGACAACCAGCTCTGTCCACAGCATCTGTTACAGCAGGTTTGTCCCAGGGTGAGCTGATCTGCAGCACCACCTGGGAGTGGGCTTGCCAGGAGGATCAGGGTTCTGTTCTTGAGCTCCAGCTTCTCTGTTCAGCAGTGCAAACACTTCCATCTGAAACAGAGACAAAATGGGGACCGTGTTATACACCCTGGAGCTAGAGAGGTTGGGAGGTATCATCTCCTTTTTCTCATACGTAAAGTCAGTGCTGTAATGATATTTGTCCAACTCTTAAGGAGATGACAGAGAAACCACAGGATAATTTTTATTTTTCAGTGACAAACTGGAGGTTCAACATTTTCAGTCACATCCCAGAAATGTATAGATTTCACCCAGAACTGGTCATGATTTGATAGAAAGATAACATTTCCTGGCAACAGCTCTGCTTGATATGGAATTTAACTGTTCAAAATTTTCAGTGAGACTTCGCTGAAATTTTTCAGATAGTTTGTTTTTCGATCTACAACTCTATTCAAGGTGAATTAAGATGACCTCCTGAAGAAAATACCACAATTAGCTTTTTTTTTTTTTTAGTATTACTTGAGTTTACCTAAAAAGAGCTAAAATCTTTATGAAGTAATTCTCTGCAACTTGATGCTATTTAAACATTTAAATTTAAATTTGGGAGCTTACTGCAGTTTAGTTGCTCAGCCCTTGGCAGGTCAGCGGAAGAAAAGCTTTGTTTCATCCAGCTTAACTTTTTAGTCATTTGGACGTGAAAAGAGACTGCAGTCTCTCAGTCCAGCACCTGTGACACCAGGCAAAATGAGTCTGAGGCTGGGAAATGAAATTCTTTGCATCAGTAAAAAAAGCCTAAGGAAAATGTGTGTCCGTTTTCTATTAGGAAGGGTGCCAAACAGCTTCACAGTTTTTTCTTAAAAACCAAACAATCGTTTGGAGAAGACATAAATGAGTTAATTTTCAGCTTTTGGAATGGGTAGATTAACAGGTTGCAGCTCCTACAGAGACGTCAATAGAAGTGCTTCACAGGCCCAAACCCTTAAGTCAGTTTTTGCAAGCTAAAATTTAAGCTGGTATAACCGTATGGTTCATTTTTTGTGTAACATAAGATGAATTTTTCAGAAGAGGTATAAAGTTGGGGGAGAGAAGGGGTCTTTGTTGTCACAAATCTCTTTGGACATCAGCAAACAGAGGTGAGGAAATGAAAAAGACAGGAGCATTGATCATGCAAGTCTTTGGCTGTTCCGCTGAAGAATAAACTAGAGACCGATGAGCACTAGAGGCCAGCTACGACAACTATGCATTTAATTCCAATGTGTTTCTAGATCTTCATGGTACTGCCCTGCCATACATTTGTCAAAGGATACTTAACGCCAAAGTATCTTGGTTGCCCAGAGAGATGGTGGAATATCCATCTCGGGAGACATTCAAAACCCGCCTGGACAAGTTCCTGTGCAACCTGCTCCAGGTGGACATGCTCTGGCAGGGGGGTTGGACTAGATGATCTCCAGAGGTCCCTTCCAACCCCGTATCATTCTGTGATTCTGTGATCTTGGGTAACATAATTCTATATTGTCCTCTATTTCTATGAAGCTAAAAACCACCAACCTTTTACTTGTGCAAATTATTTCTGAAATCCAGAATCACAAGGCGGCACTTATAAAAATATCCTGTGACTTACTTAATGGAAAGACAACTGAATCTAAGTAATTTCTTTGGCCTACAGTTCAGAAAATGAGTGTATCCTGTGTACATCCAGGACTCCCAGTAACAACTATGGCCATCTTTGGAACTATAGAAACAAATGGCAACTTAACAATGCCTTTGACTCATTTTTAATCAGATAACATTTGGCTGAGGGTTATTTTCTTGGTTTTGGATTTTTATGGAGTTTTTTGGTTTTGGTTTTTGCTTTAGGCCTTTCTTTTTCATTTAACTCTTTCAAATCATACTGTATTCTCTTTTATTTCAAGCCTCATTTCACATCTTCATGCGCAAGGTCAAAGAGTCTAAGTCTAATAAGTATAGTAGTGGTTTGCCCTTTGGATATGCAATACGTGCACTTGTGTTCTTGTCTTCCACCCCTCAGCTTGCTTTCCAAATGGCACCCAAGAGATTAATAACCATTTGAGTTGATGCTTAAGTTAAAACTCCAGTTCTGGCTTCTGTGCAATAGAATTGTGTGTGTATGATACCGTGGAAGCTGATAGTCCGAGCATTAAAGCTTTTTATTAGCTTTCACACATGGATTGTTTGCTATATGGGGTTCTTAAAAGATTGGTTTTATTTTGTTATCCGATTTTGATAAATTAGCATAAAATATTTCGTAGTTCAGAACAAACCAGCAAATGGCTTTCAGTGATTATATTCTGCATGTACAGTCACTACATGCAAAGCACAGCACAGTTAAAACCTAAAAAATTTCACGATAAATAAAAAAAAAAAAGATGAGAAAAAATCCTTTCTTTGCTCACTTTAAATATTACATGATTATATACTACTGTGCTGACTATCTATCTGTTACTCCACACATATGCTTTTCGTGACTCTGGGTAATGGGTTAAATGCCTGGGGGGGCACTGTCTCTACTTAAAATCATGCAGAGGATGACAGGACAAGAGGAGGAAAGGATGTAGTAATGCTAAGCTATCTCATCCCTTTATGATCCTGGGCTACCTATGGAACCACATGTATTTTTGCAGCCTTTGGCTGAAGTCTCCATTGCTGGGGGGATCTGTGGGGATCTTAAGGTTACAGAGAATTTCACCAGTGGCATATGCTACACCCCCCAGTCTCACATGCATTCAAATGCCCACTCCTACATCCGATTAACATAGCTATTCTTTATAAACAAACAAAAAAATATTTAAAATAACTAGGTTAGGTGGTTACAAAACTGCAATGTTTATTACCTCACTGCCAGAATAGAAACAGGAAAGCTCGGCAAAAAAAAATGAAAGAGCCTTTTTTTTTTCCTGAAAAAACGTATGAACTATGACTGAAAAGGGATCCAAATTTTAATAAAATAAAGAGAAATTTGGGGTTGGATCAGCTCCTCCAATACCATAAATGGAAGGGTTTCTCTCAGGTGAGGAAGGTACCCAAAGACACTGACCCTTCTAAGTAGGCCAGAAGAAAGAACAGGCATATGAAGCTGAGCTTAGTTTAGGGAGAGGGAGAGAAGTTCTGAAGGGAAACAAAGGCTGAGGCAGACAAGTAGAAAGAGAAGCTTGATTTCTGCAGACTTGGCACTAACCGTAAAAGATTTTTTGCATGCATATATTTAACTGCTAGACATATGCATCCTAAAAAAAGTAACTATGCAAGGTATCTCAGAGGAGTCCTTACACTTGCCCATTTTAAAAGCATAGCAACGATGAGAACGATTTTTACGCACTTTTGAGGGGGGGACTGGTTTTGTTTGCAACATTCAGTGGTGACCACCAGCAGGCTATATGGCTGCTTACTCAGTTGTCCTCCCTTCCCATCAAACTTATGCTAATCCTGCTTTATCTGCATTAGAAAGTCTGGTAGAAGTTGGCCAGTAAAACCAGTTCATGGGTTAGCACTGTACAGTGAGCCAGGTGTTAGCTCTGGTGAGAAAAGAACTTCTTCCTTTCCCTTCCTGAGGGCCAAAGAATCTCCCTGTGCACATCCTGTGTGCTTTGGGGTATCATAAGAAAGACAGTTCTCAAAGAAACATTTTTCACCTTAAGGTGCTGATTCGTGGAAACTTCTATGTTCACAGTAAAGAACTGGTTTCAAGAAATTTCCCACTTTATAGAAATGATGGAAAAAAAGACCAAAATTCTCAAAAGGGTATGTATTAGCAACTGCAAAACAAACGGCTCTTTTCAACTCAAGCCAAATTTTTGCTTTCGAGTGTAAATTAATTTAGAGGAATAAACACATTAATGCTCAGACTGGAAAAAAATTGTCAAATTATTGAACCAAAATTTCTCGGATGACTAGATTTTTATTTGAAAATTGATATTTTCATTACTTTACTTTTCACTCCAATTCAAGACTGGATCTCCTTTTCTATCTAATAAAAGAAAAAAAAAATCTTTTTTCTTCTCTAGCTGTATTATCTAAATTACCTTTTTTTTAATGGCTCTGTAATTAGGCACTACAGAAATCAATTCTTTTCTGGCATTGCTTCTTTTTTCAAAGTAGCTTTTAGTTTCGATATTCAGAATGAACTCTCTTTCCATTGGATCATGGCATATTTTAGCTTTTACCTAAAAGCATGTACTGAATGTCCTTGCCCTTACTAACAAAGTTTCACTGTACTTTGCAAGTGAACATTATAGTCACTGAAGACAATACAAGTCAACAACCCACAACTAATATGACTTTACAAACAGTGTACAGGCCATGCTGCACACTACATTTGCGCGGTAACATTCAAATGAAAACCCCCACCTTTTTCTCCTCCACGAATACTATAGTGCGCAGTGGAGCCACGACTCCAATTATTCTAAGAGGAAACCAAGGTATTTGCCTCTCAAAAAAGATTAATTTGTTAATAACTTTTATTGTTTTACTTTATTTTTATCTCATTTCTCAGTAGAGCCAGGTATGTGGATCAAAAGTTTTACAGCTGCCTGCTTTGCTTAATGCCCTGCAACGAATGCCTTGCTTGCCGTTATCAATTTACTGCACATTGTACAATACTTCTCTTTTTAAAAATAATTAAGCAAAAAAAAAAAAAAGAAAAATGGCCCCAGTTGTACATGCTAACATGCCTCCTATTGAGTTTATCTTCAAGCAGCTTGCATAATTACTTTCATTCAAGTTCTTAGAGTATTTTAGCATGGAATGGTTCATTTGAAATATGTGTCTATCAATGAGTCTTGAATCTCCAAGATGCACCAGGTGAGAGAAGAGAGCACTTGGCACCTCGCTGAATAAGGCTGCACTAATGAAGGTGAGTTATTCAAACAGTTCATTTTCACTCAGCCATGTATTCTTGATATTATTATTACGGTTACATATTTATTATTGCATTATCAGTTATTAAGAGGAGAACAGAATGGACCATATTTCTATTTCCCTGCCAGTGGGTATAAGTGTGCTGCTAATCCCACAGCCACCTGAAGCAGCTGGTGTTTTCTCTGTATAGACTCCCCTGCTTCTGGTTTTGAGCGTGGGAGTTTTGGTTTTGTTCTCTGTCCCTGATGACTTATCACTGGTTTACAGCCAGCGTATGGGGGAGTCTGTGACATTTAATAGACACAAACTGTGAATGAAGTGGTGCTGTACCCCATATCAATGTGTAGTAGAAATCTCATCTTCATCATCTGATGTTAAAACTTTCTGAGGATAAAGTAAATAAAAGCAGATGTCTGGATTTCACTAAGTTACTATTAGCAGCATTTTGGTTACTGTCATTGCAATAGATAAAGGATGCCCCCTTGTTGAAAGCCCATGAGGGACTGAGCAGTTCTAAATACACTATGATCTCCAAAGATAAGACAAACAAATGTGGTTTTAGCCCCTATGGGTTGGTGATTTGGGCATCCTGTTGAGAAATCCGATCATCTGCACTGGTACTCTCCATGCAACTATTTCTCTCCTCTAGGAAACCATCTCAACAGCTAAGTATTACACTACGCTTAGAGATAATGCACCCTCTACATCTCTTTTTTTTGTGGCCCATTCTGTAAATAACATCAAAAGTCAGAGAAGACTCTGTAAAAAAGCCAAGATTTAACCTCAGCCTCCTAAATTCCAGTTCACTGTCCTACCAAATAAAGGCTTCCATGTCTACAAGAAAAATAGCTAATACATTAGGTTTTAATTCTACCCTATGTTTATTTAAACTGAAGAGAGCTGTGCCATGTGATATAAATCTCAAGTGTAGGTACAAAGAGCATTAAAAATATCTATGTGAATTTTTATGTACAGAATTTTCCATGGCCCCACGAAAGGCTGACCTGGGAGCAGCTACTAATAAATATGCAATTTATTAGGACAAATGTAAAAATTTACCTGTGCTTCAAGTGAACCATTTATCAGTACATCAGTACTTACATGCAGTAACAATGACTGAATCTTCCTTTTCAAACTTTAGTTTAACTAAAGAGGTCTCTGTGTTATAAGCACACTCTGGTTTGGTACTTTACTTTAGCAGCATGAATCCACTTTTGAAGGTGAGAATAACACAATATGGTCCAAAGGTATCTCATTTTCGCTGACATAATAATACATCTTTCCTTCACTGGATAAGTGTGTAGAAATGTGAGGTGAAAGGTGACTCATGGACCCACAGTGGATAGTTCTTCCGTAATACGTTCACAGAAAATGTGAAGAGTCCCTGCAGACAGCGAGTCAGAAAACAACCACAGGGCAGCTGTGCCTAAACTCAAGACATTTGAATCTTGGTCTGAGCTTTCCTTAACACTGATAGGATGAGCAACAGTGTGAAGAGAAGATGCAATTCTCAAAATTAAACATTGTTTTCCTTTTGTTGCTTACCAAGAGAAATTTCCTTAAGCAGCCTTTTAAATGAAGGTAGATGTATTGGGTTTGTGTGGCAAGGTTTTGGTAGTGGGGGAGGTGCTACAGGAATGGCTTCTATGAGAAGCTGCTAGAAGCTTCCCCCATGTCTGACAGAGCACATGCCAACTGGATGCAAGACAGACCTGCTGCTGGCCATCAGTGACGGTGGTAGTGCCTCTGGGATATAATATTTAAGAAGTGGAAAAAACATATTTGAGAAAGGAAAAAAAACCTCTTGCACAACAGCAGCTGGAGAGAGAATATGTGAAAGAAACAGCTCTGCAGACACCCAGGGCAGTGAAGGAGTGGGAGGAAGTGCTCCAGTCCCTGGGGCAGAGATTCCCTGGCAACCCATGGTGAAGACCATGGTGAGGCAGGCTGTGCCCCTGCAGCCCATGGAGGTTAATGATGGAGCAGTTATCTACCTGCAGCCCATGGAGGACCCCACATCAGAGCAGGTGAATGCCCAAAGGAGGCTGTGACTCCATGGGAAGCCTGGACTGGAGCAGCATCCTGGCAGGACCTGTAGTCCCACGGAGAGAAGAGCCCATGCTGGAGCGGGTCTGCTGGTAGAACTTGTGACCCCATGGGGATGCACGTTGGAGTAGTCTGTTCCTGAAGGAAGGCATCCCGTGGAAGGACTCGCTTTGGAGTAGTTGTGAAGAACTCTAGCCCGTGGAAAGGACTTAATGTTAGAGAAGTTTGTGGAGGAGTGTCTCCTGTGGGAGAGACCCCATGCTGGAGCAGGGGAAGAGTGTGAGGAGTCATCCCCCTAAGGAGGAAGGAGGGGCAGAAACAATGTTTGATGAACTGACCACAACCCCCATTCCCTGTCCCCCTGCATTCCTGCAGGGGGGAGGTAGCAAAAATGGAAGTGAAGCTGAGCCCGGGAAGAAAGGAGGGGTGGAAGGAAGACATTTTAAGATTTCTTTCTTATCTTCTCATTACACTACTCTGATTTTGGTTTGCAATAAATTGAATTAATTTTCCCTGAGTCAAGTCTGTTTTGCCTGTGATGGTGATTGGTGATCTCCCTGTCCTTATCTCAACCCTCAAGCCTTTCATTGTATTTTCTCTTCCCTGTCCAGGCGAGGAGTGAGAGTGATAGTGGGTGATAGAGCAGCTTTGGTGGGCACCTGCTGTCCAGCCAGGGCCAACACACCACAGTAGAGTACGTGCTCAGTTCAATAGACTCTTCCGCATACTCTGGATGTAAAGCTGTTATGAGTTTCCAGTTCACATTCCTTCATTGCCATTCCCAAGAATGGGACACCTTGTCTGTATGAGGTAATTCAGAATGAGACTCATTTAATGTAACTTTGGATATCTACAATGCTGAAAGCTGGATATGAACTAGTTACTTTAGGATGCTGTAGAGTCAACAGAGAAATAAACACTACAGCATGACTCCTCTAATGAAAATGTCTAGTTTAGGATGAAATAAATAGCATGCCCTGAAGGGCTTGTATCTCTTCAACGACTCTATGGGGGGTCACCAATGAGGAGCTCAGATGCAGCCATCGACTTCTGAGCAATTGAATTCCACCCCTGCATAGGTTCAAGGAGAAAGTCTAAGCTTACTCTATCCAGTTAAAAATTAAAATGTTCTCTTGCAGTAATGGAAAGTATTATTAATAGATGAAACAATTATCAGAATCTTCCTTTATTTCATCAGCTAGGTTGTGAGGTTGCCTAATCTACAAGCTACCTCAGAGCCGGCATATTCTGAAAAGCTCTTGAGAAACAACTTTCTTTATCCTGTTACTGAAAACAGCAACTCCACAGTTTGGAGCTGAGGTTCTGAGTATTTTTTGCTTTTCTAGTTAAACTGCAAACCCCCTCTCACAGACAAATGGTGTCTCTCCTGTTAATCATTTAAAATGCCTGGCCTCTCTCCCCAATTTAACATTACTTATCATCTATGAAATGTGTATAGCAATATTCACCCTAGTCTTATTGTGAATATTAAGAGGAAAGTCTTAATATGCAGACATGCTAATTCTTAGCATATCTACATTCTCAAAAAAAAAAAAAAAAGTGCTTGAATATATGTGAATGAAAAAGTCAGAGAGGAGAGTTAGTGGATCCAGTGCTAAGAGCCATCATTTATTAGACTCCTTCAGAGACAGGATTTCCTAATCTGGAGCAGGCTGTCTTTAAGGCGTAGACATCTTATTTTGAACCTATCTAACTAAATGCATCCTTCCATTTTTCTCCACCTAAAACCATTATCATTTGTCTTTCTTTATCTCTAATATGCTGTGTAACTGACAATTTCCTTCTGCCTTCACATTATAACAAGCAAACACGCTCCCTTCAATCTCTCTCCCCTTTGCTGCCAGCCCTTCCAGCTGGAATTCCTTGTTGTACGTTCACTCTTGATCCCTTCTGCAAAGGTCAAAATCATCATCTGACTTCACAAAGTCAACACAGATTAGTATAAAAAAACTCAGATATCTTTCACAATCAGTTACTTTCCACACCATCATACATTTTTATTTCTCCAGAAAGAAAACATCCCTAGCATGTCACGATGCCTCTCCAGAAGAGTGCTGTAAGAGTCTACAGCGCACAACCCACTCTCTCCCAGACTGGTGAGGGGCAGAAAGTTCCCCTTCGTTCGTTAGCCTCCTCTGCTCAGTGCACTAATTCTGCCTGTGAAATGTGCTACTGTGGACTTTCTGCTGTACAACAGAGAGAGCAGGACACCCTGCTCAGGCGCTGTGCGCACAGCACTATGAAATTCTTCAGTAGATCTTCTCCATCAGCTTTAATTTCTGCAGCTTTAAATGGGGTTAGTATCATTCAGGAAGCTTTGTCATGTTTTGTCATTTCTGCCTTTTCTCAGTTATTTAAGGATGGGTATTTATGCAGGCTATGAAAGAGATCCTTCCTTGTGACATCCCACACAAAGAAACTGGAAGAACTGAAAACTGGGAATTTATTTCAACTTTCAACTTCTGATCTTTCAACTATTATTTATCTATCAGACGATGATCATCATCATATACCTCCTTTAAGTGCCTTTTGTTGAGGGCATTTAACTAAAGCCTTTTTGGAAATCCCACTATATCTACCCAAGCTCCCATATGTTTGTGATTCCTTCAGAAAACTGACAGATTTCCAACACCTGACCACATCTTCCACCTCTGCTCTTTACGAAAGCCTCCACCAGCCTGCCCAGCACAGACACCAGATGTTGTTCTCTGTAGTTCTACAGATCTTTCCCAGACTACTTCTCTCACATTTGCACATTCCTCTGCCAGTTTTGAACAATTAATGGTTAAATATTTCATCCTTGAATTATTTTAGGGATCTAAGGTGAATACGGTAATGCCTTGGCTATCTGGGAACAGCAGTTCATTTGTTGTTCTGTTCAAAATTTCCTCTGCAGATGTTTCAATATACGGATTTTTGAACCATCTCCCACAAGGATGGTTTCCTTTGTGCTAAACAAACTTTTTCGGTTCCTCCATGGCAAACACAAATATCAAGAGTTCATTCATTTGTTTGGTCTGCTGCAGGGTAAGTGGTCTATAATCACACCATTTACATTTTGGCCACCTATTAGCCTTGCAGCCACCAGCTTATTGGAAGCCTCCTGTATGTGATGTGTTTCCAAAGGATTTATTTATTAAATTGCATTTATTTATTAATTCTCGAGCAATTCGTTACTTAAAATCTTCTTTTTTTTTTTTTTTTTTTTTGGAGATGACTGCCTTTTTATTTGATTTGCTATATTTTATGTTCTTCTATAGTTCCTTGTTTGGAAAGGACATCATTCAGTCTTCGAATGATGAATGGTTCATTCTTTGCATGAGAATATATCGTTCCTGGAATGATACGTAGTTATTTTGAATAGCCTTTTTAACTTTTAAGTCACTCCTTACTCCCAATGGCTTGGATTTTATTGGATTTTATTTTAAGTTCATTGCTTTAACAGGATATTTTTTAAGGCATTATGTGCACTTCCTCTGAGATTCCAAGATGGTATTTTTAAACAAGGCGTATCTGTACATATATAGCCTTTTGCTGCCCCTTTTAATTTCTTTTAAGCAAGATTCTTTTTTTATTTTATTTTTTTTATTTGCTAGTTTTGGAAATTAAAACACTATGATGGCGTTTGAGGGGTTTTGCTGTATTTTCTTTTGGTTTTGTTTTGTTTACTTCTGTTGTTCCTGCAGTTATGTGCTTTATAGTCACGGGTACAAAGTAGCACATGGACAACACTGCTTTGAACCAGGACCTGCACACGGGTCAGGACAACCAGCTGTGTGTTTCCTCATGAGCTGCCATTTGCTGCAGTCGTTAACATCATGGCTAAAAATTTAGTCCCAGTATCACACTCCAAAGAAAGATTTATCCAGACCATACAAAGGTAATTAGCATCTTTCGTTATTACTATGTTCCTGTCTTGAGAGACCCTCTGATCTCCTAAAACATGTGACAGTCAGGGTTGAGAGGTACAGAGATCAGCAAAACAGTTCAAATGCAAGAGATTTCCCAGTTTCACCTTGGAGCTTCAATCTGTGTGGACTCTGTGCTATTTATTGAAAGTTAGAAGTTAGCGTAAATTATGCAGTCTCTCAGATAGTTGGCTACAACGAGCTGCCTCCATTAATTCTTCATTCATCTTCCCATATGTACAATTTTTTGCTAATTCAACCTTCTCACATCTACACTAGTGAAATTAAGCCCTTTCAAAAATCATACGGCAACACAGCATAAAATCTTTTAACAAATTTTTCTTTTTCAAGGGTATCTGAGATCTCTTGGATCATTAATGGATCCAGCTTCCCACATCACATGATAATTGCAGAGACCAAAGATACTCCAATTAAATCAATATAAGGCTGTCACCATTTTTGTAAAGAGAAATTTCCCACCTTCTACATGCCATCTTGAGATCAGCTACTGTGTTAACAACTAACATCAACATGACTTTGCTCATGACAAAAATGTGGCAGACAGAGAATTTGCTTAGCACAGGGAAACAGGGAGTGAGCTGTCTCTATTATTTTCAGGGACAGCTATTTGATTCATCCAAGGACAGGTCACACAAACCATCCAGCTTTTCCAAAATATCGCGTCCAGATATCCAACACTTGATGCTCGCTGACAAGTAATAGAGCATGAGCAATTTGACAACAATTGTGGAAGAGTCCTCCCATTTTACATATTAATCTTAGGCTAGTAGAAAACAATTTCTAAGAGGGGTTTTTGCTGCAAAAAAGATTAATTTTAATGGCAGGAAAAAATTTCATCACTCCTAAGTCTATTCCAGTTACCAGAATAAAAAGCTGTTAGAAATAGCTAAATACAAATAATAATAATAATAATAAAAAAATTAACAACAAACCAAACCTCAACCAATGTAAAACACATATAGAAGATTTTATGAAACCACTTTATGAAAAGATATGGCCACCATTTGGTGAATAGTGTGCAAAATATTCATACGGGGCTCTTCAAAATGCATTATTTTGAGACCATTACTGCTGCACACGGCTTTAATTGAACTATTTTAATAACTTTCTCTTCTACAATGCCTCTTATAAGCAACACACAAATTGGACTCTGGCATCATGATGTGCTTTGCAATTACACATATACATAATAAATACACAAAGCTATACTGCTTTTCTTGCCTTGTCACACATACATCTTTTTGTCTTTTTATGGATCTGCTTTTGCTGACTTTATTGTAAAATTAGATTTGGTAAAGGTCATTATAGTAAAAATAATAACACTTCTCCATATATTCACTTAAATCCTCCTTAAGTATAGAAATGAATGAGAGAAATCTGGTTCCAACTGAGACAGGAAATGTCTTTGCTGACTTGGCATCATATTTATTTCAAAGAAGTCTAGGGGTGAGCTTGGGAACTACAGATTAATATATTTAATACAGTATCAGACAAACTAGTAAAAAGCTACAATAAACAACAGAATAGTAGGAAATTGATCAATAAGGTATATTGGGGAAAAATTCTCTCACCTGTTTTCTTTCCCCACACATCTCTGATTGTACAATGGCCTAAGTTGATGGACAACATGCCGTTCCAACAGCAGAAGAGCAAGAAAAGCCTGGTTTCCTACAGGTTTGTGTCCTGTGCCTCCATATTCTCCTCTACCCATTTCCTAATCTTCTCCCTCCCATCCCATATCCTAGCTGCTCTCGGTGATATAAACCACCAGAGCTTTGCAGCTGAAGGCACGGGGTACGTCCTTGCTGACTGGCCTCTCGGCAGGTGAAACAGAGCAGTTCACTGCTGAGTTTGGGCTGAAACACTTTCCTGGGGCTGTGCTTCAGGAGCCTTCCTGACCATCATAAGGTGGCCCTGCCGCTAGAAGAAGCAGGACCTTTTTCCTTGCTACTGCCCTCTTCACATGTGCCCCTGTAAGCACTGATGTATTTTTGTCCAATTTTTTGTCCATTTATTATTTTTCAGTTGGCTTGGTTCCCCAATCTAGTTCAGTGCTAGTTCAAATTTAGGGAGGGAAGGAAAGCTTTCAGTGATATTGTCAGCTAATGTCAGCTTAAAACGAAAATGCCTGTCAAAGTAGAGGCTTAGTTTAAGCATCTACGAGAAGTCAACCACCAGCAGTTGTGAAATGCCTAACTTTTCTGAAGTCACTACCCCTGTGTCAAATTTGGTAGTGCTCAATGAATTTAAACATTTAAAAGTTATCAAGAAGAAACTAACAAATGGATGAACTGGCAATTACAGCACGTAAGCCCACTTCTTTAGGAAAATAAGTTATAAATATATATATGTGTGTGTGTCTGTGTATACATATGCACGCAAACACACAGAGACATCCATCTGTATGTCTATACATACACTTAATGATAGGCTGGAAGGCTGTGGCTAGAAGGTGAGTATGCTTCATGGCACACCGTGTAATCATGGTGCCCAGCCTGTTCTAAGTAGGAGCTTGGCTGGAGCTCCCTCCTGGCAACCCATGTCCACCTGGGTCATGTCTGGGAGAAGGGACAGAGTATCAGGGCATACACTGGGCCCAGTGACTGACTGGGAATTTTCTGATTCCTTGGCATGGATATAATCTGAAGAATTTTTTCATACTTAACAAAGAGATTTTTGGAACAATTTTGGACGGCTGACTAAAAATATCAGCACAGTACCAAATAACACTGGGGAACTATTAGGGATATATACTTTCCAGGTACAGCTGTCTCTTGAAAAGCACATGAAACTCTAAATCCCTTCCTCAGTAGGGATACAGCAGAATGTGAAAAGTACAGATAAAGCTATCAAGAATGATTAGAGGCAGGAGAAAGCTCACATATGGAGTAGGAATGATAAAGATTAGGACTCTCCAGCTGCAAAAAAAAGCCACGTGAAGGTGATACACAGTAAAGGGCCTTATTTACAGTGCTGGAAAATGCTTTGCCGGTAGTGGTGTGTGGGGACACATCAGACTGAATTCCCATGTTCCCCAGTGTACTAAAACACTCTTGTGGTCACCTCCGATAGCAGGACACTCAATGCCAATACCAACCAGCTGGTTTCTTCCAGCTTTATGTTCTACATAATGAGGCAGTAAGCTCAAAGCAGTGAAAAGGGTGCCCTTTCTCATACAACACATAGTTACATTGTGGAATTTGCTCCCTCAAGAAGGTTGGGTGCTAAGGCTCTTTCAGATTCCAGAGAGCATCAGATATATTCAGGCTTCCACCAGTGCCAGTTAGACGCAATGGGCTTGACACGTAGCCTGCCTTGGGATATCCCTAAAACGGTGGTGAGATAGCACACTCAAAGACAGTTCACTCATTCTTTTTTAAAAATTATTTCCCTAAATCTCTGTAAGAAGCAGTGTACTGGGTGACATGTACCTAAGGTTTGACTTTGGTATGACCACTGCTATTTTCCTGCAGTTGTGTTGAGGAGTGGGAAACAAGAGAGGTTTGTCTCTGTTGTGCACTGTTGAATGGTGTGTCATGAAGAAGACAAATATATAAATGGTCTATGTTATCGCTCCCCAGCGCTGGCTACGTAAGAGAAATGTGCTGCCATTTTGATCCTAGGAAAGAGCAAGAACCCCACTGTGGTTTTCAGAATTACTCAGTTACTGGATTTGAGACTCTGGTTCCTTTATCACTCTGCTTCCATAACGAATAATACAAACAGTGCTTTAACGACCTGGGCTAGACATCCTTTCTGCTGTCTCAGATAGGATCATCATTTTCAGAGAGTCTGGAAAAAACCTGAGCCTTCCCTTTTTTCCCTGTACCACTTGTAGCTTTGGGACTCATCTGCACAGAACAAGGCAGTGGAAAGAAGAGGATTCCCTTTTGTGAACATGGCAGGGTAGGCAGATGATTCAAAATGTAATCATATACATAAATACGTACAGACATATGTAACTATACATATATATACACAATTTATGCAGAAGATCTGTGAAGATCTATATTAAAATAATGTTAAGATTTTGAAGAAAAGCTCTTAAAAGTTAAAAAATTCCATCATTAATCCTGAACAGTGTTTACATTGTTCAATCCTTCACATGAATTTAAGATAAGTTCATGGGATTTTTTTCCACAGGATCTTGCCCTATTAAAGCAGATGGTTGCTTTAAAATTAATAAGCAGTTATTTGTTCAATAGTTAGAGTTCAGTCTCTTGCCCTGAGCTTTATTTATAGCACACTACACAAGTACTGCCCTGAAAATTTATTAACTTCCTTCTGGGTAGAAGCAGTTGAAAATCTTCCAATAAAAAATACCCTTTTGTCAAAATAAAAACTTTCTATGGCAGTCTTTCACCATAAAGAAATTTAATTCTGAAAAACAGGGAAAGACAAAAGGAGAGAAGGAAAGACGGGATGAAAAGAAAAGAAGAAGGAAGGAAGGAAGGAAGGAAGGACGGAAGGAAGGACGGAAGGACGGAAGGAAGGAAGGACGGAAGGAAGGAAGCCCTATTTTAAAAGCATTTTGTTTATGTTGGAATTTTTTTTATATTTTCAAAATGGAACATATTGTCTTCTGTCATTAAAAACAAAATGTACTCTTGTACATATATACTTATAAATTAAATCAATCTCCAAAGATTTGACTTTTATGACAGAAAGAACACTTTAAGCTTCAATTTTTTTTTCCAAAAATTTGTTTCACCGAAAGATAAAAATTATTTTATTTTTTTCTAAATTGCAGTGGCATGAAGCTAACTTCCAATTTATTTTTTTTTCATGAACCAGTAATTCCCATAGACCTTTATTTCCTGGTTTTATGATGCTCATTGCTATAGATCCTGAGCGTTTCTCATTATTAATTAGTTTCCACAGTGCTTCTATAGGAGACAGGGGTTTTTTGAAGCCTGCTTTATAAAAGGTCAAGTAAATGAAGGTAAGAAGGGATTCAGATACAACCTGACTGTGAAGGATGAAAGAGAAGCTTTTAAGTGAAGACTATTTAAAATTACCTCAAAATAATCAACATGAACATTTTCCTAACTGTAACCACTTTTCATATACTGGCTTCAGTGAAAGCCAATGAAGCCAGCACCAGCTGGAAAAAGAACTTATTTTTGCCCCTCACTCCCTCCATGGACTATGCCATCATTAGGAAAAGAAACAGTGCAGAAAAATATGAGGCAGCATTTCTGCATTAGGTCACAGCAGAACAGTGAAGGTCCTCTTGCAAAACCAAACTGGTAACACTTCAGTGTTTGTATTCACTAAATCCAGTTTGAAGAACAAATGGAAATATAAACTGGAATAAGCTCTGTGATTTGTCTTATTTTGCTGTGAAATAAAATCTCAACTTTTCATGCAGTTTGCTGCAATGTTTGGCAGTGGATTGTGAACTGCATTTGGAGAGAAGTGACATCACTGTTGTGCCTGCTGAAAAGCTTCATCAAACCTAGAGCTTTCCCCTTCTCTACTCTGCAATGCTACACACCTTTAAGCTACACAGCTACTTTCTTTAAGTAGCTTTTCAACAGCACTTTTGCAACAGAAATACATAAACATGCACATAACACTGAGTTTCATTTGAATGCTGTAGTTACAGGGGTATGCAAAATAGGCATTCGGATCCATCAATCTGACATAAGCAATGACAATATAACAAGGACAAACACGTTAACGTGGAAGTCGTGGCACTACTGAACCAGGAGCAAACTGCTTGCAAATGGATTTATTATGAAACAGTATCACTGATTGCTTCATAGATTACTCTGCGTGGCTGTGCTTTACTTCGGATAAGCACGGCTGTCTGGAAAAGCGATTAGGGATTGCTGGATTTGAAACTGTTAATCTATCAGCAGGAGACACGTCCGCTTATAGTACCATGCACCCAAAACACCTACTGAAGTCTATGGGATCAGGCATAGAAGCTGAGGGCAAAATATTGTCCTACTCGCAACCGGTGGAGAAAGAGAAGCCTTGTTAGATGTTGTAGCAGAGGTAAGAGAAGAGCTTCCTTTTCTGGGACACACACTTCGCAGTGGTGACCTGCTACAGTGAACACTGCAGTAAGTGAAGCAGAAAAAACTGCAGATGTATTAAAATTTCTTTTCCAGCAACAAAAGGAAGTTCCACAGCGAATCTGGTAAAAGTTTTCACCGGATGTTGGTGGATGTTTAATCGCCGAGAGCCGCGAAGGCGCTGGGAAGCCATCTCATCACTATGATTAGTGACTCCAAATCCATCGTGACTGACAGGCACAAAGACGGTGGACACCAATGAAACAAGAAGTTTACTTGGTTTGCTGAAGAAGCCAGGGAAGGGAAAAAATTGTTTCCTGTCATTTCACATAGATTACCTTTCAGCCACTGGGAGATCATCCAAATCTTTCCAGTCAAACAGTCTTTACGTAACCTGGATGATCACCAAACCAAAAGCAGAAAGCAATTACAGGGTGAGAGATGAGAAGGCCAAATCAAAGGAAATGTAACACACAATGCTCTGACTATACAGTGTCCGCTGCTTCCTTGCTCTTGCTGAAGTTGTCGATATAAAACATTCCCTCTGCAGCATCTGTGGCGGAAGACAAATTTTACCAGATGATATTTTCTGACCAGAGGATGGTTATCAAGTTACATACGACTCCTGGTACAGCACAGATGACTTGTTTTGATACACTGCTATCATGGAGAAAAACTAAGATACGCCAGGAACAATTTCCAGCTGATTCCTCACATGCCCACTGCCTTGATATTTTTTATGAGTCCCTGAAGTGATAGAAATGCCAACCTCCATCTTCCCACCAGGAATAAAATCAGGAATGTATGAGTGTGGGTTTCTCAAGGCCAGCTTATTGGGCTAAAGGACAGAAAACACCCCATTTCTGCGGAGACTGTAATCCTTTGCCATGTTGTTCTTTCCCTGGTTCTTGGAATTCATGTTCTCATAACAGGAGAACAGCATAATGGTAAAAATGTGAGCATCACACAATATCTATATTTTAATAGTAAGGTGACGTAATGAAGGAGACAGTCATTCAAACATGTTAGAAAAAAAAGATTTCTAGGTAATACCACAGAAAAAAAATAAATAGCGGGAGCAATAAAAATAATAGTTATCACTATGGATGAATGCCATTACTAGCCCAAAGCTAGTCTACAGTTTTCATTAAGTTATTAAAGGAATTAAAAAAATCCAACATTTTCAAGCAGATACAGATGCAATTTCAGTACGATAGAAATTACGGATTCCATTGGTTTTCCCACTCTTAAAAAGGAAGCTTGCTTTACAACTTCCTAAAACTCAATGAACTTTGTAAAAGCCTGTAAGACTTCCGTTAATAGCTAAGATATCTTCAGATACACGGTCACGATATTTGTATCTTGTGGGGAAAATTCACCCAGGGGTATGTGCTTGGGCATATATAAATTGTGGGCACACTGATCAGCCAAGGGAGTCGTGAGATTACAGCAGAACTCAATTACAAGCGATTGACTCCCATCTCCACAATTCCCCTGGCCTCCTGAACATACCTTGCAATCTGGTATGAAAGTGGCCTGGAATTCAGTGGGGGCTGGGAGCGATGCCAGAAACCATGAGATACCCATCCATATGGAAATATGCAGCCACCAATGCAGCACGGAGCGGTATAGACGCCTGGTATAAATCATAGGTAACATCTAACAGCGCAGGCACAACAGTGGGAGCAGGCAAAGCAGAGATACATCGGTACGGATACACTGATGCAATTATTATTCCAGGGGGGATTCTGAATGTAAGCAAGCCATTAGATGTGATGACAGCTTCTTTGTTTTTTCTTACAGAATTTCACCATAATATACAGACTAAATTTGATTGGAAATGGCAGGATATTTTTTTCTGACAATTCCAGGCATTAAATCATCGCCCTCTGCATGTGTGTGCATGTGTGGTTTCTTTTATGTAATTTTTGTGGGTAGTAAAGAAAGATAAGGATAAATTCTGAGTTAAAATGTAGGAATATATTTCTTTTTTTCTCTTCATCACATTTTTTTTTTACAGAAGAACAAACTGTAAGTTTGATTTTTGTGGAAATTTCTATGTATGTTTATCATAGTATGATTTAATAAATGTCTTTCCTTTTTTGTTTAAAATACCAACTTTCCATTTTGTATTAAAGTTTTAGGGTTCCAAGATTATTATCTATGAGAATCCTTAGACATTAAACACCGTGAAAGTAACACAAACGTCTATGCATACACTTAAAATGTAAAAAGTTCTTCCAGCTAACAAATATACTTACTCTTAAGGAAAATTTCCCTAATTGTTGTCACTTATTGTCTAATGTGCTAACATAGCATCGACATTTAATAGGTGAAGCAAATACATTTTAACAATGTTTTTGAATTTCAGCAATGGAAAACTGTAAGAAGTGGAAAATGGGAAAAACTGCACTAAGTGAATTACTATGAAACTGCAGTGATTCTGTCCACTGCCCTAATTCCTCCCTAAAATCCTTCTTTAAAAAGTAAAGACTCTGGTGTTTAATTTGCTCGTAAGTATCGGGAGGGGGAGTTTTCACTCAGAAATTTATCTCTAAAGTTATTTAAATAGGTTCATCCTGCCTGTGGCATGGAAGCCTTCCTCTTCTATGTTCAGATCAATCTTTCTTCTTCTGTTGTTTTTTCCTCACTTTTCATGACAACATGGTACTTCAACATTGAACTTCCTTCTTCCAAGCCTGCCTATGTGGATATATCGTAATATGGGATATCTGTTTCCTTATGAACCTCTTCCAACTTCGTAGTATTCTTCTCTTCGTCTTTGTAACACTATTTTTCCTCTATGAACTTTTCCACATTTTACATTTTACTATCTCTATTTCCTCCTGTAATCAGTTACGTTCGGATCTTTAAACTAGGTGCAACTGCATTTGATTGATCTTTATTTTCAACTTCTTCAAAAATCTTAATCTCTCCTTTCCTCTATTTTTTTGAAATAGAAGTGCAACTTTATTATTATTATTTATGTTGCAGTTGCAGAAAAATGCAACCTTGCACTGTACAAATATAGAACACAAAACAGTATCTCCTTATCTCAATATCCTTCACTGAATATATCGAAGACTTTTATCCAAGACTACTTAAATTTGCACATTCTTCTTTTAATGGAAAAAAACCCAATCCTCATCAAATGTTTAATTTCTTAAAGCAGCCCTCACGTTTAACCTCCACCTTCTACAACTTCAGCCTTGCTTCTTTCACTTAAAAGTCTGTTCTATTCCACACATGGACATTTAGCATCACTTGAGTATTCACCTAGCCTCCAGCTGCTGGACCAGAAGAACCAGGGGTCTCCTCTAGAGATGTCTATCTCATATATGCCACTCCCACATGAATGGTTCAGATAACCTAAACAATCTCAGTTAGCTCTGGTCACCTATGTTTAGACGACAAGGCATAAGCCCCTACAGTCAATGAAACTTGGGTAGCAGTTCAGATGCCATGGAGGTTCAGTTTGGTCTCCTGGCCTGGTGTCTATTGTAAACTGAAATGTATGATGTTACTCTGCCTGGCCTCCAACTGCCATTCAAAGAGTGACCATCTCTAGCAGGTCCCGTGTGACACCTGCCAGCTCTGTGAGAATGTCTCACAGGCACCCTAGCGCATCTCAACACTCACCAGTGTTCAGGCCAAATGAATCAAGCTCTACACATCACCCTTAGGCTTCACTCATTGCACTGAACAGGCTTTACCTTTCTTGTTTAGAGCTTGGATATCTTGGGATCAATTCAGTCTCTGCAAGCAAAGGTATCTGGTGCCTTTTGAGATGCCCTGAGGCATTCTCACAAGGCTGGCAAGTATGGCACAGGACCTATGGGAGAAGACCCACATGCTTCTGGAAAAGATATTGGAGGCCAGACAGGTCATCGCAAATGGCTGTAAACACCTATGTTTAGGTGACTGAACCAAAGAATAGTTCACATGAAGACACACCATTCTAGGATCTGTGATCCAAATTTAACGTCTAGAATGAGATTCACTCATTTCTTAACTTCACATAGAGCATCATATCTGAGCTAATAACCTACCTTTCCTGCCTCTAAAAAGAAACCAGTGCTTTTTGGACAGCTATTTTCTCATCCTTAGGCAAGAAAATAAATGAGGTGAATCACATCATAGAATTACTTTCATCTTGCCATTAGCTCTGATGAGAGCCCAGATGACAAGCTCAGAAGTTGAGTTATAAAGTAGTTCATGGAAGAAAAATCCATTGAGGCCCATTAAGACAAGACTTCTGGTTCAGGAATTCCCTGCTCTGAAATACGTTAGACATCAACAAAGTTTTATTTAAAGATTTGTACCATGCGTTTGCCATCTCTTTTACTTTCCCTGAGACACCTGGTACTGACCACTGCTGTAGACAAGGTATGGGACAATTCAGGTTTCTGGTGTAACCCAGCACAACATTTGTATGTTCTTACATGAATTGGTATCTCTGTAAATCTGATCATTTCCACCCCTGAAACACTGTCATCTCTAATCCTTCTGGAAGCCTGCTCCATTTCCTATGACTTCTGCCATCCCTTTCCTGTTGCAAGCAATAGCTTTCTACAGAACAAAGGAAACAGTCCCCTCCCCAAAGAGGCAACATATATGGGTTGTAAAGACTAAGTATATTGGGTAGGCATAGCTCTTGAGAACACTTTACTCTGCGAGACAAATGAATATACACTTTCATAGTTTCTTTTACAATACTGCAAAAAAGGTTATGAACTGGAAAAGGCTAGCAACATCAATGCCAGCAACACTTGTATACGTATTTTTTTCCTTAGTTAAGGAGGTGGTTTTATGAAAATAACTCACAGCACACAATGCAAGAAGTATCTGCACTTCCATTAACTTTAGCAACCTGACCTCTGCACTGATGGAACCAGTTAATTCCAGCAAACCTTTAAAGTAATCCAAGGTACTTCAGTAACCATGTAATTACTTAAGCACTTAAAATACCACAACAATGAGTGCTGTGGTGGGTTAAATGGTTGAGGTGACCTTTGTTGTGGACCCTTCATACACTGACATCTAGAAGAATATTGCCCTAATGTTCAGGCATGCTGAGATACCATACTATGAACTGAAAACCATGAGAACTGCCAATTCTCAGCAGCTCTAAAAAACACTCCCAGGTGAGACAACTTGGGATCTCCCTCTATGTAGCGTTAAGAATGCTATGTCAGAGTATAAATGATTTGAATGTTTACAATTGTGTTTACTCCCTTCTGCCCTGCTACTGATTTAAAACCCAGAGAGCAGGACAAGGGATGTTCTAGCACAAGGCTGACAATCAACAGCTGCTAAACTGTGTTTATCCTATCAGCACAGAAAAAGTTCCCTGTCATTCAGGCAAACACCATTTTTTTCCAGTCTGAACTCAGAGACTTGCCATTTATAAACAGCTGATAGACTTCAATCACCTGTAAAGAAAATGTTATGGCTGGTCATTTGACAGAGCGAATTAGTCCATATAAGAAAAAGGGTAACGGGTAATTTTAATGATAATGAATTAACATACTGCATGAACTGTAAAGGACCCAAATGACCAGCAGATGTATGGAATTATTCCATGATGCTGGTAGGCAGGCATCTCACGGAAGGAAATCTAGCATACACAGGAGGATGTTGATCAAATCCTCCAAAGAATGCCCAAGAGTGGTAACAAAATTAAGTTGAAATGGCATACGTGAATCTTATTGTTTTGTCTGAGTCCATGTATCTCTTGTGCTTTCTAATTAAGGGCAAATAGACTCCCAATGTTTTTAAAAATTGTTTTATCTACTTAACTTTTCCCTGGAGAGGTAAATTATGCCCACCAGATTAAAGTTCAGAGAAAGGATGTGATTAAATGCTTGAGGCACTATGAAGTGTCAGTACCGGTGTTAATGCCAAGCAAAGACAGATCATAAGTATCCACTTTAATAAAGGAGTAACATACAGTTTGAACCCAGCAAATGCACCAGAAGGGACAAAGGAATAAGTCAGTGCTGGAGTCTATTCAGATTCAGCAAGATGAAAAGCACATGTAAGTTGAAATTAAAGTAACCCTTTCTAAAAATCCACAGTAATACGTATTAAACACTTTGGGGTCCCATTAAACTTTTTGATTGACCCCGAGTTATCACTCTAATTAAAGGCATTTCTAACAAAAGGAACTGTGATATGCTCAAGAGCGTGCATTCATGTGACACAGCTTTAGCTATCTGGACACATACGTTAGAAACCTATTTCAGCTGCACTTCCTCTATGGCTGGTGGAGCAGCTCAGCAAGAATTTTACCAACCAAGAAAGCTGAGTAGAACGATCCTGATTGAGACTGTACACATCACTTGCAAAATTCAAAGCAGTAATGACACCCTTATACTGCGTACCCTGTCTAAGAGCTATAGAGATACGAATGTTGACACCTTCCATGCCTGCTTCAGAGCAGCCATCTGAACCTCCTGGGAAATATCCTGACTGGTCTACTCAATGGCATTCTGGCTTAGGCTTTCTAGTTCTGTTGAATGTTTCACTTTGCATAAATTAAGCACTTATGGGCACACTAGCACTCAATAGGGCTACGAGGGTCCTCAGCTTAAGGAGACCTTTGGTTTGTTTTACACACCTTACAGCATATTTTACCTCCATGGTTATAAAAACTTAATTGGTTTAATTTCTAACTAAGTGATGAGGTACAACTCCTTGATTTTGTGAATGGTATTTAATTTTTTTGACCTGGCTTGAAAAGACAAAATATATAGAAAATGTACTATTTTCACGTTTGCCATTTTTAACATGAATTCACAAATAGCTGAGGATATCCCATTGCTGTCTTTCCTTTGAAGGATAAAGAAACAAGCCTTCAGCAGGTCTATTTTATAGGTGTTGTAACAAGCTTTTGGTTTAAAAAGAAGCCCTTCCTGCTAAAGTGGCATGGTGTGAGGGATGTACAGGCTGTATACACAAATCTAAGTACGACAGGGACTCTTGGAAACTTTCAACGTTGTTCAGTCCAGCTACTCCAAAACAAATACCGAGATCATGAAATAAGAGTAGTCAAGAAAACAGTGAATGAATCCACTGTGCTATTTGCAGCATCAGGTTTGAAAGCTGCTCACCTCTAGATCTCCAAGTTCTGTATCTACTGAATCAGATGGGAATATAATAGACTATGCAGTAAAGGGAGTGGTCACACAGACCCAGTATGCGCTTCACACTTACTAGGCCTGTTTCACTACACTCTGTGTCTGAACACAATAGTATAAAAAATAGTTATGGGGCGGTAAGTAATTTTTGTGGATTTTTTTCCCATTTCACATCGTCCAGAATTCTCTGAACCAGCTCCAGGCAAACAGGAGCTTGCCAAAACATTAGTTCAAGCAGGTGGTTCCAATTCATAGAACCTTTACCTTCTCTATGCTTCAGAGGTTCTTGGAACAACAAAAAACCTCACGTGCCTATGTTGGCAAGCATGAGGTTTGAAAGGCAGATGTTATTCTCACATCCACCCATCGGAATCCTTTTGCCAGATTAGCTAGTATCAGAACTATTACTTAGCTTTTGAACTGGGCAAACAGGAGGGATGCTGTAATAGGGCAGATACAAGCCACGTGTTGCCACTTATCTTTGTGCCTCTTACTGGAAAAGAAAGAAAAAAAACCAGAAAAAAAAAAAGAAAGGAGTCTGAAGAACAGTAATTTCTTACCTGCTAATTTGTTTCTCCACATGCTCTAATATGCAAACCCAAACACTAGCTAAAACTCCTCCTGTCAGCAGATGGACACAGGGAAAACATAAAGCCCCTGGGGCGTTGGATTTGAAATGCAGAGGGATAATCTGTCTGGCAAGTTCAGATTCAAATTTCTAGAACAATAGAGGGGAAAATGACATTTCAGAATGTGCAGTAGAAAAATTTCAGAAAGATAAATTCTTCAGAGAGAGAAAACAACAGTTAAGTAGTTGAGAAGATACTACAATTTTACAGGTAATTAATTGCAAAAGCAGTATCAGCTAAAGTGATTACTTAGGTAAACAGCGGACAATTGATAAATATTTTTCTTCTGTTTTCTGCCTCTGCAATCATTTTGCTTACAAGGTTGGTCTGTGCCCCACCCGATGTTCTACCTTCAGCTTGGACTGCTATAGGTCTAACAGTGGAGGATTGTTACCCCTTGATAATTTCTTATTCAGATAGATGCACATGACACGCCTAGCCCACCCAAGCAGGACCGGTAACCAAACACCTGACCACCTTGTAATATGATTAAAGCTTATCACAAAGTCACACGGCAGTGAAAGATGACTAGACATCTATGAGAGGATCAAGCCTGATCAAAGCAATACCTTCTCTCATTGATTTGAACGAGACAAGTATGTGCTGGAAGAGGAAAAACTCGGGCATCATTTCTAACAAAAACATTCAAGAGGGAACAGATACAATGTGGTTTGGCCACTTCATACTTACAAGCAGCATGTCCATGCTTTTGCCCTCAAAATCTACATTAAGCAGCTACTCCCCAGCCAGGAATCCTTAAGAACCTCTCAACAATGATCTCAAAGAGCTGGCACATTGAGTGAGGAGCTACTGAGAGCCAGGGAGTAAAAAATGCTGACATGAGCCCACCTTACATCCTTCCCTATGTAGAACTTAGATTAGTCAGGACTACAGAAAAGTTTCTCTGTCTTTCATGAAGAAACATAAGAGAACTCACGCTTTTTTGTTGTTGTTGTTGTTGTTAAAATGCCACCAGAAGTGGTGCCAACACCCACTTTTAACATAAGATATGGTGTCCACACCTCAACTGGAAAGTTCAGGTGCCACGTCCTCCCAGCAAATGATTCAGTCCACATCTCCCACCTGTCAAGGATTCTAATAACCAGCCACATAACTAACGAGGATAGGTGGACTTTTTGCCCCTCTATACAGCAAAGTGGGGGAGAAGATTGATAGATCATGACATTGTAATCCAGGGGCTACAGTGATCAGCAGGAAAGTGGCACTGGTAGGCTTCAGCCCTTGCTTCTAGCAGAACTCTAACAGTAGATGAGTGAAAGGTAGTCAATGCCCATTTAATTTTTCAGGCTGAGGAGAGTGTTACATTCCCCATTTCTGGGGGTGAGGAGAGTGCCCTGAACATTTGGTGCTGTATCTGGTGTGCATGCGTGCGTGTATGTGCATTTGGCATGGAAGCACTACTGCCTCCTCTTCAGCTGTGTTCCAGGGGAAAGCATCCATCACATTTTTGTGAGGCCCAATCCATTAGGCATGCTCCAAAAATATCTAACAGATTGGGTCCCTCAAGCGTTTGTATATGGAGCATAGCCTGCTTTCGCAACCCTCCCCTAACCTGAACCAAAAGAAAGGTATCGCGTTCTTTAATTTGGCTGTTAAGTGTCTTGAGAATTTCACAGTCCTGCAGGAAGGCACCTAATCAAGGTAGGCAGCAGATGAACAGCTGGCTTTTGGATCACCAGTCCGGGCTCGGGCAATGCAATTCCACTGAAGTCGTGCTGTAGATGCTCTAACTCTTTTATTGGCTTCAGCCCTGTGACGGCATCTGTGGCAGCTGTGACTTCAAGCTGATACTGATATGAAAAGGTGAAAAGGTTGGAGGATGTTCAAGTGGCTGGCTTAAACATTTCACCAGAAAAAGTGCATTCTCTCTTGGCACAAGAGCATAAGGTTGAGTCACTTCTCTCTCAGTCCTAAAACTTAAAGAATCTCTAAAGCCTGCCAAGCTTCTCATAAAATATTGAAAAGAATAAAAAGATGACCTGACTTTCTGCCACATAAAAACGTCCTCTGAAGGCAGAGGAAGTCTTTTCATTTGCAGAGGAAAAAAAAGACAGAAGAATAAGAGAAATCCTGGAGCTAACTGTGAGAATGTGTCTCTGGGGGAACAGAGATAAAGAAATGTCATAAAGAAAAGAAGTGGTAGGGGATCTCTGCAACTAGGGATGGGTCTTCTCCCATCCTCCTATTCGAATGAATGTTAAACTCAATAGTGAATACTCTCTGAGAGATGTGTCCAATGTGTATCAGATCTTCTTTCTCTGCATTGCCTTCTTAGAAAAGTGTGTTTGCTTGTTATTCTTCCTGGCCTTCTTCCCAATCTTTCTATACTTGTTTGTTGTTGCTGTTACTCTGCAATGTATTACACTGATTTTCCTTTACTCTTCTTCACTTCCAGCCCTTTCCTGAATGAAACCGCTCAAGTCTCACCATTTCAGCCCTCTGTCTTGTGAAGGTTTTGAGCAACCTTTAAGTTCACAGAACAGCAAGTTTTCACTCACTCACAATTTCCAGTTTCTTAAATGGCATCCAGATTCCCTTCCCCACCCTTTTTTCCCATTTAACAAGGGTCTGCTTTCTATAGCAATAAAGATTCTGGGAAAGAAAGGTCTTGATTTATTTCATTCATATGTAGGATTAGACAGCTCTGAACTTCTAGAAAAGATTGAGGCTGTATATGAAACTTCTTTGTGGGTGGAAAAAAGGAAACTTAAAAAGAAATGTATTTTCTCAGAAAAATGTTTGAAGGATTGAGTTTTCAGAGGTGGGTTTTCACAGAAAAAGAGCTTCAGACAAGTTGAAGGCATGGACTGGCTGCCACTCCAAAAGATGTGGGTCTTCCTTAGGTCCTATGTGATAACTGACAGTGCTGTACGGCTGTCTCAAACAATGCTGGTCACTACTGTTAAGTAAATTAAGCCTGCAGGGATAGGATTCAACACCTGAATTTAAGACGCTAAGCGCAGACACCTTGCTGTGAGGTGGGTGTCTCAGTCACTATCACGGTCATTACAGGTCTTGCCAGCACAGCCAGTGGAGTTTGCAGACTTACTCATCTGACCGAATGGAATTATCTATTTTAGGGTGCAAACTCCTTTGAGTGTATAGGGTTAACTTCCATAACCTAAATATGGCATCTCGTGCCATTTGAATTGTCCTGGCTAATCCTGCCTGGCCTCCAGTCATCCGTCCAGAAGTCACGGACATCTCCAACAGACCCACATTGCGCTGCATCCAAAGGCCCCCTTTCAACATATGAAAACAGAAGGTTCAAATTGGCTTCTGTGGAGGAACCTGAATCCCACCCCCACTGCCTGCAATGGAAAGTTAAGGTACCTCACTCACATTCTCATAGCTAAATTTCTGTGCTTGAAGCCAAAGCTGAACTTCACTCTAGGGGACTGCTTTTGAAATGCAGTGTACAGAGAAAAGAACTAACCCCTTTTTTAGAGCTGAAACATTAAAGACGCTCTCAAATACCTTGGGAACCACAGAGTATAGATAATTCATTTTTATACTTATTTCTCAGACTTAAAACCCCATTTTGAAATGTTGGGGATAAGCAGCAGGTCTCTGTTAAGGCTTCTAGACTTTCTCACTTCTGTCTCTCTTCGATCCCATCAGCATCCTGTCTGAACCTTCTCTGAGTTTCTCTGAAACTTCTTCTGCAGACAGTGCTCCCCCCTCCCCACCACACCCACACCTATTCCTATTATCCTCTATGGTAATATCCCCTTTTTACAAAGCATCACAGAAAAAAATCACAGGCATGACACATCATTATTTGCTCGACAGAAAGAGGGGCTTTTAACTAGTACCTGTTCTCACAAAGGAAGACTACCCCAGCTTCACATATACTGACTGAGTACTTTGTGGTTTTTTTCAGATGTGCTTTGCTCTTAGGTGGATACTCCCAGCTACACTTCAGATAATGTTGTTGACCAAGAAAGTCATACGAACAACTGCATTTATTCAAACATCAAAGATCATTTTGTTTTACGGGTGACTTACTAAAGCAGCGTGCCTTACTAAACACCGGCCCCACTGGCACAACTTGGTTCATCTAGAGCAGTGGCTTAAGCTAATGGGAAGAATACAATGAAAGAGAGAAACAGCAGTGCAGAAGTGGAAGTCTGGAAGTCAGTGCTGTTCTTCAATCTTTGCCTTTTGCCATCCTTCTTTCACTTTCTATGATAGCAACTTTGCTAAATACAATAGGGATACATTGCTAAGTACAACGAGAAAGCCAGTTGAGAGTAGTGGGGTTTTTGTAATACAAATGATCCCTAAAATAATTTACTTAGGAAATCAGACAGTGAGGATTTGCTGGTATCACCCTCTGTAAATGCTTGGGATCACCTATTTAAATAAACAGAATTCTCTTAAGAAAATCAGTATTTTGGGGTCTTTACAGATTACGTAACATAAATGACACGATACACCAAGTCACAAAACACAATAAAAGCACACAGGAAAGCAGTGCCACTCTTCTGAGTGCCAGAAATTCACTTAATTTATGACAGCACATACAGAACATGATCCTTTTGAAGGGTTCATAGCCCACTCTTAGACTAAACTGCTTATTGCTTTTACAGTAGCACGATTCCTAAAGAAATTAATTTATGCTGTTTAGTATAAGTCTTTTTTGCTGACTTTTAGATTTTAAAAAAGAGTACTGTTTCATTTCCCATCACCTTTTATTTTTCTCTCCGATTTCATGTTAAACAGCTTACCAAATCAAAACTTGTCCCGCAAATGATCTCACGGGAGTGGAGAATCCGGTTCACAAGTTCAGTTCAGCCCAGATATTTTTCTCCTCCCTTTTGCTTTATTTTGGGTCTGTCATGACAAATCTTAAAGGAAAAAAAAAAAAAAGAAATGAAACTCACAACACACGAAACACAGCAAATATTATATAACTGTGTAAAGCTGGCAGTGCAAATTTAACTCTTCCCAGCAGAAAATTATGTTTCTCAATACTCTGTGTCCGGAGCTGAAAATCCTCAGTATGGATATATAGCTCCAGGACTTCTTCCCAAGAGAATGTCCCCACACAGGGTTAGTCATGGGCAAAGCCTCAACCTGGGACTACCTGCACCCAAGCACAGCCACCCATGGTTCTCAGTTGAAGGAGGGACTCTGCCCCTTCTCCCTTACTCAGCTGACCCCACTAAGGCAACGGAGAGCATCGAGATGGTGTGAACACCTCTGGAGATGTGTTTTTTGTGTCAGTCCTCCAGCTGCACACTAGTGAAGAAGCGTTTAGCTGCGTTCATCTGGGGAAAGCAACGTTTCTGTCTCTTTCACCTAGAGAGGGGTACAGGAATGGAAAGAGGCAGAGCGCGGCCTGCTGCTAGGGCCCCCGCCCCGCTGCCTTACCCGGGGCTGGGCCGCAGCCTCGGGGCGGGACGGGGATGCCGGGGCCTTCCCCCATTTCAGAAGAGCTCAGCAAACACCTCGCAGATGGCGGGGCAGAAGGTCCCCCACAAGCAACCCGGAGAACGGCCCTGAGCCCCATTAATTTCATCGCGCGGAGCGGCGGGGGGGGGCCGCTTCCAGGGTTTTCTTCTTTCCTGCCGCCCAGGCAGGGCAGGGCAGGGCGGCCGCCGCCCCGCAGGCCCCGCCGTTGCCATGGCAACCGGCAGGCGGGGCCGCCTCAGGCCCAACGGCTGCCGGGGGTCTCCGGGCGGGCCTGAGGGAAGAAGCGGGAAGGCGGGGAAGGTAGAGGGGGGGTGGAGGGGATCGTTGATATGCGCGGCGCCTCGCCGCCGCCCCGCCTGGGGGTGCGAGGGCGGACAAAAGCGGGTTTCAGCCGGTCGGGCACACAGGCCGCTGTTGTGCCAGGGTGCAGATGTTTGGAGGGGCGAGGCCCGAGGGGTCGCGCCACCGGCGAGCGGCCGGGAGGGGAAAGCGGGGAAGCGGCCACCATCCCGTCAGCCGGGAAGGGAGAAGCGAGCTCCTGGCTGAGCTCCGGGCTGTGGAGGGGGAGGCCGCTGCCCCTCACCCGGCAAGTGTCGCCGGGGGTGCCTGTTCCTGGGGTTTGGGGGCGACTTTTGAAAAATAAACCCAACAAAAAAGCTAAAATACGAGTGTTAGCTTTGTACTGGTAATATTAATATTACCTATATTCAATTTAGAAGGAGAACTAGGTGTTTGGTGGGGTTTTTCGGTGATATTTTTTTTTTCCTCCCAGTGGCCAGAAGTCAAAGCTCTCCTAGTGACCGCCTCTCGCTGAATGGGGAAAGCTCTTTTGTTTAATTTATGTTGGTCCTTTCCCCAAGAAGAAAAGGGAAAAAATATTTCCATTATTTTAGCTCTGGGCCTCACATCCTTAAAGAGTCATGGATGACATACTGAGCCCAACCCTCTTTTCTTCCGCCCCCCAACCTTCATCACCATCACACATGGAGGTGCATACATATACACAAAAGGAAAAGGGGGAGCAGAAGAATGTTTCTCAGCTATTACCTGAGAAACTGGATGCAGTGCTATAGGGCACCGTGGGTACATCTATACTCTGAGGAATTCAAGTGGCAGAAGTAACCTTTGCAGTCACCCCTCTGTGACCCACACCTCAGTGGCTACGCTGAAACACCCAACGCCGAAACAAGTCTGTCCAGAGCGTGCACAGAACAGTTTTGGGAACATTTGCAACACGGTGGAATCTAGCATTCAGAAAATCATGTGGCTGTGCATAAAGATGTTGAAACATAAAATTCTATCTAAAATAGACAAAAATAGAGATAGCTGTAAGCCAGATAGTAGGTCACTCGGCTTTTCGGATGTCTGCTTTCCTGTTTCCTCTTCCTACACTGTTTTGAAAACGTTATTGCGATGTAAGGAAAAATACACAAACCTCTGTTACATTGATGTAAACATAACAACATTTCCACCGATGTTTGGAAGCACGGCAAGTGTGGTTGTACTAATTGTAACCATGAAAGCATTATGATAAATAATATGTAGTAGTTTTCATTCACTACTAAGGTATGAGTTCTGTCTTTCCCTTAAAAATGCTCAGTTTTGCTGGTAGCCTTGCTGTCTTGCAGATCTGTTGTGTGACTGAGAGCCTGTTTCTAAAAAGGATTATTTTTCATGTTTGGGAAAAAGTCTGCTGCCAGTTTTAAAAATACGTTCCACTTCTTTTTTGGATCTTCATTCCGCTTCCACCTTTTCTTTCTGTGCCCAGATCCTGTGGTTGTAATCTGTTATTCTGATCAAGTTTGCCTTAGCTTTTACGATGAAGCTAAACATGCATTTAGAAAATGTCCCAGCAGTGTATTAACATGGAGACAGGGTTCCGAGTAGTAGGAACACAGTGATCACGAGCAATGCTGGGTGAAGGAAATCACTGAGAACACAACAGTATTGAGACCCGGACCGTGTCTTAATTTCACAGCTAGGAATTTTCAGGCTGGATTACTTAATAAACTGCCAGGTCTGAAGATGGAAGTCAGAATCTGTAAGGCAGGGTGCACTGTTCGCAGCGCAGCACTTTTATTTAACGCTTAATTGCCAAGCTGTGCACAGAGAAGCTTTTGAGATTGTTGCCATTAGAAACTGAGCCCTCCTGGCTGGGGTTATGGTCAGGCTGCCATCTCCACCCCCGCCTTCCTCCCCTGCCCTCCTCCTCCTCCTTTTTCTCCTCCTCCACCGACTGACCTTGCCACGCTTGGCTGAGCTGGACCTTGAGGTGCTGCGGTGTTTTACATGGCTGGGCCAGGAGGTTGGAGGTGCGAGTGCGCAGGGGTGGTGCCATCCGCAGCGACAAGAGTGTTTTTCCTTTGCGGAAAACCTGCTAGCTGTCATTTAGTATCGCTGAGTATCGTGTAGCAAATATAAAAGCTACAAGACAGTGAGAATGTCTTTTTCCCTACTGATCTGGGCTGGAGCACAGCAAAGTTTCCATTTACTTCTAGCTGTTGTGGGAAGAAAGCTCTATTGACCTATTTTGTCACTCAGCCAGGGAGGTGACTACATCAGTCAGAAGCTGACGATTTTTGTTTCCAAACTCACCCACCAGAATGCTAATACTGTGCTTTGTTTGAACTGAAAGGCTGTCATTTCAGTGCTTTTACTCACCCTTGATCTCAGCGTTATGTATTTTACACGGTATTTTGGAGACATGCTATTAGGCTTTGTTATAATATTCTTTGTAAAATTATTGTGTATGTGTGTAAGCCTGAAGAAAATTTCCGGTGAATTTTCACATTACACAGTGGCACTGAATGATCTTTCATGCAAAGGTACCACAGGTTTGCCCGTTTGCCTCCACTGCTTCCCAGGGAGAGTCTGTTCCTTCACCGCACAAGGCATTTGAAGTTCTGCGGTTCATTTTTGCAAGAACAGGAGCAGGACTTGAGGTCTCCTAATTCCACCTGTCACTGAGCATCTCACATGTTGGGAGCCAAGGGCGTGCAGGACATGGTGGGGATGAGAACCTGAATTAATCACAGAATCATGGAATGATATGGGGTTGGAAGGAACCTCTGGACATCATCTAGTCCAACTCCCCTGCCAAAGCAGGGGGGGTCCACCTAGAGCAGGTTGCACAGGAACATGTCCAGGGGGGTTTTGAATGTCTTCAGAGAAGGAGGCTCTGGGAATCCTGTTCCAGTTCTCTGCCACCCTCAAAGTGAAGAAGTTCCTCCTCATTCCTAGGTGGAACTTCCTGTGTTCAAGTTTGTGCCCATTTCCTCTTGTCCTGTCACTGAGCACCACTGATAAAAGACTGGTCCCTTCCTCTTGACACCCACCCTTTATGTATTTGTAAGCATTGATCAGATCCCCACTCAGCTTTCTCTTCTCCAGACTGAAAAGAGCCAAGTCCCTCAGCCTCTCCTCATAAGAGAGATGCTCCAGGCCCTTAATCATCTTTGTGGCCCTTTGCTGTACCCTC
>JAOXNO010000001.1:166927942-166938007 GCA_028565335.1 Limnodromus scolopaceus
GGTTATTTCTCCCCAGGTGCAGCACCCTACACTTGCCCTTGTTGAATTTCATCAGGTTCCTCTCTGCCCAACTCTCCTGCCTGTCCAGATCTCGTTGTACGGTGGCACAGCCTTCTGGGGTGTCAGCCACCCCTCCCAGTTTTGTATCATCAGCAAACTTGCTGAGGGTAAATTCTGCTGGGAGTCATTGATGCTGAGAATGATTTCCACAGGCACAGCTTCCGAAGGTGTGGAGTGCTGATACAGGGCAGCACAATACCAGCGTTGCAGGCCAGCAGAGGAGTGGCCACTCCAAGCAAAGAAGCATAGGAAAATGTTTTGTAGAGAACAATGCATTAGGAGGACATTACAGCCACTAATCTGGACTGTCCATAGGTGGAACTGGATCACTGCTGGCACACCGAGGGACTGCCTGAGTTTTCTATGCGTGGTTTCTGCCAGACTGGATTCCTTCAGGTGGACCTAGCAGCATGCTTACTATTGTGGTGAAAAGAGAGATTTGAGCAAGGTTGTCAACCAGCAGGGGATTTCTTTTCCCCAGAGGTCTAAACATCAATTAGGCACTAAAGCTCCACACCCTATTAATCATTTGGAAATCTCCCTCTGCGTGATGCTGCCTGGCCTCAGGGCTAAAGCATCAGCCTTGTGCTTTGGTGGGGTTGTGGTCCCTTAGCTCAGAAACCCCTGTTGAGGTTCATTTCGTCAGGGAAGGAGCTCTTTAAGCCTTCCGTTCATCATCCTTTTTGAGGACAGTACTGCATTCAGTTTGCATATGTAACTAAGTCTTGGATTAGAGGATGGGCATGAACTTCATGCATGGAGACTTTTTGGAACGTAAGTGAATGTCTCAACTGGGATGGGCAGCAGAACCTATAGGCTCTCCCTTCAGTACTTAGAAAAACACTATTTGTGGCTGATGCAGATGTGTGTTAAGCAAAGTACAAAAAATATAATTTATTTTTAAGTTGAATCAGTTACTGAGCAGTGTGAGATGACAGCAATTATTTTTAACGTTACTTAAAAATCTGTATTTTAAAGAAAATGTAGGAGTCCAAATATGTTTGACATTTGTGAGAGTCAGAAGAAATACTGCTGATTGTCAAAACCATCAGTTCTACAAAATAATCTTCAAGCACGGTATCTAGAAAAATGCTGCGATTATCTGAAATAAATCTAAGCAGAGGGAAAAAAAAGTTAAATACTGAAAAGAAGTGTCATGGAGATGTGGTGAACATATTCACTGATGTAAGTTCTGGTGAGATGAAAGATGGTCAAAAGAATAAGGAAATGCTTACAATTTCAGGTATCCTTTTTCTGTAGCAAGTTAGTTATTTGTTTATTGCCTTTCCCTTTCATGGTTAGAACCGTTTTTTTTTCAAAAGAACATCTTTTCACCACAGACGCTATGTTTACAACGTCTTCCCCACATTAACTGTAGCTGTTTGCAGTGTGATATGAAACAAATCAAACTTTGCCAGCGCTTCGATGTTTTGGCGGACTGTGAAGGCCCGTGGTTATATCCCTCCCTTTATCCGAAGGAACTTTGGTTGGTAACAGAGAAGTTAAAGCACGAGCAGAGCACACTGCATTTATGGCTGTCTTCTCCGTAAGCTTTGTCCTTGGCTATGTAATATACAGTGGCCAGCATGGAGATATTTCATATATATTATGGAAGTCAACAGTGTTATCAGAGTTGCGGTTCACAACATCAGAAATGCTTGGAACCCAATTTGTTAATTTTTTTTCAAAGAGACGGCAAGCGCATCCTTATCGCTTCAGACTGCCTGGCGGTACTTTTAAGTGTAACTCTAACATGACTGACACTTCAGCTTTCTAAGCTCCTAGGATGCCATTGCCTGTTTAATTCATACAATAATCATGAAGATGATACCTCGTTTTGAGAGAATGTTTTTACTTCACAAACTAAAACTTGTCTGGTGAAGAGAAATTCAAATGTGTGTTTTCCTGCAAGTCCTATCTCTAGGACTCCTTAGGGCACTTGGAGTGCTGGCAATTGGCACCTCCTTTCCTTCCTCATGAAACCAGGCCTTCTCATAGAATCAAATTCCCAGTTCTTCTTGGAAGCTTTGTCAGGCTGTTCATGGAGGCAGATGAACATCTCGCTGTCTTCTGGTTCACATTCAATCTGCCTTTGAAGAACCAGAGAGCCAAAGAAGGATCCGCAAGGTGCAAAACTGTTTGTTCAGTGCCAGCTTGTTGAGGTACCTATATAGATATTTAACGTAAAACTTCTCTTCCCTAGCTTATGTATTGTCCAGCCAGGTTTTCTTGCTTCAAACCCTGTTAGATGCCTTTTGGAGCAGTTTACCTGCGTATTGTGCCAAAAGTGGAGACAAGGAAGGATAGTGACCGTACTTCTCCCCGTGAGCCAGCAAGGATAGACAGCTACAAAAAGAGAGCTCCATCATCACCACATGGTAGCATATATCAGCATGTCAGGGGGTTGGACTAGATGATCTCCAGAGGTCCCTTCCAACCCCATATTGTTCTGTGATTCTGTGGTTCTATGTGCCCACTCAGTATTCATGACAGCGTTCTTCCAGAGCTCTGGCTGGAGTGATTCACTGCCCGTTGCAGTTTTGTGCCTCTCAAACACAACTAAGCCTTCAGAAGTCTGATTATGACACTAACCGGGAAGTTGACAGGAAAGTAATGGAGCTTGCAAAGGTTAATTTGGATGAAAAAAACTTGTCATGAATCCATGGTACAGAGCAATATTTTCTAATCTGTGAGACTCTCATATAGTGGGCATGTGGTGGGAGGAAGGAAGCTAAGAAAGGATGTCTTTCAAGCTGACAGTTTTGATCATGAGAAATCTTTGGCTCCGAGATTGGGTTTTGTTTAAAGTAAATACCTTCCTGGCGAGGCAGCCTTCACAAATGAGGAAGTCATTTTCAGACACTAGACTAACATCGTTTTCTGACACTAATGAATCTGCATCTCTAACGCGTACACGCTGCTCAAATTCACCTTTACAGTATGCAAGACCAGGGGAAGCTCACTGAAATGAGTGAAATTATTACGATTTCACTGGAATACATGAGAACAGAACTCGGCCAACTTAATTACCTGTACCTGCAGCAGTTAGTGTGTGCACTATATATTTTCTGTCTTTGGAGTAAAGAATCACTGTAATAGCCTCATACCTTTTTTTTACAGATGTTCTGGAAGTACTTGCGAGACATGCTGGAAATTTCTCCATAGTTTTCCCCTAAGTTTCACATTATAGGAGCTTGTCTTTGATTCTATGAGAAGGATGCGCTGAAAGCCTGCAATAAGTTATTAACCATGTCAGTTAGCCAGGTTTTGGATAGCTTAATTTATATCGAGTACATCTCTATCCAGAAGTGGCATCATTGAAATAAATGGGACTTGCCCTCCCGTAAGGAGACATGGAGCTTTAAGTAAAGCTATCAGAAGTAGGTCCAGGCTGTGTGATTTTTGGAGAGAGATACTGTAGAAAGCAAGAGATACATTCATGACACAAGACAAACTGATCAGGAGTCAAGCTGATTGGTTTTGTTGTCTTTTTTTTTTTTCTTTTAATAGGAAGCAGTGTTGAATACTAGCTTATGCATTTACATAATCAACTACACGAGTAAAACAAACCGTATAGAATAATTTTTTAAAAAGTCCTCAAACTGAGATTTAGCTGAAGTGAAAGCTGCAGCGCCTGTCAACTATGGCAAGGTAAGATTTGAGCCAGTTACCTACAACTGGGAGAGTTAGCCAGGCTCTTCCTAGATGTCAGTCATACGTCCTATGTCCTCCAGACAGAGATGCAAAAGTATCACTGCCACTCTTTATAGCAGTTGGGAACTTAGAATGGTCTTTCCGCAGACCCTTTACTTTACTTTTGGGAGGGAGGGGGATGATTTGACTGAACTAACATGACCGTGCCCCTCTGACACCCTTCTTGTCAAAGACAATATCTGAAACACCAAGAAAAGAAACTAAGCTGGGCTTCAGCAGATTAAGGAACATATTATTATATAAACACCCACAACAGGCGAGAAATGAGTTTGGTCGTGTTTTTTTTTTTTAGGTTAGCTGCCAGATTGTACTCGACAGTCTACACTCATTCCTAATGTCAGGCTGATCTTAATGTTGTGTTTTTATCGTGAGTTCTTGTTGACAGCATAAACCACCTGCACAGTAAAACCCTGTTATTATCCACAATCACAAAGGGTGATTTTACAATACGTACAGTAGATTGGATGTCGTTTGGTACTAGTATGGGTTTTTGTGAAAGAGCGTCATATTTTACAGTAGCTTGTAGTAACTGTCATATATTGGATCATGAAATTTTGCAAAAGTGTATTTCGGAAATAATATTACCGTGGATTCCAGTAGAGGAGGAACATGCCAGCTTTTGTGGTAATCAAGCATGAGAGTAATTTCTGTTATTGTAACGGATATAGCAACGTACTTGAAAATGTACTTCCTTTTACACATACACCTTTCTTTGTTTTAAAGGGTTTACGTCCATGGACGCGTACAGATGCCCTGTGTTGGCTGGAGAAATTATGAATTGTAGGACCCCAGTATCCTGACTTCTGAAATAGCTGAACAATCAGAACTTTAAATGGAAAGAGTGAGGAGTGTGAGCAGCCAGCACCATCAAAAAGCCAAGTCCTGAATAGTCAAGGAAAAGGATGGGGAAAAGGTCTGTATTCAGCCAGGCTGCCAGAAGGTGCAAACAAAACCAGCAGGTTTATGGGAATGCCCAGGAGTAGTTGTTCTCCGTAGCGACATACAGACAGAGTGAGAAGCATTTATCACCCTTGATAAGCTGAGGGTAGGTTTCATGGGGTTAGTGAAATAACATTAGGAGAAAGCAGCTGCCTTGCCTGTTGCAGCAAACAGCAAGCAGAAGTAAAGGCCAAGGAGCTGGGCAGGTAATTGGAGATTGACCAAGCGTTGTAAGAGTTAAAGAAGAGAGCCCACATAAGCAACTACAAACGATGAAGAAGCAGAGAGACTAAAACAGAGATAGATAACAAGCAACACCAGCTTTGCCAAATTCCTTTTCCTGCCTTATGTAACAAGGAGATGTCTGAAGCAGAAGAAAAAACAAATACACATAGATTTGGAGTAGAAATAATAAAAAAAAAACCCAATATTGAGAAATTCATATCTGACCCACAAAATCTTGACTGACTACAGGGAGAGAAAAAAATGTGTTCTATTTAGGCTTGTGTCACTTACCTGAAAGAAAAATATTTCTGACAGTTTAATAAGTTCTTGTTTAAAATTCTAGAGAATGTAAATAATTTTAAAAGGTATTTTAAAACATGGGAATTCATTTGACTTGCAACAAAAGATAAGTATATTGTCCTATAGTGTTGCACCTGTAGGTATAAATACTACTGAGCTTCAGAAGAAAAACTTAGGTCCATATCCGTTATTGCTAGTAAAAGCTTTTTTTGCTATTAGATTTTAAATCTCTCTGCAACGATCTATGTATAGACTCAAATTGTCTCTAATGGCTCCAGTTGTATCGCTACAGCAGTGTGTGCGCTATCAAACCAGCTCTATCCTTGGGGGCTTTGGATGGCCCCCAGCTTAGTGCAAGCTCTCCCCCTTTTGTAGAGGTACCCACTTCTCATGGGACTTTTTTCCAGCAAGCTTCTCTGTAGCTACTTGTTAGGGATTCTCAAGCACTTACTGCTCTACAGTGAGCATTTTATTAGTGATTGCCTTCCAGCTGTAGGGTCCTTTTCCTTTTCTCACTGGTGAAAGGTAGCTCATCTAAGAGTCATTTAGATGCAGTGCTGGGGGATATGGTGGAGGGGAGAACTATGTAGAGTAGGGTTGATGGTTGGACTCGATGATCCCAAGGGTCTTCTCCAACCCGAATGATTCTATGATTCTATGATCTCCGCAGCTGCCTCCCCTAGAAGCAAGGAGCGCCAAGCTGCAGGTAAGACACTTGTTCATACCTTGAGATTAGACACTCATATATACACATATATATACACATACATAACCCCGTGCTTAAATTTAGAAGTCATAAGCTGGAGCTGAGTCCCACCAGTGCTAATTTCACTGTTACTCTATAGCCTCTGTTTTCCATCCCAGTTGGTGCCAGCATCACTCAATAGTGAAGTGCTGCAAATGCTGACGGCTTCTCAATGAAGTGCTCTGGCACATGATGCTACGCTAATAGCCTATCCGTTCCCCCCAGCACCACAAAAGCTCAGACATCTGCTCCCAGATCTGCTGAACTCTACGTCTCCACAGCAGTAAGGATCAGCGGATGGACCGGCACAGTAATGTTGTAGTAGATATCCCTACAGATAACTTGATCCAGAAGTGAAGGTAGATGAATCCCTCTTTAGGCAGGTGGAGAAAGACCCAAAGTCACAGACGCTGGTGATCATAGATGACTCTGACTACTCCAGTGCCTGCTGGAAGGGCAATATGACACAAACAATCCATGAGATTTCTGGACTGTATTGAAAACTGTTTCTTGATGCCAGTGATCAATGAACCAACGAGGAGATGTTGGACCTGCTGCTCAAAAAACAAGGAAGAACTGATTGAAGATCTGAAGGTCGAGGGCAGCTTTGCCTGCAGCAACTGTGAGACCGTGGAGTTTAAGATCCTGAGAGAAGAGAGCAAGATAAACAGTAGAATTATAGCCCTGGACTTCAGAAGAGCAGATTTAAGTCTGTTCGGGAAAGGCTTTCATAGGAAACTGTGCTGCAGGGCAAAAGGCCCCAGGAGAGCTGGCTGATCTTCAAGGACAGCCTCCTCAGAGCACAAGAACAGCGCACAATGTTCAGAAAGTTGAGCAAGCGTGGCAGAAGGCCAGTATGGATGAACATGGAGCTCCTGCCGGAGCTCAAACACAAGAAGTACACAGAAGGTGGAAGCAGGGACAGACTACTCGGGAGGAATGAACAGACGCTGTTCAAGCGTCTAGGAATACAGTCGGGAAAAACAAAGTGCAACTCGAGCTGAAAGTAGGAAAGGAGGAAAAGGGCAACAAGAAAGGTTTCTGTAAGTACACCAGTAGCAGAAGGAAGGCTAATGAGAATGTGGGCTCATTGCTCAGTGGGGCAGGGAATCTTGTGACAAGGGACATGGTAAAGGCTCAGGTACTCAATGTGTTTTTTTCCTCGGTAAAGTCTGCCCGCTGGTCCTGCCCAGGTCCCTGAGCCTCCTAGCAGTCTGCAGGGGTGAAGCAGTACCCACAGAAGGAGAAGACTCAAGGAGCGCTTAACCCACTTAGACATTCACAGGGGACCAGACAGGATGCACCCAAGGGTGCTGGAGGAGCTGGCTGATGTGATTGTGATGCTGCTAACACTTCTGAAAGCTCATGGCAGTTTAAAAGCAGGGAGGTTCCTAATGTCTACAAAAAGGCAAACATTGACCCATCCTCAGGGAGGGCAAGAATGAGCACCTAGTAACTACAGACTGGTTACCCTCATCTCCGTCCCTGAGACAGTTATGGAGCAAATCCTCCTGAAAGCCATTTCTAAACATATGAAGGACAAGAAGGTGATTGCGAACAACCAGCATGGGTTTATCAAGGGCAAACCATACCTGACTGACCTCATTTCTTTTCTGTGATGAAGTCGTGCACAAGGGGAGAGCAGCGTGTGTTGTATACCTTGACTTTAGCAAGCCTTTGACACAATCTCCCATAGCCGCCTTATCACCGAGCTGGTGAGATACGGGCTAGATAAATGGATGATAAGGTGAGTGGAAAATTGGCTGTACTGCTGGGCTCAACAGGTTGTGATCAGTGACGCAAAGTAACTTGTATGGTGGCCAGTAACTAGCAGTGTCCCTCAGGGACCAATCCTGGGACCAGCAGTGTTTAATCTCTTCATTGATGACCTGGCTGGTGGGACAGACTTCATTCTCAACAAGTTTGCAGATGACACCAAACTGGGGGTGGGGTGGAGCAGTCCACACACTGGAGAGCAGGGCTGCTATTCAGAGGGACTTTGACAGGATGGAGAATAGGGGTGTCAGGAATTTCGTGAAGTTCAACAAAGACAAATACAAAGAAGTCTTGCTTCTGGGATGGAATAAACTCATGCAACAATGCAGGCTGAGGGTCGGCTGCCTGGGAAACGGCTTTTTGGAAAAGGACCTGGCGATCCTTAAGCACAAGAAGTTGAACGTGAGCCAGCAACGTGACCTTGTGGCCAGGAAAGCCAGCAGCATCCTGGGCTGTATTAGCAAGACTGCAGCCAGCAGGTCCAAGGAGGTGATCCTCCTCCTCTATTTGGCACTTGTGAGACCGCATCTGGAGCAGTGTGTCCAGTTTGGGTAGATGAAGCTACGTTTACAGCAGCAACATCAAATGGCATCTAGAAGTCAGCATAGGCAGGGTCACAAACTGTAGTACTGTAGAAGAAGATCCCAGGTAGTAGTAAAGGGAGTTTGCACCATGTCGTGTAGACCTGTCATTATCCAGCAATTTTTAGGGTTGTGTCCATTGCTGGAACTGTTCCCAGCAAACACCTGTGACAAATTACAGATCCTGTTTTTATCTGAGTAGATGGAGGTTCCGAATCCGGTTTCAGCCTTTGAAAATTATTGATACTGAGCCAAAGAACAGGGATGACCAACCTGTATATGGCAAATACGCGTATTAATAGTGGAACATGAAACGGAACTAAACTAATAACCGTAGCGATACGCCTGGCCAGTCAAGAAATGCAGAATTTTTCGTGCCATCAGCAGTGTTTCAGCCAAAGTATGTAAGAGCAAAACAAAAAAAGTGAAACGTGTCACAAAATTGGGACGTTCCTCACACGAACATAACCCATCTGAGAAGAAGTATCAACAATAAAATAGCGGGAAAGGCTGAAAGCTCATAGCTCTGCACCACGCTGTAGACGATGCATGCTAATTCAATCTTCTGTGAACTGGCATTTCTAGCGAGGCTGTTCCAAAATGTTATTAAGGGCACTGCAGCATATTGCAGAATGTGTTGGCAATGCCAAAAGCAGAGGGAAATCGGGAACATAGCAAAAACGTAAGACAGCTGCCAAATATTGATTTTCTTTAAAGGTGGGAAGCAAAGATGCTGGGGCTTTTTCGAGAGTGAGGGAAAAAAACGTTGGAGTGTTTTTTGCGTGTCTGTTCAGAAGGGCTGAGGAGGCTAAACGTAGCGGTTGAAATGGGCTTAATGTATTCGCCTTCTGTGAATAATTACACTTGGGGGAACACATTTGACAAGAAACCAATAGCAATATATCAGGGCCTGTCTAGGAGCATCTCAGCTGCTACCATGAAGAAACTCATGAGCCCTTGGATCTCCACAGTGACTGCCAGCCTGCCCTCCAAAAGCGTAAGTCCCTGCCTCCTGAAATTAAAAAAAAAATATGTAAAAGAAAAAGCTCCATGAACTGCAGCATATCAAAGGTAACTCAGAAAAGTGTCAAATCAGGCCCTAGTTTCATTTCTACTGTTGCAACATGATAGTTTTCAGAAAGTTTGTCAATGAATGCAGATGCTATGAAGTGAAAAACGTGAGAACTGTGTTTTAAAAGGTTCTTATGCGTGATGCAGGTGGGTCACTTGTCACAGAAGCTGCACAGGGGATTGTGACAAGTGCGAAACAGTTACAATTCCGATGCTCAATGAAGCAGAATTCTGGCAAAGTATTTGGTGCTGAGCAACCACTGAATCGCACACGTTATCAGCAATAAATTGAACTAAAAAATTCCCGTAGGAAGAAATGGACCAGGCAGCAAAAAGTCCCACTGGAGTTAAAGCGCTATGAATGTGGAAGACAACTAGGAAAGATTTAAGTAGCTGTTCTGTATTGACAAGTAGTGCCTGCAAGAAAGAAGAATCAGAAATTGTTTACTGCTGGCTCAGAAAGAGGGTAGGTTTAGATTAGATATTAGGAAGCAGTTCTTAACGGGCTTCTAGTACCTGAAGGGGGCCTACAGGAGAGATGGGGAGGGACTCTATCAGGGAATGTAGTCATAGAAATGAGGGGTAATGGTTTTAAATTGAAAGAGGGGAGATTTAGATTAGATACTAGAAAGAAATTCTTTACAGTGAGGGTGG
>JAOXNO010000001.1:166956886-166973677 GCA_028565335.1 Limnodromus scolopaceus
CGTCTCCTCTCCTCTACTCTCCTCTCCTCTCCTCTCCTCTCCTCTCCTCTCCCCTCCTCTCCTCTCCTCTCCTTTCCTTTCCAACTAATTTTTTTGGTTCCCTATTTTACCTGTTCAACACAAATTCACCAAGCTGGAGGAAAATAACCTTACACATGCTGGACCTTTCACACTCTTCAAATACATGTATACGAATGCTGAAATTTTTTTGTTTTAATAAGAATTATCTCATGTTTTCTGCCTGATTGCTACAGTGCAACTCACCTTACTGTAATAAACAGATTTAAGTCACAGGGGCTACGTAGCATAAATGAGGGCAGAATATTAAGATAAAAGCTTAAAATTATCACATTTCTTTTTAAATGCTGCTATCTTTGTTAAGTTATATTATGAAAGTTCAGGGCTAATATTTAACAGAGGGTGCAAGCTGCAAGAGTGGAGCCATTAATATACTGCCTTTATACATTTCCCTATAAACTGATTTTACTTTAATTTTATACCGCTGCCACTATGGAAAGCAGGACTTGGGGAAAAAAAAAGCAAAAAACAAAAAGCAAACCAAAACAAAAACAAAGCCCCTCGGCTACTCACAGCTGTGCAGGTGTCCCTAACCAGTGCTGCTTTTACGCTAATGACTTTAGGTACTCGTACCAGGGAAATCTCCAATAATTGGGTGGCTGCCACCCACCCACTTCTGTGGGTGCCTCTCTCCTCCCTTTGCTTTGTCTGGTCGATGGCTCCTTCGCATTGTTGCTCTTTGTCATTAACAGACCAGTGGCATATTGCACTCGCAGCTGGTACTGGGCTTTCCTGTCTATATGCCTTCCTGTATAAAAACCCACTGAATCGATGCCTTGCCAACATGTCTAAAGGTTGAAAAAATAACTTTAAAAAATGCTGACATGTGTTTGTTTTCTCAAAACAAACCTTGTGCCTGTAATGTCAGAAGCTCTAATTGCCTAGGGAATTTCTTCCTCTGACTGTGTGAAAGTTGACAATAAAAAGAAATTTTCTTCCAGGGAAGTCTTTTTTTTTTCTTTTCACCAAATTGTTTCACTATGAATCAATGTTATAACTAGAATTACGAAACAGCAAAGGGAGCTGGGGCTTTCATTCAGACCTTGTTTCGCCCCTAGTCCTCGGGACCAGGCCCACCTCTCTGTTTCCTGGGACGTTCCCACAGCAGCGGAGACGGTGACAGCTCTGCCTCTAGACAGGATGAATCTCCAGGGGCCAGGGATGACAAGGGTGGGATCCTCGGATGACAAGGGTAGGACGGGAGTAGCTGCTGCAGGCGTAGGACAAGGCTCTTGGGGTTAGAGGTGCCCAGAAAGCTTTCGGGAAGATGCCTCCTTCCTTTTCCATGGGTCCAAAGCAGATGCTGGAGCTTGATGCCAAGCAGGTATCAAGCAGTAGGAGAGAGGGGGGGGAAAAAAAGAAAAATTAAAAGTCTTAATCTAATCCACCTGCATCAACTACCCCTGCATTGGAATGAAATATTTTCAATTTGTCTTAATCTGAAAGAAAGAAACAGTGGGTTTTAGAATGATTTAACTTTCTGGGTAGTGTCAGAGGAAAGACTGAGACTGACTGTGTATCGGTGTGACATATGCCTATATGTATATACTGAAATATATGCTGAAGCTTGAAAACTGGGCACCCGGGTCCTCTCCCGGCAGCGTGACTGCACAGAGGGGGCTGCCCTGAGGTGCCACCCTGTCCCTAGGCCAGCTCCGGGGGCGGCTGGGAGCACCAGGGCTTGGCAGCAGCGACACAGGCAGTGCTGCCACCCCGGGACCACCCCAGCCAGCGAACCGGAGCCGGCAGGGAAAACGTGTGTACACAACATCCCTCTCTTCCACCGGCTTCCACAGAGGCTTCCACCTCTGTGCCAGGGCTGGCGGGGCAGCTTGAAGTGCCACAGAGAGCGCGGACTCGGTCTCAGCTACTGGTCCTCAGGCCAAAAAGTTGCCGTTATTTTATGTAAAGCTGGTGTGACTTCTGGTGATTTCATCTGAACTCTTGAGCTGTGCAAGGTCTGAGGTGGAAGCTTGTTATTGCTGGTACTTTTCCCATAGGGTCTGCCATAAATCAGGAACTGAAAATGAGGTGGGATACCCGAGGCTTCTGACTCGCTTTGCAAAAACAGGGTGTAATGTGCTGAAGAGGGAGTGTCAGGCTCTGGCTTTCTTAAATTTCCTGGCTATTGTTGATTTATATCAGATCCTTAAAGCTATTTAAACACAGTGTTTTGTTGGTATTTCCTTAGTATAAATGAGTGAAAGGGATGACATATTTCATGGGAGCCTATGTATGTATTCTTCTCAGAGAGACCCAAAGGGTTCGTTTGGCATCAGCACATCCATTAGGCAATTGTTTAATATGTACCAGGTAGACTCTGTGGCTCCTAGAGTTTTGTCATGCTCTCTTCCTTTAAACAGATACCTATAGTATTGTGTATATGGCACGTATACAAAGTTATACGTATCTATACTATATACCAAACCACGATCCGTAAAACTCTCTGGTCTCTCTTATAAAGCATTTACTTAGCATATATGCCATGTTATGGGAAAATTCTGTACCAAATTAGATTTTACAAGTCTTCATGCACGCTCATTTAGATGATTTATCAACCTCACTATCAGGATCTTTTAAGAAAAAAAGATCTTTCAAAGCTACCGAAAGGAAGCATATGACATATGAATACTGCCAGCACTCACTTTTAATTGTAACTGCCCTGAAATAAAACAATAGTAAAAAGTATATGAAAATAAGTACCTTCAGAGTCGTTATGCTAATTCTTGTATTTCTTTGTTCTTACTAGAGGCCAGTGGCAATTCTGGGAGGAATTCACAAAGACATCCCTTTTTATCAGCTCACACTTGCTCTAAACTAATGGTCTTTTCCCTTTTTTTTTTTCCGAGGTGGTGATAAAAGCCCAGGGAGCAGTCAGCAGGTGAGAGCTGAGTTCAAAGCTCTGCCTCGGTGGCTGGAGACATCAGAAGCCAGGCAGCAGCCCCGGGGAGTCCCCCCTGCCACTGTCGGTGATGGTGATGCTCCTCACGCCACACCGATTTGGCCAGGGCTCAGCCAGGAGCTCAGCCCAACAGAAGGGGCTCAAAAGCCAGGAGAGCAAACCACAGCAAGCTGCTTGGATGGACAGAAAGTAGACCACAGCAAGGCTTCCTTTGACCTCTGTCTTGCTCACCTGCAACAAACATCTTTTCCAGAAAACTCCCCGGGAAAGCTCTGCGTTGGCATCATCCTTTGAAGTCCTCGCCAGCAAATTCTCCCTCTGACGAGCGCCAGCTTTCAGCTCATCTTCCTGCATGCGTAGCTTTAAAATGTCCCCATCAAATTCCAGGCGACGTTCACAATGACAACACGTTGATGCTGTGCAGAGCGTCCTCCCCAGCTGCCTCCCAAGCTTGCAATGAAGACTATATAAATTCTGGGAGCACTGCTGATTTAAAGAGTACAGCAACCAGATTTCTAAACCCAGATCGTGCCTTTACCACTTGCTGGTACCATCATCAAATCACTAAGCCCGTGCTATGCTGCAAGTCAAGAAGAAAATAAGTCCAGCAATAGTAACACACTGAAAATGTGGGAAAAGGCTCTATGGTTCAGACATCTTTGTCCTTATGCTGTTTTATTTTTTCTTCTTCATTGTACTAAAAATTAGTTTTTTCTCACCTATTAGTTCTGGTTTTGTTCAGGACCTGCAACTAAATTACTGGAAACATTAGAACAGTAATTTCTTACAATCCAAAAGAAGTAAAAACCAAGCCGTTACAGAATACATCCAGCGGCTATGAAGAAGTTGCTCTTTTGACTTGAGGGTGCAACAAAAATATGGGTTTTCCCACTGAAAGATAATGGGAAAGACTAACCAATACCAGCTGGCCAAGAAAAAAAATTCATTACAAATTACTTGAATTATGGGGAAATATTTCTCTCTTATTTTAAAACACATGCACACACACACACAAAAGTGGGGAAGTAGGGTATATCCTTTTTTGTAAATGAGGAAGATTTACCTTTTCCTAATTAAACAGTATGAATCCCCAATCATATGTCATAGCCTAAATCTCAAATAAAAGTTGCATGGGTTAAATTGATAAATTATTGCAAGTTAAATAACCAGAGGAGAATATTAGTCAAAAGCTTGCTCCCACCAAAGATTTGATATATAGTCTCTGAGAAAAAAAAAAGAGACTGCTCAGTTCTGAAACGGGCCCTGGAGACATTCGGATATTATTTAATAGGAAGAGGGTTTATCCTGGAACAGACCACGGTGCGTGAGAGTGACTGAGCAGGATGAAAGAATCCAACAGCAGAAGCACAGGGTGGTATCTATCACTCCAACCTTTTCATTTCCCAGCCAGACATATGGCTGAATCTTGTAATTTAAATGCAGATTATCGGTCCCAGCAGGAGTGCCTGAACATCCTGGAACCAGTGTCACGTTTCAGTAGGGGTGGCAGCGACTGCTTCGTTGCTGCATCGTTTCAAAATATCCTGGTCTCTGCAAAATTTAAATATTGTTCATGCTTTTAAAGGATGGGCCTTCCTTCTGCAGATGCTTTTTCCTCTTTTAAGGGGAAAAGTATTAATTTCTGTTTTGCTGTGCCACCTGAAAGCTAGTTTGTCTCCTATTTACACAGGAGGAATGAATCTCCCTATTTACAGGACCCGAATGGCTGAACTTCATCAGAGTGTTTGGCACCTCAGCCGGGGAGGGAGCTGTGGGTACAATGCACAGTGGCGAGCTGTGTGCCAAGGGCTTTTCGGTGCAGCCACGTCATTTAGTTGTGTAAATATAGGGGTTTCACTGAAAATGGAAGTCAGTAGGTATACGGGTATAGGTATATAGGTATAGAAGTATTAGCGCGTGCAATTTTTTACCAGATTTTTTTTATTTTTGGAGGAGCGGGCATTGGTAGCAACACATACACCTTTGAAAATTATATTGGGACTTGGACAAAATCCACACAAAAATCTAAATCCCAGGGATCCAGACTGCCTGCTCTCCAGCACCACTGGACGTTTACTCTCCAGAAACATCCTGGTCTGCTGTCAGATCCCTCATGGAAAAGTTTTAAGCCGCCTCAGATGCAGTCCAGGGTCAGGGAATGCCCCATGTTGTTCACCAAAGATCTGTCGTGCTCCAGACTGACCACACAAGATGCCCAACTTCTTCTGAAGTTCACAGAGGGGCCTTAACCTATTGGAAAATTCTTTACTTTGAGGGTGGCAGAGCATTGGAACAGGCTGCCCAGAGAGGTGGTGGAGTCTCCATCTCAGGAGACATTCAAAACCCACCTGGACACGTTTCTGTGCAACCTGCTCTAGGTGGACCTGCTTTGGCAGTGGGGTTGGACTAGATGATCTCCAGAGGTCCCTTCCAACCTCACATCATTCTGTGAGAAATGCCTTAAAAAGACTCCTTTTTAAACTGGAAGTAGGCAGCAAACTACAGTGTGGGACCCAGAAGTGACTGGATAAAGCAGCAGAGTGACAGAACAGGAGTCAGCCCAAGCACTGTAGAGGAAGCCACACTACACAGCTGATCCTAATAATCTTCGTATTATGAAATGGTAGAGAGAAGAGAGAGAGAGAGAAAGAAAGAAACACGCTCTGAGCATACCTTGATGGAAGGTTACATACATTACCTTGTATATTCAAACAGTGCAACTTCTGTTTTAGCTCATGGGCAAATAATTTAGATAGAAGTGAAGCAAACAGGACATATCCCAGCATAAGAAACATTCAAGCTATGGTAAAGTCATGTACAGGGTAAAAGATATATCCCTCATAAAAAAACCTACATTTATTGTCTAGACTAATGTGTGCAGTGCTGTGGAAGGCAATTGGCACGTGTAAAAAACTTACATCCCTAAGAGGTGCACAGAAAAAAAAAGAAGACAACACTGGGATGCCCATCAAAACTTATTTCAAAAAGTTTTTGCGATGTCTGTGTAAAGGTTCTTTGATTCTTCTTCCACTGTATGCTAGAAGAGATAAATCCTTCCTAAAAACTTGCATGCAGGCAGATTAGTGAGCAAAACTACACACGGAAGTGAGAAAGGACAGTAGGCATTTTTTTTTTGCATTACTGTTCTTCCCACTGAATCTCCAAATGTCTATTTAGCAAAATGTATTCGATAGGTTAGGAATCAAGGAGTGTTTTCACATTTTTTGGTGCTCATTAGCAATTGGTAGGAGAGAGAGCGGATCAGCATTTGACAGCCTTCTCTCACAAGCATAATCTTAAAATCTCTGTGTTTTAGAGAGAGATTTTGACGTGCTCATTCTCCAGACCCCTGGCTTTTAGGTTTGTCTCTGCGTGTTTCAGCTTAAAATCCCAACCGAGAAAATCATGACTTTCTATGCCTTGTAGGCTTTGATCCTTTGAAAATCTGATTTAATGAATTCTGCCTTATGCCTCTTACCTAGATAAACAGTCTTTAAAAAAAGAAACAAAAAACAACTAATGCTATCAACAACACTAACAAATGTCCTGTCTGTGAACACAATTAGTAAGAAAATAGCCTTAGTGGTGTTTAGCCTGCAGACACCCGGTGGAACTCCACAACCATAGATTCTAATTAAGGGATTGACTTTTCAAGAAAGATTAAAATAACGAAATGCATTTAACTTTGCTAAATGATGACAGGGAGGGAATAGGAGAACCCTCAGCAACAAGAAGAAGATTGTTAACACCAACAATGGACAAGAGCTGTTTAAAGGAAGAGAAAGAACACTTTCTTAGGCACCAAGAATAATAAGGAATAATGGATGCGTAAATAGAATAAACAAGTTCAATGCTAATTGCTGATATTCTTATTATATTACAACTTCTGAATGAACACAGGGATGTTACCTGTAAAGGATAGATTAATTCATGACCAAGGAAAATGGAAGGGCTCTGATCACCTTATTACCACTGCCAAATGTAACACCTACTTTCATGTGACCAGGGAAGAGGCTGCAACACTGTATGCCCGCTCCTCACGGAAATGTTTGCATCAGATCTGCTTTCTGGGCAGCCTGTGTAGAAACGTTCACCAGAAATGACATTTACAGAACTGCAAACCCACTGTGTCCTCCAAAGGAGTGGTGGTGGAGCCATCACCCACCTTGCTACTGCACAGAGAGGGTGATCAGGAAGGTGGTGGAGGCTGTTCAGCACAGTGTGCCCCTGGGTTCGACACTGCATCCAAGGGCAGGAGGTGTTCTGTTTCTAGCATGAACTTGAGTAGGTCCTTGGCTTCACCACCAGGATTGCTTGGTCAGGTGTCTAACCAGCTTGGTGGAAAAGACAGAAATAAATCCTTTATAGTCTGCTACTGCCATGCAACCCTGTTGTGGGGTTTTCTCCTACTTTCCTGGGAGAAAGGCATATTTTGGGGTTAGAATAGTTCCAAAGCCTCTAAGAAGGCACAGCTTTTAACACATATTTAAAAAGCCAAGTTAAACATTGTTATGCATTTCTAGGTTATCAAGATTCAACCTCAGGCAGAAGTCTAGTTGCAGTAAATGTGGATGCTAAAAACTCTCACTAAAAGCACTGTGGTGTAACCCATCATGTTTTCTGGATCTTGCTAGTGGAAGTGTAGGCTACTACTGCTGAGAGAAGTAGGGTCTTCGAATTAACCTGGACTGTGTCCGCTGAAGCTCTTGTAGAAGAGCATAACCACTTCCACTGAAGTCTCAGGATCCAGAGGTGGATGTGGAGCCAATACACAGTTCTGGTCGTCCAGAGTCAGAGGTGAATCCAGCAAGGCTCCAGCATTGCCTTCTTCCTTGGTCACCTGAGGACAGTTTCTGATGCTCCCTCAGAGAGTTTCTTTTCAAACAGAAAAATAATCATTCACCTTTGCCCCTCCCTACTAACATTAAATGTCCTGCTCTTCCTCTGGCATTGGGCTCACCAGGTGAGCACCATCCCTCCGTTCCACAATATGGACAGAGCTGGGGACATGTACTATTTTATGCCATTCTAATGTGATGTTTTTATTAACATTTCCCAGCAGTTATTCAAATAGAAAGATAACTGGGGATTACTTTTTTTGTTCCACCGTAGAGGATGCACCCGAGTGTAGCATTGCAGCGCCTACCATGCAATTGTGATGGCAGTGTTTCCAAATAGTCTATCCCACAACAAAAGGTCAGCAAGTAACTCCTCAGACAGGCACAATGACAGACTTCCTTTCTACCTGACATGCAATCTTCCCAGAAAATGAAGGCAGAAATTACTGAGTACATTTGTAAAACATAGAATGAGAGGTGTGTGTACAAAACCAATTAAGGAAAGAATTGCTTTTTGCTTCTTTTTTTCCTGGTGCACTCTTTTGGAAATTTACCTCCATATACTAATTAACCTCTGGGTGACTTTATGTAAATTAGATGGCATTCTTTGCAGTAGTGCTGTGGTAGCGTAAGTGATTTAAAGTGATGTAAAGTGCTTTAAAGGTAGCCAACAAAGTTTCTTTTTAATGTATTACACTATAAAGATGTTGGAATGATCAGGCTCTCTTGGAATGAAGAGAAGGAGATGAAAAGGTGAAAAGCGATGCGAAAGATAGCGGGAAGATATGCAGAGTTCATGGGCCACATCCCCAGCTTGACAAACCCACCCCGGACCACTAACTCAATGCAGATGTTCAAATTGACATCATCTCAGGACCTGGTCTCATACCTTGAAAATAGATGTTAAGGATGTTAACTGGATTCCTAGAGCCCCTAGTGATTTTGGAGAAGTAATTTCAGTCGATCAGAGAGTATCACTTAGGAAGCCAGGTGATTGGCTTCCCTTATGATGGCTTGCTATGCAATTAGTTTTCCTGTGTGTCTGAGACATCAGGGACAAAGAGTCTCGTGAGGAAATTTAACTAAGGAAACACTGGTCAGATTTGTAAAGATCCGTTGTTATGCCGAAAAGATTTCAGAGCAGAATTAGCCTAGGGGGCCTGGGGTTACCCACAAACACCCAAAGCGCTTGGGACAGCAAAGACACGAGGATCGACCAAATCAGTGTCAAAAAAGCTGGAGTCCACGCTGACGCCAAGTGTGCTCCTGAGGCCCACTGAAGCATTTGAAACAAACAAAAGATGTCTGGCAATGCTGGTAAAATTTAGAAACCAATTTTAGGTGAGTATCTTTCTCCATTAGAGAGGGTGCAAGGGTGGTTGGTCCTGATGTAAATGCCTACAGTCCACATTTAGTTAGAAATATCCCAGTCCCTCAGGCAAGCACAGGTCATATAAGGAGTGGTGCTGGGAGATGAGAGGGAGGTAGGAGATACATCACCTAGGTGCCTGCTGTGTATTATTAGTAGTATGCGGAAAATATATATTAAAGCATTCTACATTAAAGTGTACTTATTACATATTGTATTGCATGTCATATATATATATATTATTGTCAAGGTACTGACACTTCATTTAGGGAAAAAAAAAGATCTGATTCAGCCCCTGGAAAAGATGGCTAACGTGCTCAGCTTGAGGACTGTGACTCTCAACAGCATAAAGCTATGGCTTTGCAGCCCACACTTAGGCTGCTGAGGACGGAGGAGATTCTACTATATAACTGGTTTCAGGTGGTTTTGGTTAGCTGTAAGAGGCTCCCTGCTCAGTACTCTGGCTGTGGTGAATCCCAGCCACCTGATCCTCCCTGGGACATATACAGAATGGCCAACTCAGTACTGGGAGCCTGCAAGCGACGTGCGGTGAAACGCGGTATTGTCATGTTGTCTGTGGATGTAAAGCCGGGCGCCTAGAAGTTAAGCGCAGTAGCAGCTAGCCTGTAGGCTTGCAAATTCTGCCAGATTTAGCCTGTCATCTGTGAAATGCTCAAGCACTTGGAACAACGCCAAACAGCTACCTGGTTCCCTGTCTGCAACGAACAGCGGATAGTCAGGCTGAGAGATTTACTTCCAGGCAGTCTGAGGGGAAAAAAAAAAAGAAAAGGGAAAATTTCAGAGAAATCTTAAGGGAAAATTGTATCATCAGTTATATCACAATGGCATTAGGCAAATTTGCATACTGCTATTAGATGGGGGAGTAGGTTTTCAGTATGATGGAGAGGCAGGCGCGGTGATAGCCATGATGATGAGGGATTTCCTCCTCAGGGCATCCTGACCATCACACTCTCCCCAGTTACTCTACTGGGAGAGCAACCTGCCTAACATCTCCCCTCCACCCGCCCTATCCCCAATAAACCTGTTTCTGGGCGGAGTATGTAAAATTTTTTCTGGGGTATGCAAAATTCTGAAAGACGTCGAGGAAATTTCTAAGATGCTATTTCCCTTTGCTGCCTCCTTTTTGCTGAAAAGAGAGGTTCAGTCTGCAGCACCTTCGGCGCAGCAGCACCAAGGCAGCGGGCAGGGCACCTCCTCACTCCACAGCTGGCTTTCAAACCTCCGCCCGCCACAGCTGGCATTTATTCGTGTCTCAGTTGCAGAGACTGGTTCCCCTCCTGGCTCCAGCGTGTAGAAAACAGGGGTGGAGGTCCCTAATGCTGGGGCTGTGAGGTGGCGATGCCTTGCAATCAGCCCCACGTTTTTCCAGGGTTGGCGTAACGTTGCATGGCTACAAGAGACGTACCAAAGACACGGTGGCCTAGGAGGGGCGCTCCTAGTAACATTTTAAAAATGTAAAGAAAGCTTATTCAGAGAAAAAACGTGGCAGGCTGAGCAAAATGATGGAGCTGCCTTTTCTCTCTACCCCATGACTGGCCTCATGCTCCGGTGTGTTTCCATGGAGGCTGTTGCTGTCACTGCATGGCTCACACTGGAGTGTCACATTGGATGGGAGCCAGCTCAACAAGAAAAATAAAGTGAGTTTTTAGGAGGTAATGTGGTAAATGTTCTTCTCAGTCTGGCTACCAATATGTGCTGTCTAGCCTGAGGCGCGCAGCACATATGGGTGAAGCTACTGAAGTTTGGTACTTTTAACTTCTTGAGTCACTTTTTACAAAACGAAAGCAGACATATTAGACTAATTGAGAAGAAAAGAAAAAAAAAAAAAGAAAAGAAAAAAAGATAGGTAAGGAAAGGCAAGGCTGAGCTATTTGATCTCAAGAGACTGCTACCACTGATTTCTCAATTCTTATTCTGGGGTTTACAGGGCTTTTCCATGTACTAGGGGATTTTCCCTGCTGCTTAGGCACCGGCAGAGCGGGCAGCTGTTCGCAGCAGCATACGGACGGTGTAGCAAAGCGCCCTGCCCATGCTGATGGTGCCCAGGCAGGTGACGGTGTCCAGGGCAGCGGCAGATGCTAGCATTTGTGCCACCTGCTTGGGGCAGCTGTAACGGTAGCCTTGCCCTCCCGCTCTCCCAGCAGCTGCTGGAGTAGGCAGCCTGGCTCCAACTCCTCCTTCCTTCGTGGAAATTCAATTTTACCTCCACTGCTGAGGCTCGAATGAGCTCTGGTGCTTGCTGCTCCGCAAAGAATTTGGTCAGCCTGTTTGCGAGGGCTGTGCTAGAAAAGGCAAGTTTTAAAGCAAAATGTAGGTGATGTCTGCTCTTTGGAAATCTGCTCCTCTCTCACTTACGGCCTTTCAAGACACTTCAGCAGTCATTTTGCGGTGCGCCCCTGGGCTTCTGGGAGAGCATCGCAATCTCCTCCTCTTTTCCCCATCTGTCAGCTCAGTAGCGACAATAGGGCAGACTGGAGTTTCTTTCAGCTCATTCGATTTCTATGGTTAGCATTTGCCAAGTGCTCAGCCATTTGTAAAAATCATGTCATCAGTTGTCATTAGAAAGAGAATTGATAACTGGTATTTACTGAGCTTTGCAGTCACTCAAATGAATTCGTTCTCTTACACTAAAAAACAAAACCCTCGCAAACAAGCCCAGACATTAAGTAAGCAATTGCTACAATACGAAGTTTAGGTTTTTCAGCTGTTAGATTGATACCCAGTGGCACAACTATGGTTAACAATCTGTGAAATTCCCCATTTCACAAAAAAACTGTAACTAATTAAAGAAAAAAATAATTTACTCATCTGAAATGTGCTATGTACAACTGAGTCCAGATGAAGCCTCTTAATGCTTGTGAGCCATTAACTTTTGATCCAGAAAGCATACAGTCCAGGAATCACCATGACCATGGATTTGGCCATGATGCCCACGTGCAAATCCAGGCATTTCAAGCCAACCTAACGAAAATAACAGAAGCGGTGAAAAGAACCATTTTCAGTGTGTCTCATTTTCCAGTCTGATTCTGAATCTTTTCAGTTCTTGAGGCTGGGTAAATGTCTCCTGAATCCAAGAGATTCTGGTACTGGAAAAGACAAGTTGTGTGGCCTTGAAATCAAAACAAAAGTTATCAACACGAATGCCTTAGTAACACAGGAAAGCGTCTGTAAGTCGGGGGAGGAGATGGGAAAGGAGGAATGCTGTCTGAGTAAAGAAAAAACATCTAAGTGCTTATTTATTTGGAGATTTATTTTGTTGTAATTTATTTAACACCTCCATGGAGAACAAAGAACTTTTCTGAATTAAAAACAACTGGGAAAAAAACCCTAGAATTTCTTGAAAATATCTGTTATACCTAAAACCTGTCAAGAAAAGCGTGAAAGATTGCTGTGATAATATCTGCGAAGAAGACAGCCCAGATGTTTTTGGCCGCCGACTAGGTACGAAATCAGATCCATGCCTAGCTGAATGTGTTTCTTTTTGTTAACCTGCCTGCAGAATGCTTCTCAGTCCCGTGCACAAAACCCAGCCATTTCTGAAACATTTCTTCTGGCTTTGAAACCGCTCCTCCAGGTCTTGCATGTGCAGAACTTTCGTAGCCTGTGAAACCCAAGCACAGGGAACAAATCAGATATCACCAATTTTATGGAGACACAGGGGAGAGCAAAATAACCAGGAGCCACAGAGAACACAACACAGTGGGAGTTACACGGAAAATTTGGAATGGTTGTCCCACACTGTATCTCTATCTTACCAAAAGAGATGCAATTGCTTTAATGTTCGTATGAGAATATAGTAGGCTTCTCTTTATAAAGCACTGTTTAAGAGATCCCTTTTTTTTGTTTGTCAAACAGCACAGTATTCAATATGAGGAGCTGAGATAATGGAACTGAACATGGAGCTTAAAATGATGTAAGAAATTTTCTCAGGGTGATGTTTAGGCCCATAAATTCAGCTACAAACTACAGAGTTTTGAAATTAAAATCCAGAGCAATCCGTTCTGTTACTGGGCATCAAATTGACACACTGTTCAGAGCCAGGAAGTGCTTGTCTCCATTTTTTTTTCTTACAAAAACATTAACCAAACATTGGAGATATGCAAAACCCCAAAACTTCCTTCTTTCCCAGAACATGTTCCTTGGTGATTTCCTACTCCCTGTTAACTTTTCCAAGTGCCAAATTATACTAAATAAGGAACTGTCCCTCCTGTTCTTTTGCCTCTTAAATAAGACTGTAACCTTTCAAGGGCTCTTGCTAAAAGAAGACCAAGTTCAAAATTTAAAAAAAAAGAAAAAAAAAAGTTCATGATCTCAATCTAAGGTTATAGAAAGGGCACAGAGCTTTCAGATTAAGGGAGTGAAGCATTAATACAGCGTGGCCCCACTCTCCTAGAATATATGTCTTGGCAACATCGCTAATCTAAATTGTGCAAATGGAGTATTTTGGTATTTGTTCCTGGAGAAAAACATGCACCTTTAATATCAGATTATAGTTTTCCTCTTTTGTACAGTTTAACTGACCTATTCTCCACTACATTCTTTATTGTATCAGAGAGGCTGCGTTGTGTACACTAACACTGCCGTTTTTGCACTGAGCTAGGTTGGTTTTCTTGGATTGTTTTTAAGGAGAGTGGGCTGAAGGGAAGAAGATTTCCTGATAGTCTGTCAAAGAAGGAGTAATTGATTTATAGAAAGCATAGAGAAAATACAAGTGTGATGTACAAAACCTCTGACGTTCATACCCAAGGAATATTACTGCTGATGTTTGAGTGAGTCACACGAAATATGATAGCGCTACTTGTCAGTTGTACTTTCACGTTTTAGATTGACCATTTTGGTTAATGGCCACCTAGAAGTTGACTATAAACCCTAGCATTTGATGGCAGAGTGCCGTGCACATTGAAGTACTTTGTAAGTAGATTAGGAGAAACAGAAGCTGATGTCCTTGCCCAAAAAAAGGTCTGCAACCTCATGCTTGATGGTGGCTGTCGAATAAAGGGACAAGGCCCACATATTCATGTTGAGCGTAACACCAGTTTGAGTGGAGGAGGAGTGGAGGAGGCACTTGGCAGATGATCACAGGCTGGATTGCAAGAGAGCAGCCATACCTGAAAGGCTGTATCTGCTGATGTGGTCCATTCCTTGGCAAAGAAAACCCGTTTATTTGCCTGTATCCAAAAGGGAAGGCTTGTGAAAGGAATTAGTAACACAATCCCTCAACTGCAGGTATTTGAATTGATTATCTGTCAACCCAAAGGTTTCCCTAAGTTCAGCAAATGAACACAATCTGTCTTCTAAAATATATCATGTAATTTGTTAAAGCTTTTGTCTAACCATGCATCCCAAATAAAAACGCATTTAGTTTTTGGTTTGGGGACTAAGGTTGATTTTTATTTTTTTTAGTGTATTTGAGTTAGAAAATTGAATACAAGCTGAAATGGAGTAAACAATAGATAACTTAAGAGTGATTTTTTTATAACTGGTGTTAATTTAAATGACAAAATCTCTCAATATTCAGCACATTACTGATTTATTTCAGATGTATCTTCATGTGTTTCAGGCTCACATTGTTAAAATATGCTATTGATTTTCTGTTTTCTTTTGTTCTGAGGTTCCAGTGTGCTCTCTGCTGGTGATGCCACTTCCCATTTTGAAAAATGATTGATTCATTGTGATTAAATTAAAAAAAAAACCAAACAAACAACACCACCAAAAAAAAACGAACACCAAACGACTTAAAATGCTTAAGTTAAAGGTCGAAGTTGCTAAATTGCTTTCAAGAGTACTATTTATTTGCACATTTGCTGGATTAGGATCCAAGACAAAATGCAAATAGGACAATAGATATTGGGAAAGAACGGTGAAGAAAATTCTATATCAGTAGAGAACAAACAGAAGTGAGAGGCTGAGGAACATTCTGGGGAGATTTTCACTAGGTTTTAGGAAACTCCATTAGGGGAAGAACTGCCACAGGAAGATCAGAAAGAGCCATCTGGGATTGCAAGTGATGGGACTCGATAAAAGGGAATTTGCTTTGTAGGCAATATGGCAGAAGTGAAGGATTACGGAAACAGTCTAAAATATGCAGGTAAACACACTTGTTTGGCTTATGAAAAAGCAGTAACCAAAAATGTTCCGTGGGCCCATTTGTTCCCTTGGCTTCCAAAAACATGTTTTTCCATTTTTAGAATTGTATATGGCAACACACTCTTAAGGTTCCCGTTTCAAAATTTAAGACTCCTGTTTCTGAAGAAAAATGGCATGCTGAAGAGTCCCACTGATTAATAAGAAATGCGATTAAAGTTCCTTCTTTCAAGAAAAAGATGAAGAAAAAAAAAAAAAAGAGTACTTTCTAAATCTTTAGAAATACTAAATGTTTTCAAAGTATTTCTGTGTTACAATGTAAGCCAGAACGTTTTCAAATAGTCGATGTGTGCCCAGCTTTGTTAAGCCAGATGAGAATGGAAACAGAGGGGTCAGGTATATGGAGTGAGCCAAGACGGTGATTTAGTAGGACAGGTTTTCCATAAAAGCGTGTGATTGAGAACTACATTTCTCTATAAATCTGTGATATATATCAAATACTAATGTGTAATATCCCTACTTCTGTATCAATCTATTGATATATAATCATGTAGTACATTTCTCCTGCGAATGTAGCTACATATTTTTTGCTTTAGATACTGCCCTGCAAATTCATGCATATGGGTAATAGTTCTTAGTAGCAGGCAATAGACCATGTAAACAGCCAACATAGCACATAATGAAGCTCACAGAGAACAAATTTTATCACCGCATGTCAGTCAGCCAACCCCTCTTCTAGATGATTTCCTGAGATATATTAGATAAATGAATAAAAAATTTCTAAGTACGACAAAATAAATATTGATGTTTTAAAATATTTTATCTGAAATTCAATGGAAACGAGCTTCATCTCCTTCTCAGGGCACAGCAACGCGTGTAACATGATGTTTCTCTGTTACTCACCTTATCACACTGTCTACATACAATCTTCTTCCTGCTATCACTATTCATTTTTCATGTGCCAAGTATTCATTAATCCTTTCACCTCAGTAGGTGGAAACCAGTTTTTCTCTGCAGCACGCTCAGGGCTGGAAAATCGTTGCTCCCTGTTCCAAGTGGTTAAGAAGGATGAATGTTAATACTCATGGTTCTTATTGATAAATCTGAATACAAGCTATGCATCTATCCAGGGAATGTTTCCAGCAGTGTTCTATAGTAGCCTGCTTCCTTTGGGATTGCATATTTTATCTTTTAAAACATTGTGTTACAACGTTAACTTTTGACTTGGGTAAAATCTTCTGAAATCTAATGAATCACATATGTAACTTCTGGTGAATTGTTGGAACTGATTCTCTGTCTGAAGTAATAATATAAGGAAATACCTTGCTCAGGTCATTACACTGTATTTTAACTTTATGGTCACTTTCTTCACAGTGAGAGTGACAGAGCCCTGGAACAGGCTGCCCAGGGAGGTCGTGGAGTTTCTTTGGAGATTTTCAAGACCCGCCTGGATGCAGTCCTGAGTAACATGCTCTAGCTCTGGGCAATCCTGCTTCAGC
>JAOXNO010000001.1:166978968-166997770 GCA_028565335.1 Limnodromus scolopaceus
CAATCTTACTTTAGCAAAGTTCACTAAAACAGTACCAGATCATTAAACACAGAGCAGTTTCAGTTAACTGGTCATTGGAGGGACACGGCTCCATGGTGGGGGGGGGGGTCGCCAGCGGGGGTGGCACACGGGGCCGCCGGTGTCACCCGGCGCTTACGAACCCAGGTAGCTATTGTGGGGGACGTCGCCGGCCGCCCCGGGCACCTTCTCTCCGGGCGGGGGGGTTTTGTAGACCAGCTGGTCGGGGTCTGAGCTATCAACGTTTGTCACAAAGAGCAGCCCTGGGGCCGCGGAGAGAAAGAGAGAGGGGCGTCAGGGGGGCGGCGGGACCCCCCCTCCGTCTTCCGCGGCGGCCCCCCCCCCCTACCCAGGTAGCTGTTGGCGGGCAGGGGGATGAGCGAGGGGTCCTGGTCCTTCTCGCCCCCGGCTTCGTAGGGGCCGTCGTCGTAGCGCAGCAGGTCCAGGGAGCTCTGGTTGAGCAGCTCCACGCGCAGGGTCCCTGCCGGGCGAGGGGGGGTGAGGGGGGGCATGGGGGGGGATGCAGTACTGGGAGCACTATTCTTTCTGCAAACCTTTCCATTAGGATACTGGCAGCTTTACAAGGTGGCTTAGTCTTTACCCCCCGCCTCTTTTTTCACCTTTTTTTTTTTTTTTTTTTCCTCCCCCCCATTTCATGGAGTAGTCAATAGCATTTAAAGAGGGCTGTGAAAAAATCGTATTTTCTCTTCTGGCCCCCAGCTGTGGGGAAAAGAGGGCTTTTTGAAGGGGAAATAAGCCGTGGGGCATTTGATGAGTGATTGCACGTGTGCTGGAGGGGCTGGGAAGGAGTTCAGGATGTGGGAGATGCTGTTGGGTTTCTGCTTCTGATAGTGAGGTAATATCAGACGTGTCAAGAAGGGGGGGATGGGAAATGAGGTATTTTTAATTATTACCTTTTTTTTTCCCCCAGCAATATTTAGTGGTAATATTTCCAGGCCTTCCTGCGCTTTCTTGTAGAAAAACCTTCTGCTGGAATGACCCTCGAGAGCCAAAGGAGACTGTGTGTAACAACTTTTAAAAATAAACTTTAAGATTCCAGGAGGGGCTAATTGCGAAGTTCTCTGCCAGCTGTTTCTGTCGGGATGAGCCAGACCTGAACGTGCTGGAGCAGAGTTTTACTTTGGAGGAGAGGAGGCCGAAATGCAGTGGGGGCTGGACCAGCTCTTCTTGCCCCCCGGGAGATGGTAGAGTGGGGTCAGCCAAGGGCTTGGGCTGTGAAGTCCCATGATAGTGACTGTCCTCCTCTTCACCCAGAAAAAAGGTGGTGTGTGATGGTACCCACTACAATTACGTAGAAATACAGACCATCTTTTTGAGGCAAGTACCTCTCCTGGGTGCTTGGGGAGCTCTGCCGCACCGCGGGCTTGCAGAGTATCTGTGTAATTTGGTGCACGTTTTGGTGCTAGAAGGGTGTCCTGGTGTTTAGATTTTGGGTAGTTTATGAAATAAAGGGGAGGTATGTGCCTTTTCTCATCAGTGGGTGGACGATGCCCGCTTACGCTAGCCTTCCCAAAGTTGCCGTGCTGTGGCCTGTCTGCTTCAGGATGCTGGATAACCTCTGTGAGACGTGGGTGGCCTCTGGTACCACTTCAGGATGGCCAACCTCCTCGCTGGTTCCTTCAGTGAGTGTCACCTGCATTGTGTAACAGGTCTTGTCAGTGCAAGGTTGGTTGTCACCAAGCCTTTCTTTGAATCAAGCAAAATATGAGACTGTGAATTAGATGTTTGTATATTAATAAAGCTGGGGAAATACTTGTTTTTACCAAAGCGTTTTGCTTGTGGCTTTTGAAGTGGTGTATCTCGGTTTGTTTTGTTGGAGGATGGATTGTGGTTTGCCTTTCCTTGACGTAACTACAAACTGAAACAAAACAATTAATTTCTTTAAATGGAAATTTCATTTTTAGAAAAGCTGAAATGGATGCAGCACCGAGACTTTGACCTTCTCAGCTCCTGACTAGTGGTTGTTTACTACAGCTGCAGCTGTGCGTCTCTGAAAGAGGAGGAGCTGCAAACACAAGCATGCTCGCTTTCCCCCCACCCAGAGGAAAGCATAATGAGGGTGCTGTTTCAAAGTGAGATGTAAAGAAAAGTAGTGAGCGGTCAGGTCGCGGCTTTTCCTTTGCTTTTGTGCAAGGTGGGCTGTGCTGCATCTGCAAGACAAATTTTGAGTCTTGGAAGTGCAAATGTGAAAGCATGAAATGCCTACGCTTCCTATGCAGCGAAAAAGAAATTAATTCTTTTTTTTTTTTTTTAATTAAATGCATGCTTATGCTAGAAAAGAGAAATGCTTTTACGCTGTAGTACTAGGGACACTTTCAACATTGTTCGTCAGTGGAACAATGTAACCCTATCCTGTGTTCAACAACTGAACTTTAGACGGTCTTCTTCCTTCAACTGAATGATTTTTTTTTTATTAAGTCAGTACTAAATGCAAAAAAAAAAAAAAAGCCAACAAGAGTTATATTTGAGGATTCAGTGTCAAAATGATTGTTTTAGTTTATAGCTAGGCATAGAACTATATTGACAAACTTGACCGGAGCGTTGACTAGACCTAATATATGTACATGGCACTGTTGCAAAAGTGGGTGAAATTCGACCAATGTGAGGATAGTTGTGCAGTTTTGTTTGTTTTATATATATATAAAACCCCACGGTTCTGCTAGTGGTGCTGTGTTTGTGTTTGGAAGCTTTTTTCTGTGCAGAAGGTCCACTTAGATGTGATGCCCCAAAATCTGTGAACTTTCTCATACTTCTGCAAAGTTTGGTGTGACTGGTAGGTCTGAAGTTTATTCTGAGTCTGTGCTCTCATGTTTCCTCCCAAGCAATAACTATAACACAAAAACGATAGAGTATTATTTAATTAGTTTTATTTACCTTTACCTTTTGGCAGCAGAGAATTCTTAAAACTAAGAGACAGAAGGAAGAGGTAAAATGAACATGGCTTTGCCAAAAAGTCAGTGTATCTACACTGTATGTAACACTGAGCTTGTGTGGACTTTCCTTTCATAAGTTCAGTGTAAAATCTCATGGTATTCATGAGGAAGCATGATCTAGACTTTGGTCTGAACCAAAATCAAATTATAATATACAAATATGTTTTTGGGTTGGTTTTTTTTTTTTGCATTTATGTCTACTGCAGAATGATGTATTTTGATTTGGAGAAGACAACTTTAAATTATGGTGTGCCTTGCTCCTATAACTATTTCTGTCATTTCCTGCATTTTTTGGGAAGGGATGGTGGCGTGAGCCATCCCAGTGTTTCTCAACTGAAATAGATGGTAAAACTTGGGAGTGAATAGATGAACTCATGTGAAACATATTCAGGGACAGTATGCATCATCTTGACTATGTTTCTCCGTGCACTCCCCATCTGTGCACATCAGTTCTTGTGTCAGAGAGAGGAGCCCCTTCAGCTGCAGGTACAAGGGTAGGACTTGTCTAGGTGTTGGCTTGCTGATTATTCCTTTTTTTTTTAAATTTTTTATTATTTTTTATTTTTTCTAAAGTTCAGTAATATCACAAGAACTCAAAAACTAGTAATATATGAGAACTGAAATTGTACGTGTTAGGGTCAAGAGAGTCCCCACGACTAAAGACTATTAAAAATATGCTCAGCGATACTGAATAAAGTTTGCCAAGACCGTTGCACACTGACATTTCCTACCCTCTGAATGCAATCCTTGCAATGTCTGTATTTTATTTTTTTTTTTTAATAATCTCCTGGTTTGTTTATTTGTTCATAGATTATTATTATTATTTTTTTTTGCTTTCTTGCAACAAATGCCCTCGTGTGCAAGGGTGTTTATCCTTTTGTGGGTCGCTGGTATTGCTGGCGCTGACAGGGTTTGGAGTCGCAGCTCGGCCCAGCACCACTCGAGTTAAGGAATGTCTGGTTAGCAGTAGCAAGCTTTTGTCCTTTCTGTGAACCAGCCTCCAGGAGGGGAATGAGGCAGGCCCTTTGCTAATGGCTGGCACGGTGTTTGCTACGTAGCAGAGTAATGATGGGACTCAAAAAATCCTGAGCTTTGTTTCTGGCTGTGGGGCGAGTGCGTTCTCGTCGTTAAAAGGTAGGACAATCAGATGGATGACCTTGGACATCGGTGCCACAGAGGGGATAATTAATCAGACAATGTGTCTTGTCGGGAGACCCAAGTTCTGGTCTCGGTTTTGTCAGGTGTCACCTAGGACAACCAATTTGTTACCTTCTCTGTGAGGTGAGAAGCAGCGACCCTAATTCCTAATTAGTGCGGGGCGTTGTCCAGTGGTCAGAGCTGTGAAGAGCACGAGGTTATGCATGCTAATGCTGATTCTCCTGCTGACTACCTAAACAGTTTCTTTTCCTCTGCCTTGGCCAAGAAGGGCTTTGCCAGTGGTGGTGTTGCATCTCTTCTCTGGAGCCCTGCAGGTCCCTGAAAGCAACGTGGGAAGCATGGTGGTGCTGGCTGGGTTGGTGCAGGTGACGTGCAGAACGCTCAGGTCATCTGGAAATAAGTTTAGGTCCGTTAGAGGAGTTGGAGATGCTGCCAGTGAGCTCTGGAAGACTTCCTGAGCATGGGCGAACTGTAATTCTTGGATATTTTGTTTAAGTTTTGACAGACTGGTATCGACATGGGTAAAGGCAACTATTTAACCCCAGCATTCTGTCTTCTTCTGTGGATTCCTGAGGGAGAATCTTTCCAAACAAAATATTCTGGATTATTTTTTAGCTTTGTTTCCACTACTGAATTTGTCAGAAGTGACTGGTGTGTCCTCAGAAACTTTCAAATCAAACTTTGCAGAAGCAGTCACTGAGAATTTCAGCTGAAATGATTGAAGTTTGTTAAATGGAATAATGCAACATTAGAAATTTGTAACATGGATTTCAAAGAACAACTGTGATTACTGTCGTTTACCATCGATGTTATCCCTTTTTTTTCCCATGGGTACCAGCTTTTTCTCGTGGCCTGCTAAAATTGAGGACACCTTTTATACCAGATGTGATAACATGTTGTCATTCTAGGTAGCCCACTGAGATATTTAGGATTAATGGTATCGGTTGACAGTTCTTCCTAGGAAAAAAAGTAAGATAACAGCTGTGAGTATTATGTAGTAACATCTGACATGAATCTGAGCAGGACTTGACATAAAATCAGAATAATACAGAATTATTATTTTTTTTTATCTGTCTTTATTTTGGGTGTGCAATGCTGGCATAAAACAGTTTTGAATATGGGTTGGCAGTGTTCTACAAGAGCATGTAAAGAGCTGGGATTGATGACACTTTAAAATCTTTTTAAGTGTTGGACAGTAGTTGGAGCTTTTCCAGTTGCTTTTTCAGAGAATCTTTCAGTTGCACAAAAATTTGGTTTAAGTGGGAAATGAAAAGATTTCTCTTAAAAAACCCAAAGATGGGGAAAAACATTCCTTTCCGCTTTCTGTAAATTGGTAACAGTTACAAGGCGACTAAATTTTTTGCCGTTTTCTTCTAACCAAGGAAGTCTTTCGTATAGACAGTGCCCTACAAAATTTTGAAAGGAAAAAATGAGCAAAGTGCGTTATTTTCCCTTTTTTTGAAAGGGAGAGCATGCAAACTCAGTTTAGCTAGCAGGCAGATTTGGAGGCTGCTATTTCAGAAAGCATTGCCATTTTCACTTTTACTTTCCAGATCTATATTCAGCTAAATCAACTTTTTGTTAAAACCGTCTTTGAAATTTGTCTAAAGAGTATATATCAATAATTATGGACCTTCTATTTTGAGAAGGTGATGGATTTGTCAGTTTTGGTTGTGACTCTGTTGGGATTAAGTTTACAATAATCACATCGAACAATTAAATATAAACATAGCATAAATTGAAAAATACCAGGAGATTTAGTATACTTTTTCTTCTTTGCATCCCAGCCAGTATCCAAGATGGATTTATTTTGTGCTTGCTGGAGATGGGCTCTTCTTTAGGTTTCAAGTGTTGGTGGACTTAGGAAGACAGTATTTCTTTTTCATTGCAATATTAAAGAAGCATGTGGGCTCGTCAGGGATGGGAGGATTGAGACTGCACATAGCAATCCCAGGCACTTGCCTAAGTGAGTTTTGCCAGATAGCTTAAATAAAATACACTCCTTTCCCCAAAAGGAAGGGTTATGTTGGTTGCCTCAAAGGTGTGTACTAAAATCTCGGCACTGGAATCATTCTCATGGCCAAAAGACCATCAGAAAACCTCTCTGTAGCTGTGTGCGCTGTATTTGTTTAAAGACAGGTGAGAGGACACCTGCCCTTCTGAAATCCTGGAAGAAGCATTCCTGGCCCTTCAGGATTTGGTGGTGGTGAGGAAGGAGTAGCAGTTTATGTGGGATCTTCTTGTGCCTTTTGTTATTTGGTGTTTAACTTACCCCATGCGTTGTGAGAGCAGGCACCCCTAGCCAGGCTGAGGTTTCCTACAGTAGGGACAGCACCGGGAATTTAGCGCTTTGGTACCTAGATCCTCTTGTGGGGATAGCCTGAAGTCCATCAGCAGAAATGAAAAATTCTTGTACCTTCAGATCCCTCCCAAATTTTATTGAAGTTCCACGTGTGTGGTTTTAGTTGATATGTCTTTTTCCTTGCCTTAAAAAAAAAAACCAACCAAACAAACCAACAGAAAAAAGGGGAATTAAAGTAGAAGGATAGAGTTTCTTCTTGTGATGAATTCTGACTGCAGTCTATGTTGCATGTTCCCATCCATCAGTTCTCATCTCTGTGTGTTTAGTTGTTGCGCTGCCTTCTGGCTCTTGCCCTGCCCCTCTTTGGGTGAGGAGCGCTGCTCTCCAACACCCTCTTCCTCTTGCTGTGACCCTTCTGCCGATGACCTGAATGGAACGGTGTCTTGCCATTAAAAAGCTTCTTTAATTGTTATTTCCAGCCACATTTTCCAGATCCTAAATTTTTTTAAAGCTGCCTTCGTTTTAGGAAAAGTCTAGGACATTTAACTACTCTTCCCTCCCTGCCCTTGCGTTTTTTTAAAAATATTTCTAGTTATAGTGTTGTGCTTTCACCCATCCGACCGAAGAAGCCAATGGCTCTTAATGCTATATTTGCTTCAAATTGCTACTTGCTCCACGTAAGGGATATTTTCTCAAGTTGTTCAATGCCTAACTGGCAAGCCCTCTGAGCAGGTCTGCCTTCCTGAGAACGCGGCTTTCTGTGATGGCTTCTGCGGGGCCAGAGAGTGGGGCATGGGGGGTGAGGATGCTCCCCTGCCTTTCCCCGTGGATGCTGGAGTGTCTTTCAGCAGACCCAGAGCAAGCCAAGGTCAGTCCGCGTCCAGGCTGGCTCCTTGGATGTTACTGTGGTATCGTAAAAGGAAATGTGAGGGTAGCATGGGAAGTCATCTTCTCATATCGTTTTTATATTAAAAATATGAAAATAGTCAGTGGAAATATTCTCCTAGTGTTATACAATATTAAAACTAATTCAGCAAACCTGAAAATTTTTATCTGTATCAAAGAATCTGTAAAAGTAATTTCTATAGGAGGGAGCAGAAATGAGACGCATGCTATGGCAATCATTTGATATGATCTAAAACAGTAATTCCAGTCAGCATTCGTCAGGCATTATAGTGTTTTCAGTTTAAAAGTTGAATGACTAGACTGCAGCTTTTATGAAGCTTGAGGATTGGCAGCCGTGTCAAGTACGGGAATTGTGTCCTAAAAACATCTTGACAGCGCTGCAAGTGCCATAGAAGAAGCGAAGCCACGAAGCCACATTTAAGCAACGTGTAAGTTGCAAAGACTCTTAAGGTTTTCTGCCTGGATGAGCAAGTTCGAATTTGGCCGCAGATACTGAATTTAATTCATTCTCCCAGTTTGTAATATGAACCTTGGTTTTGGAGACCCGTCTAGTGCTGTATGTCAAGTAGGAGGCTTTCAGCTTGAAACTGAGCTCTTAATTCAGTGGTTTAGGAGTACCTTTAGGCTGTTTGGCTTTAAAACTATAATCTTTGCTCTTGGTGCCTGATGCAGGCTTTCCTAGCTCTCTCTACAGCAATCTTTTGCCTAAACATGAAGTCCCATGTTGAGAGGGGGATTTAATTCCCCGTGTTGTGGGCTAAAGAACACATTGGGTATCCACCATAGAGTAGTGTGTAAAACACAGTATAAGTCTGTGGTGACTTAGTGAAAAGTCTTTGAAAAGTGTGTGTTTGAGGTCTTAATTGAAGAGTGAAAGTACATTTTGAGTTCAGTGCCATCCCGAAGGATGGTTTCAGATGATGGCTGGTTCTGGTCAAAGTCTTTAGTTGGTGGTGGTCACGTTGGCATGTAAGCAGACAGCAGAAGGAACGTACTGTAAAGTCAAATGAAGTTACGTTCACGGGGGGCAGGATTTAGTGACATGAGAAAAAAAAAAAAGTTCTCAGCACGGGATCAAATTGTGGATTCATTGATTTGAAGACTGCAAAATACTGTTATGATCGTCTAATTCAATTGAAATACTGCTATCGGTAGAGTATCACTTTGGCCTGCATGAAACACAATTGGTCTCTTGGAGCTGGAACATTTTGTGAATACACGATTGTAACGTAAAAAACTTCATGTGATGGGGAATCAACTGTCATCTTTGGTAAGCTGTTCCAGTGGTTATAATTTCTCTAGTCTTTATGCATTATTTGTACCTTGAATTTATGCATATATTTGGCTTCCAGCCACTTAACCTTGTTATACCACTGTCTCTTAAGTGAGTGGTCAACCAGTCTCCTGTCAGTTCCTTCTCCATCTTCGTTTTCAGAGTTTGCATAATTGAACAGCATTTTAATTTGCGACTGTTGAAGTGGGTGAATTGATTTAAATCATTTTGACTTTAAAGTAGCGGGCAGGAAAACTTGATTTAAACAATCAGTGTAAATCTTGTTTGGTTTCTGCAGTTCTTACTGATTTTCCCGTTCTCAGTGACGTCTGTTGGGTAGGTGACATTTAGCATGCTGATATGCAGCAAAGTAGTCTTTACGCAGAGTGTGCTCAAATTTTTAGCCAAGCGAATGCATTGTATGCACACCGATTATATTTACAAAGTTCTTGGAGTTAATGTTCATTTACTGAGTTTGATATTACAATATGACTGATGATGCGTTTCTTATTTACTAGATGGTCTAATTTTACTATTGACTTTGTTAACTATACTTAGATAGAAATTAGAACTCATATATACTGTAGAAAACATAATTGAAATTAGTTTTATTAATATTTTGATTGATTTTTAATGTGCCAGATTACTTTAAAAATCTTATTAAAATGTATTTGTGTTTAAAACTAACGTTTATATTAAATAAAGAAAAAATAATACTTGATTATTAAGAGAAACTCGTGGTTTCTTTTTCAAGTATCCTTAAGAGTTTTAGAACTAGTAGGTGTCACTCTTTAGCATATTGTTTATATTAGAAGACTGGAAGAGAAAAACACGTTTACCTCGTTTCTTTTGCTCCTGATAGATTTTTCAACTTCTGAATGAGCTAGTTATTGGTCTGTTGTTGTTGAATAAGCTGTGAGAAAGAAGATCTTCTATTATGCGCCTGCTTATTGATTAGTTTACTACATTTCAGTTTTGTTTAATCTGTGATTTTTATTGGGTTAGCAGTTTCTTTGAAACTTCAACAGCAAATGAGTACTGTTTGAGCATTGATGAAAGAAGGAATGTAAATTGGTTTCTTCATTTCAAATATAATTTTGTTGAATAATTTAAATAAGAGTCAGATTTTTTCATTAGGGCATATAATATTGTTACAGAAAAAAGCCATTTCTTTACCAGACGGGTTTTGGAGCGCTATTGGTTAGCCTGCTTTTTCTAGGAATATTAAACATTGTCAAAAGGTAGGAGTAGCCATCTATTCTCATTTTGTGAAGCTGCCTATGAAAATAACTTTTTCAAATATTTCACTTATTCTCAGCTGATGATGCTGACACCCAATTTCTCAGGTGCCTTTTCGGACATGTCTATTCGGTGTATTATATCTAAAGTGTGAAATAGGGTGCTCGTTGGCTGCAGGTACCAGCTGAGCAGAATTGCCCAGTGTTTGGTGAGCTTACCTTGGGCTGCACTTCTCAGACCTTTCTGTCTTTTGCTTACTCAGTTTTTTCTTCTTATTTTTCCCAGGATCATTTAAAACGTAATAATGATGTTATTTGGATACTCCATTCCCCCCACCCCATAACTGCTGTTCATTAATCATACTGGTTTTAAAAGAGTGAGTAAGGGTACCGGGGGTTTTGCAGAGCTCTGCTCACTTTGGGGAAGTTGTCCTCTTTCTCAGTGGTCTTATCATTGAACAAACTGGAGCTCTTCCCTGTAATTATTTCATCCTTTTTGGAGACTTTCTTCCATGCTTACGTACGCACTGCTCTATTTCCTCAGTCTTCTCAAAGAGATATAATTATTTAAATAAAGCTTAATTTCTACATATTCCAACTTTTAAACTATCATCATAGGTAACCTTATTTTATAAGGAGACCAAACTAAAGATGGGACTTTCTCCTTTTTTTCTTTGCTTTCTCCCTAACTTTTTGAAATAGCAACTAAAGGCCGGAGCGAGATTTAATTTTTTTTATTTGCCAGCTTTTTTGTTGTATAGTTTTGTCTGGTGCGATAACTCCATTTTTACTTGCATTTCTCATGGAGCCAGGAAAAGTGATGTAGGATGCAGAGCTATCAAAAAATAGTTTAACTGGAAATGTAATTCCCTTCCTCCTTCTCAAAGAAGGAAAAGGAAGTTTGTTGGCTGTGCCACTTTCTTCTTGCAAGTTGACGTAGCTGGTGCAGGTCCTGTGAGAAGGATCAGGGTTGGGAACAAGGACCATTGTGTGGTGTAGCCCCGTGCACCGAGTCAGAAAACTGAAAAGTGGCGGTCAGGGGAAAGGTTTTATTAATGCTTCAAGCTGCTCGAGAGGAAAGGGAACCAGGTAGAGCGTGCTAGAAATAGCCTCCATCAGGCTTGGATATCTCTGCCAAAAGAATATCTCCTTATGCTCTTGAGAGAAGTCCAAATGGGTGTTTTCTTATCTGTGCTTTTAAAAAAGGAAAGTCAAATACACTGTAAAGCTAATTCTGCACACCACTACTGCAAAACTAACTGGTCTGTGGGGAAACATCAGCTTTCCGAAAGCCAGTCGATCTCCGGTCACTTGTTACAGTCCCAGGATTTGCTCCAGTTCCTCCTCGTGACAAACTCTTCTTCAGTGTATGCTCCAGTGTCTTGGTTTAGGCTTCCAGTGGGGTGCTTGAAGTAGGCTTATGCTTTCCTCCGTTGGGTTTACTACTATTCATGATTTTTATGTTCTATATGAGCCACCGGTTTATTAAGAGATAGCCCCTTATAGTCCAGGAGTGGTGTGTGAGCCTCGTGAACAGCTCTCCGTGGAGCTTTTGAACTTTGTCTTCTGCAGTACAGCTCTTTGCATGGCAAAGAGGAAATGTGAGCCCAAAGTGTTTGCAGTCATTAGCTTAAAATCCTTATCTAGAAAGGCTAATAATGATTTCATTTTTTACTAGAGAGGATTTTTTAGATGTTGTTTGTTGTTCTTCACCAGTAACGTTGCTCTTATTTTCTCCATGCAATGTCTATTAGCCTTTTTATCTTTTTTTTTACTTTCCAGTTGTGTGTTGGTTTTTGTTTGCCTTTTTTTTTTTAAATGCAGAATTAGTTTCCATTGCACACCATTTTAAATGTAAAAAACAGCCATCCCTTAATTTATATTTTCATGTTATAGATGACATAGCATGTTCTAGGTCCCTGGAGCCCTGAATTTCTGCTACAGATTTATTGCAGTGGTTCCTGAAAACACTGTGGTGAAGCAGTAACCCCTTGGTTTCTGGGTCGGTGCAGTAGACAGCTGGAGCTGCACATGGCGTCTTGCTTTACCTTTGGGAGAACTTGCAGTACTTCACAACTTGCCACGTTGAAAGTGACTCCATTTCTTCCTTTTAGGTCAGGCTGTCAGGTGCCATTTGTGACCTGCTCTTCTGTGCCTGGGACATCTGAGGTTCGAGGTGACCATGACTTCACTTGAGTTGAGCAGGAGGGTCCCTTGGGCCTTTCCTCTCCTTGCACTTGGAGTGAGGGCTGCCTTTGGTACGTGTCCTCATGTCTGTTCTGGCTCCAGGATCCGTGGGAGAGTATTTCTGTTCTTTCCTGTCTGTTTCCCAGTTGTGCTGTTGGGCTCTGCCTGAGTTGCCCTTCTCTGGGATGATGGCAGGTTGCAGGAGAGAGAAACTTCTAAATTAAGGAGTGGGGAGAGGACACAAATGGTCCAAGAAAAGTGAACTTGTGTGTGCTTCATTAGTAAATGGTGGCAGAAGGAAAACCCATTGTTAGTGGTGACTTAACATCCTTTGAAAACTATTTGCTGCTGAATATACTTTCCATGCAACATGGATTTCTCACTGCCACACTAGTAATTATCCACTGAAGATCTTGGCCATTACTAACATCTCAGTTATCAGCTCTGGAATGACATTTCTTATACTGCAGGCAACTTTGAGACGTTTTGTAGGACAGAAATTGGTTTTTACTGCGTGCCGCAGAAGTTTACGTAGCTAACGTGATGCCTGGTGCATTGTGTGACTCTGTTGTGATGGATTCATTTTTGTTGTTTGAACAATCCTCTGTTGTAAAGTCAAAAGAGTCTCCCGGCTCCTCCTTCTAGGCTTGCTGAGAAGCTGCAGGTTTATTTCGTGTATTGTTCTTGAATGTGGATCTTTGTAGGTTGCAGATTCGTGCTGGATGCAGTAAATCTTGTTACAGCCAAAGTCCATGGATTCAGCTCGATACCCGTTATGTCAGGAGGAGGCTGAGGTGCTTTCTCGAAGCGCTGATGTTTCTGTTGTTACCCTGAGCCAGCAAAGAGCATCCCTGCCTTATCCAGTGTTGAGTTTCTCTGAGCAAACAAAATGCAACATCCTGAGGAACTTTGGGTATGCCTTTTGTGTATTAAGCAGTTGTCGGGGGCGTCTCGTAGGTGGATGTGAGAGTGCGATGTGTGTTTTTTCTAGTCTGGGTTCTTCTGGTGAAACTTCAGAGCCTTTGTTTTTCAGCAAGGATGTTTGGAGGCATAATGCTCTTTAAGCATGTCATTTAAAAGCACATTACCTGGCTTTTTGGGAACTGAAGTCTTGCAGAACTTCTGACAGACAGGAGAATGGATTTCTTTGTTGCTTTGATCTGTCTTCAATGTGCAAGAGCACAAAAATACCGCTGCAGGCGCTTTGTTTTAAAGTTTTAAGTCTTCACATTAATCAAAGTGGAATTCATAGATTTTGTATTTCTACTTAATGTCAGGCTTTACTTCTTCCTTGTCTCCTCTTCAGATAGAGATATTATGTCATTGCTGCTTTGCTGATAATCTTTCTTTTTTCCAAAGATCCCATCAACAAAATGAGTATATTTTGTGCTCTTCCCCATTTATTTTATGTTTGCAGGATGCAGTAAGCTAGTCATGCCTTAAATTGATTTAAATATCTGTCAAATAAGAAAAATAATAGAAAAAAATCAAGTAAGCAGCATTCTATTATAACATGCTATTCTGTCCATGGGCTTGGTCTCTAGCTTCATTAACACTGGAACTTTACCATGGGATGCTTAATACATTTTTAGGGAGGATGGTGAGATATGTTCAGATCTCTATAGGTGGTGTACTGCCTGCTGATTTGGAAGTCATCTAAGAAGTGCCTCATTTTTGTATGTGCAAAATGAGTGTAATGCTGTTTACCCTGGACACTTGCAGATCTACCATCGGGGAAAAATATGTAGAGAAGCTGAGTAATATAAGGGTTATTAGACGTGTCCTTCAGATGGCAAAGTCCACAGGGATTTCTGTGGATGTTAGGTACTTGTTTCAGTTGCCTCTGCAGACTCATGTTTTTTTCGGAAGATGTAAGGAAAAGTGTAACTTCTTTCTTTTGTCAGACTGAGAAGAACTTCTATGAGCCCTGTAGCCATGAAAACTATATTGAAGGAGGCTGTTTGCAAGACATATTATCCGCTTGGTTTCCTTGGAAACGTGAAACATGATTTACAAATATTGACTTGAGAAAGCTGCAGCTTAGAGGAAATCCTAAACTGTTGGTTCAGGCTTTAAAATTAATATCTCTGACGAGTCTAGGCTGTATTGAAAGTTACTGCATGTCTATCAGATGATATTCATAGTAATTCTGTGTTTCTCTGTTTCTTGATGTAATAGCTAATTCTGGATGCTGCAGGACTGGAGAGAATCTGTGGGAGTTTTCCTGGATAAGGAGCGCTGAACTGGGGTCCCTGGCTCCAGATTCACCTGTTGTTAAATAACCCAGCTCCCACTGGAGTTAAACGAATGCTCCTAAAAATCAGGTCGTTAGTGCCTTACTCACAGCTGATGGACTGCAACCTGGAATGTTTTCTTCTTGGTGGAGTTAGACACTGTAAATCATTATTCATGTCTCGCAAATGTTTCTAAACTCCATGGAGGCTGGTTTGACTGTTGTTTGTTATGTTTGTGCAAGAGATAGTGTAATAATCCTAAGTCAATTACATTTACCAGATAAAATTCCTATACAATAAAAATAAATTCATATCCACATATTTTTAAAGGATGCTGATCATAATTTGGTCTTGCTGGGCTTGTTAAGGTTTTGAAAATGAAAGCTCCTTATCCCTGGAATGTGGTGTTAGATTATGCTGAAACTGGTGTTAAATGCACGCTGGAGTGGTGGAAGGGGGCATCCGTATGGGAGAAAAGGCGTACAGCAGAGTGTTCCATACATATTATGAGTGTTGAGTTGGATGCAGAGTTGATAGAGATTGCTTCTGTGCCCTCGTTACCGAGAAACAGGTCTTGGTTCTGTCAGCAGACTGGATTAGGTCAAGAAACTGCCCTAGCTTCTTGGGATTTACTGATTTATTCTTAACTCGGGTTATTTTCCCAGTTCATCCCCCAAAACAGCTGTGGCTGTGCCAGAGTGGACCAGGTGGTTGGAGGCCACCAGAGCAGGAAAGCACCTCCAGCCTGTTCCCAAAGTTAGGAGTGTGACAGCCGTATGTCCCCAGTGTTTTTAATCCAGAGGAACATCTCCAGAGCAGAGATGAGATCTTGGATTTCCCTGGGGAAAAGCCCATCCCACGTGTGTTTGTCTGCTGCTGTTGTTTCGTGGCCATGAGAAGATGGCAAGGCATGGTTTTTAGGGAGGTATGATGTGTTATGATGAACAAATGATGTTCTTGGAAAGAACATGAGCGTGCAAGCCTTTTCTTCTGTTTTAGACCTGGATAAGACTTTGTGTCTCTGAAACCGTTAGATTTTTCCCCAAAAAATGTATTACATGTTTTATGCAAAATATTATTACTCCTTACAAACCATACCTTGCTTGGTGATTATAAAGGTGTTTATCGTGAGTGGCATTTACGGTGAGTGGCCCAAGGTAGCCTTGGGTGGCTACATTAATTAAGGCAGGATGAGTCTATGCCTGCCTACATCTGGGGCTGCAGGAGGATTTCACACTGGAAGTAGGAGGTGGGATGCAGGCAGGTGGCTGCACAGGTGCTTGTAGGGATCAATGTCCCAAGACGCTGGTAGTGTAGGCAAGCAAGGACCACTGAAACCTGTAGGTCAGCATCACAGATAAGACAGCTGTATCTATGGGCTATACGTCTTGTGGGACTGAAGAGCAAGTAGGAGACCACAGCAGCCCTCCATGCACGAGTCAAGCGATGCTGCTTTTCTCATCAAGCCAGTTTAACTCAGGAGAGGGGCTTTGTGTAATGCTTCTCTAAATAATGCTTAACATCCTGAAGGTTGCAAGGATGTTTGTCTCTCGTGTGGGTGCTAAGGAAGGATTCGGCTGTCTTGTTTTTCAGTGGCTGGTTCTAGCAGATGAAGGCAGTTTGCTCTTGGCTTGCCACCTGCAACGGCTGTGGATTATGGTGGCAGGGGCTGTGAGATGGCAGGAAGATTAATGAATGGGAGGAGGGAATTGGGGACATACGGAAAGAGAGAGAATGTGTATGTAGAATTATAGAATGGTTTGGGTTGGAAGGGACCTTGAAGATCATCAAGTTCCAGCCCCCCTGCCATGGGCAGGGACACCTCCCACTAGACCAGATCACTCAAAGCTCCATCCAGCCTGGCCTTGAACACGTCAAGGGATGGGGTATCCACCACTCCTCTGGGCAACCTGAGAAATGTCTTTTTTGAGAAAAGATGTAGAGGAAAATGGCAGTGATGCAGAATCCCGTGGAGACTCCTGCTGTTGGGAACTCATTGAAGAAGCGTTCAGCTGAACCAGAGGTCAGTAAATCAGGAAAAAACATTTCTTGGTTGATGTTTGCAGAAGGAAGACTGAGAGAGGGAAGTGCTTGGTGGGTCTTAGGATGGGGTAGGGTTTTGTTTGCTTGCTTGTTTTAAAGTCTGCAGATAATGAAAGCAAGAGGTAGGGTTTTGTATGGATGAAGGCAGCAGAGCAGGTATACTGAGTCATTCATTGAGGATCGTGAACACGCATCAAAAAGGTGAGCGTGGCAGTTTAGGATGCTCAAAATAGATACTAGCAGAAAGGGAAGATAATTTTGTCAAATGAACTGTGGTTCTTTATGTAACTGAATAAGCTACATAGATTACTGCAAAGTCAGTCAAAATGGGAACAAGGGTTTGCAGCATAAGAGTTTGGCTAAAATTATGATTGTTTTTATGTGAAGCTGTTGTGCCAATACAAACTGAATTTCATACTGCAGGATTGATTGTAAGATAAATGCCTCCAAATGAAAGCTGGAGAGAAGTGACTGCTCTTCACTTAAACTTAAAAAGAAGAAGGGATAACTTCTCCCAGTGAAGGTGTATAGAGAATTCTCAGAATAGGAAAATAAAAGATGGAAACGTATGAGATGTCAGTGTTATACTGCTTTTGTTTGAAGAGAGAAGATTATTCTGGGTCCTTTCATTTTATAATGTGATGAATGTCTTAGGAATATCACTCACTTTAAGTCATTAGAATAGTAGCCATATAAGTAAGGTATGCAGCCTCTAAGACAGCAGTTGGGGGAAAAAGATATACCCTTAGACATATTGCTCTTTTCCAATTTCTTTTGATTTTCTAGGGTGTCACCAGTAAATTGGTAGTTGCAAAAACTCAGTCCTGCAGAAACATCGGAGAGCTTTAAATGTTTGGTGTTTTTCTGGCAGAATATTAATAGTATTTTCAGTTTTAGACTCCTGGTTGTTTCTAGCACGAATAGGTAGATTTTAGAAATAGCTGTGTGATATTTATTTAGCTGTTGCTTGCATAATACTGGAGGCTCTGAGCATCTCTCAGCTTTGTGGTGGTTCCAAAGCAGCTCCAACGCAGCATCAATGTCAGTCCTTAGATATGTTGGCTCTTACCCTAGGTTGTACTGACTTCTAGGAGTAAGGTGATGAAAGAAGTGAGAAATGACATTAGTCACAGATTAAGAGAAATATCAATTCAAGTAGAAAGTAAGTATCTCTTTCTTACTTACCTTCAGCCTGTAATGGTGTCAGTTTCTGACTATCAGCCGGTTCTGTGACTGGGCATGAGAGCTACAAGGTGTTAAAGATTTCTGGACAGAGCACTTGAATTCTCTGTAGCCTGATGTGATGAGAGAAAGAGCGAGCTATTTCTGCTAGAGGAAAGATGGAGGCTTCTGTGTTCAGCTCCATGACAAGACGTTCTTCACGTTGATGCTGATATCAGCATTGGAAGTATTCAAGGTCAGGTTGGATGGAGCTTTGAGCAACCTGATCTAGTGGGAGATGTGGCTCCATGGCAGGGTTGTTGGACTAGATGGTCCTCAAAGGTCCCTTCCAACCCATTCTGTGATTCTAAATGACAGAAGTTAGTATGGAGGTAAGTTGGAGATCTTTGATCATCTCCTTTGAATCGGAATTGGCTCTTTCATGTCTTCCAGTGTGTGTTTGTCACAAAGCTGTCGCAGGCTGCCAGGGAAGGTTAGAGCCAATGGGCAAATGGCTTCCTGTGAGAAGACGAAAGAGTGAGGAAGAGAACTGATGGTGGAATTAGCAAGGCCCATGGAGTCCTCCTCACTGATGAAAAGGAACTAATTTTTCTGGACTTGTGTGTCAGATTCGCTTGGTCTGGATTCAGATCTGCACTCTGTACAACTTGAAAATAAATTCACCAAACAGCAATATAATAGACTGGGCATATGTGAAGTTACTGAGAGAATAGGAAATACTGGGTTTAAGAGGGAAGGATTCATGTGGCAAATGGAGTCTCGTGGAAAAAGCCTGGGTTTAATGTACTCTCAAAAAAAAAAAATAAAAAATCTGAGATATTGGCAGACATCATCTTCAGTTAGCAAACTGCAGAAGCATGTCTGTGCAAAATGAGAGATGTGTTTGCTTGGCCAGCTTTTCTTAACTGAATCATTAAAGGTGATGTGAAATACTGTAGAATGTACAAATGAGCATGTTGTCAAGAAAATCACTTTGCAGCACGTGAAGTTGTACATGGAATGCAGCTGGGGTGGCCATATGAACAAGAGTGAAGCTGGTTAAGAGCAGTTGGCCCTAAAAAAGATGTTTCTAAGAAAGATGACTTTTCTGTATACATAAGAACTTACACCATTCTCCAGGCTTGCTAGAGGCAGTTTATAGACCATGGTGCACCTCATTTAGTCATAGTGACAATCCCAAATTTGTGAATGTTGAGATTTTGGAGACAAGAATTAGGAAGACAAGAATTCGTGGTGGAGTCTCCTTCTCTGGAGACATTCAAAACCTGCCTGGACAAGTTCCTGTGCAACGTGCTCTAGGTAGACCC
>JAOXNO010000001.1:167009334-167033809 GCA_028565335.1 Limnodromus scolopaceus
TTCTTTACAGTGAGGGTGGTGAGGCACTGGAACAGGTTGCCCAGAGAAGTTGTGGATGCCCCATCCCTGGAAGTGTTTTAGGCCAGGCCGGATGGGGCTTTGAGCAGCCTGGTCTAGTGGGAAGTGTCCCTGCCCATGGCAGGGGTGTTGGAATTTGATGATCTTTAAGGTTCCTTCCAACCTGAACCATTCTATGCTTCTGTCTTCCTGTCTAGGTCTCCATCACTATTTCTCATTTTTGTGTAATTCCCCCCTTTTCCTCATAAGACTCTCCCTTTGCAACTTCATACCATTGATGGGAGAAAAGTAGGCTATGCTCCTGCATCGCGACAGCCCACATATACTCAGTATCATCTGCTAAGGGGATACGCTGGGAGCACACTACCCCTGAGATGCTGCTGGAAGATGTCCCTTTTTGGGGAAGCAGAGTGGTCCTCTTAGGGCGTTCCGGAAGTGCCTTTCAGAAGTGATCTTGTGTGTATATGATCTCCTGTGTGCTGTTGTACCAATATTTTTAGTAGGACCATCATAAAGAAGCAGATTTGTTTATTGAAACTACCCATGTCTTTATTTCTGGACATAAATTATGAGTTCAGATTTCTGAAAGCCTCTTAGTATTTTTGACTTTGAATGAGAAATAGGCTCTAAAACGTAGCAGCTTTAGCCATGGCTCTGAAGCATCTGAAGAGCTGATTTGGAAAATGACCTGTGTGGTGCTGCAATGGTTAATTTAGGTTTCTCACATAAATTCAGTTCAAACCTTTTTGCCGTATGATGCCTCCTCTTGTATTGGCACCAATGACCGCTATCAGAGCAGCGTGACTCATGTCCTTGGTAATCTGATCCTGAAAAGGTGCGGACTGGTCACGGGCCAGAAAAGCCTGTTGACTGTGCCATTTGATCCGTAAAAGCAATTCTGGGTCACAGAATCACAGAATGGTAGGGATTGGAAGGGATCTTCAGAAATCATGTAGTCCAACATGCCTGCCAAAGCAGGCTGGGCAGGAGCACGTACAGGTGGGTTTTGAGTATCTCCAGAGGAGACTGCACAGCCTCTCTGGGCAGCCTGTTCCAGTGCTCTGCCACCCTCAAAGTAGAGAAGTTTTTCCTCATGTTGAGAGAGGATTTCCTGTGTTCCAGTTTGTGCCTGTTGCCCCTTGTCCAAGCAAGCTGGGCCAGTTGGGGCAGGGATGCAGCCATGGCAGCGTTTCTCTTTGGGCTTTGTCTGGAAGCAGGGCTGTGAAGTTGTGATGCATCACAGGTGCTTGCACTCTGTGCCTATCTGTGCACTGAGATGTAAAGCATCGATTGTAAAACAACTCCCTGTGATTTATGGCCTTGTTGGAGCAAAGCTTACTGACACAGATGTTCTTATGAAGAACTTACTGGTATGTATTTAAGTTTATTTAAGAAAGTTTATTTAACTTAAGTCGTCTTCTTGAGTGTTTTGTAGTGTTTAGCGGGCTGAATCTCCATTTCCTCCAACTCCTGGGTGCATCACAGGTGTTTCAGGCACTTCCACTCTTGCAGGCTTTTCTTCACTGTCTTGATGGATTTTGGTGTGCCCCATAGCTCTTTGCATCTCTCTTGCTAGCCTGCCTCTCTAGAGTCTCCCTGTGTTGGGGCAGAATAGCAGCAGTGTGAAATTTTAGGCTTGCTTGTCAGTTTTGGGGTTGGCCTCAGGTTTTCCGGACGGGAAGGCTTTTGCTCTGAAGCAGTGTAGCGAGGTACAACAGCGGCACGTGGGAGTGTTCCTGTAGCTCGTTGCCTCACTATACGCTTGCTTGTGTTTGGAAGGTTATCTCTGCAGTCATAACTTTTAGGTTTTCTTTTTTCTCATAAGGAGGATTAGGTTCTGCAGAACCAGATGACAGTCATGAAGGTTTCCTACTTCCCAGGCATAGGCAGATGTGTGAATTTTTTAGATTTTATGTTCAAAAGAGATTTTTTTCTTTTTTTTTTCCTCCTGTAGTCAAAATGAAAGTGAACATTCAGACTTGAGGAGGAGGAAATAATAAACCCACCCGTTTCTAGCCAGGGAGCAGACTGCTGCTTCTGCCAACTGTCCTCTTTTGAGAGAGCCAGCAAAGTTGTCAAGCCTGTCTATTTTCATCCACTGACACAGTGCACGGAGGCAGCTGGAGGTGCAGGCACACAGCAAGCAAGGGAGGGAGGGAGAGTTTCATTTTTCCTTCCTTTGCTCCCCCAGCAGCAGAAATTTTTTTCTTGCTGATTGACACCATCACCGTTTCAACCCTGTTAAGGTTTTGGTAGATGGAGTGATCTGAAGGGGCTGGAAACAACTCAGCCAGAAGTGTTGAAGGGGCACCTCAGTGTTTGTCATCTAAAAAAGCTGGTCTCAGCCTCACGTGCGTGTGGCTCGGTGTCAAGCTGCCATGATGCCGTTGTTGAACTGATCAGGTCACCGTGGATAGGTGAAATGATGACCATTGGGAGCTGCAGGCAGGATCCTTGGTTTAATAACACAATGGATTTTTTTTTGACCAAGTAAAGGTCAGAAATGCCAAGGCATTGAGTCAGCGTTAACTGTCTCAGTCCTGCAGGAGATGATCAGAAAAGTGGTACTACCAGAAGTAGGACATGCATCATTTATAATTTATCAGTATATAGGGAAACACATTTAATGTCCTGCTGTGCAATAAATGTATCCACTACAGGATCACCAAAGAATGATAAGATGCTCTGCTTGTTTTTTAATGCATCTCTTTTCACCTAGTTAAAAAAAAAAAAAGTTGCTTTTGTTCTTTATTGTTCACTTAATCAAGAGCTTTATCTCACGTGCCTTGTATCTGCAGGGTTAGAAGAGTGAATGACGCATAAGATCCTGTCTTGAGGATTACGTATTTGCCACCACAGTGTATTTAAAGGTGTGCCGTGGACTTCATATTGCCAGCAATTAATGAAAACCGATATTTCTGAAACATGAAAATACTAACTTAACTGTACGCAGCCTGAAGGGGTGCGCTGGCAGCCTCTCAGCTGGCTTAGGGAAGGCTGTTTTGGAGGTAGGCACAGAAGCTATCTCACTGCGACATGTAGTTAATGGAACTAGACAGAGTGGTGGCATGACTGCATTTGGGGGTCACGACGGTGAAGGATGCCATGATTCAACCTGATGTAGCAGGGGAGCCTTGGCAGGAAGCTGCCGTGTTTATAAGAAGCGGGGTAACCACAACTGCTGGCGGCCCTGAAAGATTCCACCGTGGCTTTCGTTATGAATAGCAGGCATGGCTATGAAAACCTGGCTTAAAAAAAAATTAAATATCAGGGGAAGTTACCGTGTGAGGGATACATGAGTTCTGCCTCCCAATAACAATAAACATTTCTGTTTCTACATGTGTTGCAATGATTGTAAGACAGGAGAGGATCAAAGAATTCCAAAACGCCTATTAATTTTTTTTAATATGAAATTGATGTTGGGGAGAAGTGGGAAAAGAGGAAGGCCGCTGTCCTTTTGGTTTGCTTCAGTAGAAACAGAGAGGATGGGCTTACAGTCTTCTGCTTACTTCATTGGGTTAAAAGACCTCTCCTGACAGTGGTTTTCTTCTCTTGAAGATACCAAGCGTTTGGGGTTTTTTTGTTGTTTTAAAATGCTTTCTGGAAATGGTAGGCTGCATTAGCCTGACTGTTGAAATAATGTCTCCTCTTAATTTTTTGAGTGCCACACAAGTACATCTTGCTCACAGCCTGATCTGGAATTTATATTGAAACTGTCTGAAATGAAGAGAAATCCCTGGAAGTTACACACCTCAGTCAAGGTTGAATCTGTCCCACTGTGATGCATGTTTTCTAGTATAGGTAGATTGTATTTATGCATAAAGCATCAGAAGTGAAGTTTCCAGTCTTTGGCTATGGTAACAAATGAGGCATACGAGCCAGGATTTTTGGTTGACGTGTTATTATGAAATGGTTTAAATTGCCAAATATAAATTAAGAATTTCCGGCCAAGCTTTTCCACTGCCTTTCTGCTTCTCCACTGTGATGGAGGGATGGATTTTACTTTTAATCTGCTATAGTATTCTGTATAAGAAGTGGTGTTAGTCAACTTCAAAAAGAAGTTTTGTGTTCTTTGGTGGCTTTTCATTCTGCTGCCTATTAATGTTTTTACTTGTTCTAGTCTTGGCTATCTTCTTCTGGTGCGTTACCGTGAATGCTTCAAAGGCTGCTGAACCTTTGTGGTACCAGGCTCGGTCCTGCCTGTTGTTTGTTATAGAATCATAGAATGGTTAGAGTTGGAAAGGACCTTGAAGATCATCTAGTTCCAACCCCCTTGCCATGGGCAGGGACACCTCCCACTAGAGCAGCTTGCTTAAAGGCCCATCCAGCTTGGCCTTGAACACTTCCAGGGATGGGGCATCCACGACTTCCCTGGGCAACCTGTTCCAGTGCCTCACCACCCTCACAGCAAAGAATTTCTTTCTAGTATCTAATCTAAATCTCCCCTCTTTCAATTTAAAACCATTACCCTTCGTCCTATCGCTACACTTCCTGACAGAGTCCCACTCCAGCTCTCCTGTAGGCCCCCTTCAGATACTGGAAGGCTGCTACAAGGTCTCCCTGGAGCCTTCTCTTCTCCAGGCTGAACAACCCCCTTCTTCTCTGTGAGTACCAACTTTTAGGAGATCTTGGCCATTTTATACCTCTGAACTGGGCTTGCCTTGATCCTTGTAGGGCCAGCTACCTGGTTGCCAAAGCTCGATGCCCTGCGCTGCTTCTGCTCCGCCCATGGCATCGCTCCTTGCTCTGCTCGCCACCCCCCAGGAAGTCAGAAAAAGGGCAGCCCGTCCTCGCTGCCCTTTGCTAACCTGCCAGAAGCTGGGCTGATGAATTGCAGAAAGGCTGTGGGTGAAATCGGTGCAGAAAGGAAAGCACAGGGGTCAAGGGAGGGGGAGCACAGGGTGAGCTGCTGCACATATATAGTTTGGTTCTTATTTGGTGCTTCTTGGCATCCTGTGTTGGGAGGGAAATGCGACGGAACTTAGCAGACAGTTAATTCTGAACTTGACTGATGTTATCTTGCTTCCTCAGAGGTCAGGAAAGTGCAGGCTTGAAGCATGTTTTGGTCACCGCTGGGGTTGAATTACAAGGGTGGCATGTGGGTTGGACGGGTGATGAACTCTTCAGCTGGGGAGGGAGGGAGGAACAAAGAGCTCGAATCTGGCTGGTTTGCACCTCGTTTTTTTAACCGAGTAACTAGATTAGCTCCTTTTGATATCATACCTCGCTCTTCTGGAGAATAAGTCTTATGAAGAGAGGCTGAGGGAGCTGGGGTTGTTCAGCCTGGAGAAAAGGAGACTGAGGGGAGACCTTATCGCTCTCTACAACTCCCTGAAAAGAGGTTGTAGGGAGGTGGAGGTTGGTCTCTTCTCCCAAGTCACAGGCGATAGGACAAGAGGAAATGACCTCAAGTTGTGCCGGGGAGGTTCAGGTTGGATATTAGGCAAAATTTTTTGCACTGAAAGGGTTATTAAGCCTTGGAATGGGCTGCCCAGGGAAGTGGTTGAGGCACCATCCATGGAGGTATTCAAAAGACGGGTTGACATAGTGCTTAGAGACATGGTTTAGTGGTGGGTTTTTACTTTATCAGAGTTAGGTTGATTGTTGGACTAGATGATCTTAAAGGCCCCTTCAACCTAGACAATTCTATGATTCGTGTATGGCATTTACATGTAACATACAGTTATGGGTGGTCTAGATTGATGTTGACTTGGTTAAATGTAGTGGTCGCTTTCATAAAATGTCTTGATGGGTTATGGAGGTGATGACAGCAGTCCCCTCTCTTGAGATGCCTTTGTAGAGAATGTGGAATTCCCTTACATACTTTTTTATGTAGCTTTGTTTGGTGTATTGTGTACTGAATCTCTTGGGATCGGCATGTTAAAGAACCCCTTTCTCTTCCTCTTTGATACCTCTGCTGTTATGATGAGAGAAATTACTCAAGCTGGAGTCCTTGTCACATTAAAAGACAGTTATTTGCAACACATTTTCCATGGGGAGCTCTGGACTTTGGGCTTTCTGAATTTGCCCAGACCTCTGTTTACTGTAGAGCACAGCACAAACCCCTCGTGCCTAGCCGTCTTATGAACAGAAAGGATCACTGAGCATTGTAATTTGTGTACTAAGAAATGAATTTGGCAGCTGGATTGGTTGTTGTTTTTTTGGGGAGTTTCTAGCTGCCTTGTGTTTGTAAATTTACCAGACAGGGGAAGTGCCTAAAACCATGTTGGTGGTTTTTTTTTCCGCCCCCCGTGTGATACAGATCTGAAGCTGCTGGCTCGGAAAACTTCAATATTGCAGAGCAATGCAAGTATGTAGGGGCTGTGATAACCATTAAATCTATTACAACAACTTAGTCTTGTAATGTCTGTATGGAAGAATTAAAGTTCAGAGTGTCGTTTTGCATTGACACCCACGCCTCCTGAAAGCCACAAGAGTCTTTTAGGTTTCTCGATTATGTGCTTCACAGCCTTAAAGACGAGCTTTAAGAGAGCAATAGCACACGTAAAATCTAGCTGCTGTAAGATGTCTCCAGTTGGATGCTTAACTTCTGAGAAGCTCAGCCTCCTCTGAAAATCCTGGCTGACAGTGCAGGTTTTGTTTTATTTTTTATGTTTTTTTTTTTTTTTGTCTATAGACTCCAGCAGCTGACTAAGTTGAGCTCAGAGGATTTGCAGTGGCCTGGGAAAGCCCTGCAAGGGAGGTAGGGGTGCATTGGGGATTGGCCCCCCTTTTTCCTCCATGCTTATGTCTGTCCAACCCCCAGCACCAGAGGTTTGGTGGAGCATCTCGTCTGGGTGAAGAAGCCTAGCTTTGCTTTCTCGTTGCTGTGGCACAAGTCAAGTGATGAGCGGTTGTGTGCAAAGACCTGGTGGTGTTTGTTTGGGTCAGGGGAGATGAGAAATCAGCAGTCCTGGAGGGCAGATCTGTTTGAGAGACAGGGAGTGTGAGTGGGTGTGGGAAAAAGGTGAAGGGGAGGGATGAGCATGCCACGTGGCACGAGGGTCTCCCACCCTGTCATGTCTCTAGATGTCCATCAGCAGGAAGGAAGGGGTTTGCAGTCTCTGCGTGCTTCTGGTTCAACCAGAGCAGGTGACAGCTGCCTGTGAGAGCTTGAGCCACTGTTTTTTAGAAGTAGCAGACACCCACAAGGAGCTTTTCTTTCCTCCTAAGCAAAATTTTTCAGGTTCTCTCATAATCTTCTCTTGTGGCTGCTCCCACCTACCTCTCCAGAGCTTTCCATTTTGGTATTTAACTTCAAAAGGTATATTCCAGACCTGTTTGGGTTTAGGCTCAGAGATCTATAACTTAAAAAGGGGTTGATAGACCAGAACAGGACTTGATTTTTGGAAGGCCAAAGTTACATATCCTACCTGCCCTGAAGTCTGAGGGCAGAAATAAGCTGCATCTTAAGAGCCTGCATGTAGACGTGAAAGGTACCATCCATTTGCCAAATCAAAGAGTTGTGGGTGGGAAGACAGAAATACCAGTAAGGAAAGCTCTGGGATATGAGCGTAGTGATGTGAGAAAGTTTATGTGAAATGTGATATTTTTTATTATGGGGGGGAATAAAGAAAAAAAATAAAGAAAAAAAGCCAACGAATCCTTTGAGGGTATTTTTGTGGTGATGGTGACAGTCATGATTGAGAGGAGGAATTAAGCTCTGGACATAGTTACCTTTTGTCTTTTCCTATGCTTCAAAATTGGGCAGAAAGCTGTAATCATTGTCTTTTCCAAACCAAATGCTGCTTTCCAGGCACAGCCCAAGCATGGAAAATCTGATGCTGAATGGTAGGAGCTTCCTTCTGGAAATGACTGCTAGAGAATCAATGTGGCAGTGCTTTTGTGACCCTACGGTTAAGACTGTCCAATTTAACACCCTGTCATGAACCGTATTTCCCGCTTCCCTTTTTGTTTTCTGTTTTGAAGACAGGGAGATTAAATTTAAGATTACTTGGTGACCGTAAATATCTGCTCTCTAGGTGTTTGCATCTGTGGTAGCGTAGCCAATTAACAGTTGTGTTATTTTTAAATTGCCTACATTGCCTGAAATGAAGCCTAAGTGACCCCCTCAGGTGGTGCTGGTGGTTGTTATCAAATGCATTGTGGTTGTGTCTTCCTGTTTGGTGCTGTTTCCTCTTTGAATGTGATGGGGTGCAGCAAGAGACTTCTCCGACTTTTTTTTGTTGGTTCACAGATCTCAAAGAGTGTGAATTCTGGACTCTTTTGGGAGTGGCAAGAACACGGGAAGGAGGCAGAGCATTTCTTGGGTGATATGTGGAAAACAACCTAGAAGCTCTGAGCTATGTTGCCAGATACTGGGGTTGTGGTTGCCTTAAGATACTACTGAAAAAATAAGGGGAACTGCTTTTATGGTGAGATATGTTGAAATGAAAGGAGCATGTTCAGGAGAGTATACTTTACAACTTTGGAAAAGCTGAGTCTCCCTGAATGCATTCCTTTTTCCTAGCCTTTTAGGAATGTGAGGATGCACATACTGTGTATTAATATTTATACAGCAAGACATCTTGGATAAGATGAGCTGTATCTCCTCTTCTCCTTTTTGACTTTTCTAGGTTTCTAGCTGCAGAACATCTATTTCCTTAATGATGCTCAGACTTCTCTAGATCTGGCTGCTTCATCCCTCTTCCCTGAGGTCATTCTCAAATCATCCATGTTCTTATGACTAAGGATAAATAAATGTGCAGATGCATGTGGGGGCAAAAAGAAGAATGAAAAAACTCCAAATTCCCCAAACACAGCGGTGCACATTTGGTTTTTCCCAGGAAAGGTTTGAGAGAGACTAAGCTTGAGATGACATATGTTAGTTTTGTTTCTTTATGTCCTTTTGGAAGATGCTTAGATACTACAGAGCAAAGGACCTGAATTAATTCCATTTGTTTAAATATCCTTGTACCTTTTACATTTTACTTTCTTTATGGTTGGCAGACTTGAGTTTGTTTTATAACTGTGTGATCTTTTTTCCTGCCTGGGGCAGCCAATTTAAATATTCTAATAATTCACATAATCCTTCTTGAGACACATATTTTTTCTTTTCTAGGAACATACACACACAAAAAAAGCACCCAGAATGTTACAAGAGAGGCTTTCCTGTCAATACGTCGGTCTCTGCAGTTGTGAAACTCTTTCTGAAATGATCACCTAAAATTTCTGTGGCAGAAGATTTGGCTTCTTAATGCCAAAGCGTTTCTTGAATTTAGTTGTTACCTGTCTTTGTCAAGACAGTGACATTTGTTTTTATTTCAGAGCAGCTCAGTTTTCAGCTGGAAGAAGTCTGAAGCTGTATTTTTGATTCAGGACCAGAGGCTGGAAGGCTGGAGGTGGATTCTTCCTGCTCTGGCAGGCTTCCTATAGGAAGCTACTGAACTGCTCAACTATTCTGCACCCCACTGGGTGCTTTAGTTGTTTGAAATGTTAATGCTCTGGAAATGGTTGCTTTGGAAATGAATTAAATTTCAAGATTGTTTCATGAAGGTGGTCTCATGCAGACTTTGTATTTTTTATATACATATATAAAAATATATATAATATTTATTTATATAATACATGCACTAAATACATATATTGGGTTTCTTATATTTTTAAAAACTATTTTAGCAATGAAGGATACTATCTAGATGAGAAGGGCTTTTAATTTTTAAAATTAAAAAACAATCTTACAAGAACGGTTTACAACTTGCTCTTGATATATTTCATGTCTTGGCTTTTGGAATTCAACATACATTAGTTGCGGTTCTTTAAATTCTCTGTCATTATTGAGGGACACGATACATGCTTCAGGGCAGGAAGGTGATGAATAAGAGCTGGTGATGCAGGAATAAGTCTGAAGTCTTGTTTTTAAAGCTTCTCGTGGATTATAAATAATTTTCATCAGAACACAAATACTCTGTTTTGTTCTGCCTGTTGGACAAAATGAGTTGAAGCAAAGAGCATCTTCAGATCTTCAAGATACAAGTTTCTGTAGTTGAATTCACAAAATAATAATTCTTTGTGGTGGTATTTGATGCTTGTGCAAGGGCTACCTATCTGGAATGACCTGACCCAAACTTTTCCTTTTGGAGCTAGTCCTTTTGCCAGGCACACCTGGAAGATTGTTACGAGATTCGTGCTCAGCTCTAGCTGTCTTCCCTCACTTCGACAGTCAGGGAAGCCTTGGGTGATGGCTTCAGATATGCTGCTGCCCAAAGGTATCACTGATCAGATGCCTGCATTTTTGAGCAGAGGATGTCCATGAAGTCAAGTAATGTCCTCCTAACATGTTCCCAGGACATCTACTGTTTCCTCCCAAGGGCAAAGCTGCCACATTCTTCAACTTCAGTACTTCAATCTTTGAGGTTCTTTCGCATGATTTTGTAATTATTTGCAACAAATGTTCTGCCTCCATGGAAAGTAGGGGAAAGCGTATCAAAGAAGCAGAAGGAGTCAAGGAGAGTAAAGGGAACTGTAAAATATCTAGCAAATACTGATCTGGTAGTATCAGCAAAACATATCTTATGTCATGCGACATGAATTTATTTTAAAATGGATTTGAAGCAGTTGCAGAATCCTGAAACTATCAGATTTAGACTTGTCTCACCTGTGTGCTGAAGGCTACAGGTGATCTGGAGCAGCAGAAGCAGATGGAAGGGATGAGAGCAGTTGTTCTCGTGGACCCTTATGATCCTGTTGGGGGTTGGAGTGTATTTGGTGTGCAACTGGAGAGGGGCTTCTGGTTGAGCTTCCTCCAAAAGCAACCTGGTTTGCATGCACTATGGCTTCTGTGGGGACCAGAGTAAGCTCTTATAGCCGAAGCCAACGTGCTGGCACAGAGGTGGCCTCAATATTGCAAGGTCCCTCCAGAGAAGGACACATCTGCAGGGGCAGTTCAGCTCTTCTGTCTGTCTTCAGTTGACTACATTTGAAACTTAGGGTCATCAAACTCCTAATTAGGGTAGTTTGGCATTTAGAGCTTCATGTGGAGTAAAGCTCACCTGCTTGAGGAGCAATCATAACATAAGGAAAACCTTTTTTACTTTGAATGTAACAGAGCACTGGAACAGGCTGCCCAGAGAGGTTGTGGAGTCTCCTTCTCTGGAGATACTCAAAACCCACCTGGATGAGTTCCTGTCCAGCCTGCTCTAGGTTACCCTGCTTTGGCAGGGGGGTTGGACTAGATGATCTCCAAAGGTCCCTTACAACCACTACCATTCTGTGACGAGCAGCAGAAGATTGCTCCTTTTGCCACAGAGTTTGTGGTGCTGTGTTACAACTCTCTGTTCTTAGTTACTGCTTCAACAAAAGATTTGTTGCACACCAAATTTTCTGAAATTTAGAGCAGACCCAAATTCGCAGAAAAATGCTTCTTCCCCTTTTCAGAAAGGGAGGAGATCTCACTTTATTTATTTACTCTGCACTTGTTTTATGGAGTGCTTGTCTCTATCTGGCATCCTTGTTTGGCCTGGATATTCCTCAGGGCACAGTGATGAATCATTCATCTCTGCACGGGGTGAGACACTTTCTTTTTTTAATGAATAATATTGTGGCAGAACTTGGTGCTTTTATTTTTTTTTTATTTTTTTTATTTCCTTGGGAATTGCTGCTGCTTAAAAAATCAACCGAATGGGACATAGCTACGTAAAAGACAAATTGCTCCCTGCCGTGTACTGCAGGATCTCACTGTGGGAGTCACAGCGCAATGTGCCACACGGATGCTGTCCAAGTAGGATGTAACCATGTAGAGGAGCATCGCCCCAGGTCCCCTTGCTTGGGGGCTTTTGACACCTGGAGGGTGGCTTAATTTTCTTTTTTAATTTTCTTGTAGCCTATAAGCAGGATGTGCTGCCTTATAGTGAATCACAAATAGAAAATTAGGGTTGTAGATGTGGTTTATAATTTGTGTATCCGTTGATTGTGTCACGGTCACTCCATCTCCTTTCTTTTGCTGGTCTGATAAATGAGCTGTAGAATTGTATAATTGTGGATTTACACCATAATTTGTGTTATTTGTGCCTCTGAACCAAGGGGCCAGGGGAAGACAGTAATAAGTCATGAAGGGCTTAAAATAATTTGACTTAAGTCAAACCCCAAACAATTAACACTCAAAGGATACTGGACTAGGAATATATTCTAGTTTTTTAAATGCATAAGCTTACAGCACAGCTAGTTGCCTTAAAATTCAGTTGCCTGTTACATGCAAATTGCTATTTTTGTGTGCTACGTGTAAAAGAGATTGACTGCCAAGGTGGATTAATGCCTTTCACATCTGCAAGTCTTAGTTCAGATCAAAAGTGAAGTAAGCCATACGTGTTCAGCGCAGACATGTGCGCACATAGTAAATACTGCTGCGCAGGCTGGCCTGGTTTGAGAATTAAGAGCTCCTTTTTTTTGGTGGGAAGGATTCAGTGCTAAAATACTAGTAATTCATAAGCACTGCAGAATTAGCTGCGATTATTTATTTATTTTTTTTTAATTATTATTTGGATTAATCCCCAAATCATTCTCACTGGAAAATTTCCAGTCAAACTTTTTTATTAAAATTTTAAATGTACGTTGCAGCTTGAGATTTTTATAGCCGCGGGATTTGAAGGACTGGAGTTGTCTGGCTTTTTTCCAGCTAGTCCAGCTGTCTTCGGAGGAGCTGAGTAGGTCGGCAAAGTGTGGTGTGGGCTCCTTCGTTAAATCTATCGCTGAGAGAGCGAGACAAACGGGCAATAGCCGTGGTGAGGGCTTTATTGTGTGAGTACGTTCCGCCTTTTCATCTCGACCTCCCAAAATTCTCTCTCCTTCCAGGCTTTTCCTTTTTTGTGCCAGGTTTCCTGAGGGTGTTCTGACATGGCAAGCCTGGGGTTGTTACCCTGCTGCTTTCTTGGGAGCTGTTGGGGAAACATGAACTCCTGTTGTGTCTTCCTTAGGCGTTGGTGCTGCTCTGAGATGGTCTTCTGCAAAAACGTGTGACATGGGCTTTGGCCTGAGGGTCTCCAGCTACTGGAGGGGCTTCTGAGCATCCTCTGGGAAGGCAGGAGCAGCTGCCTCATCTTTTGATAATAACATGTGAGGGACAGGATTTCTGAGACTTGTTAAGATGACTGGTGAGTGTGGGACAGGAACTCCCAGGTGCTTATTTGATATGGCTTACTTGGAGGTATGGATGAACAAATGCAAAGATTAAAGCAAGCAGTGAGCTGCAGGTGTGGACACTTCAGCAAACACAGGCAAGAAAAATCAATTTTTCACAAATGAAAGAGGAGAGAAAAAATCAATAGGGAAAGGACTGTTATTTCCAATTTAAAGCTGGAGGAGTTGGAGTTTGATCTGCGAGTTCATGCTTTCCTGTTCTCATCCACGTGTTGCACAGCTCTGTTATTGGAGAACTGTAGACTGTGTCGTATAGAGATCATTAAATATAAATGACTGAAAGAATGCAAAATCCTCCCTGTCCTTATTTATTTATTTACTTGTCTGCTTGCAGATACTTCTGCCTCTGTAGTTAATTCCTGTGGATGCTAGCTCCCTGTACGGGAGTATTGGAGTGCATCGGGCTTTCACTGTGAAGTCCACCAGCCTTTTCCTCCTGCATGTTTTGACAATATTTAAAGCATACAACTCAGACTGTAGTTATTGATCTGTGTTTGTTTCTTTTCAACAGACTGTGATTCCATCTGGCTACCTGATGGTGAGAGCGCCCCACAAAAAAACATGACCGATATTTTTAAGTAGAAATACAGATTTTGGCTTTGCAGTGCTATCTGCATAAGGTCTGGTAAACACTATGTGCGGGGACCCAGGTGGGACGCAGAGGAGCCTCTTGTCTCCTCTTGGTGCAGCCTGTTGTAATGGCAGGGCAGAGTGCCAGCTTTTTATGTTAAAAACAAAACAATATTTTTGGCTGATTCCTATTGCTAGATTCCACACTGCCAAACATATGTCTACTAGCATTAACTGTGTGAGAGCTGTTGCTACCTTGCAAATCTATTCGTGTGGAGGCTGGTAGGTAGTAGGCAAAACCGTGTACCAATGCAGAGACTCTTTCCTTATTAAAGCTCTGCAAAAGTGGAGGACTTGCTCGCAGACAGGCACTTGCTAGGTCTTTGGCTCCATTAGCATCTCAGAAGAGCAAGCAAAAGTGATCATTGGGAAGGTGTTGCCAAGTTTATGAGTGATCTGCAAAACGACAAGTCTTTGTTGCTCTCTTCAGTCTACAGTAACTATTTTTTTCAAGTATATATTTTTTTAAACTTAACTGGATTAATTTCTCTGCTGTGTATGACTCCAGCTATGCCAGTACAAAAGTGTGTTGGGGGGTGCACCCACGCCCACTAAAGGCTTAGAAGGTCTGTAAAGGTGAATGGGAGAAATAACAGTCTGTCCCGATTTAGATCAGGTAATTTATTTTTGCAAGAGCAGATTGCTGCTTGAGTACAAGCATACCAAGAGTAGCTGTCCTGAAGAATGCTTGAGTTCATTAATTTACATATGAATGTCTCTATGTACGTATATATATATGTATTTGTATGTATTTATACATGAATATGTATATTTGTGTATATATGGATATGAAATACAACAATAAAGGCAGGTGACCTAGGCTTATTTAATTGACCTTTAACACCTGATGGAGGCACTGTACTCAGGTAAAGGTGTAGTCACCATAATGCTCCTGCTATGGTCAAGGTAAAAAGCCTTTCTAGATCTCAGGTGGGCTGTGGCAACCTCTGGAGATGCCTGTCCTGGTGTAAGCTCTCTGTAGGGAGAGTCTAGGACACCTTTGGTCCCCATCTTTGATTGGATGCCTGACATCAGCGGGAGGTGGACACTGACCACGATGGCAAAAAAATAATGTAAAATGCATGATTTTCAAATTGTCTGAATGACTGAGACAACTAAATGTGAGTCTGGTTCTCAATGGAATGTGTCTGAATGGCTGAGATGCTCTTGAAAATGCCTCTTGAGCTAATATGTAAGGACTTTTTAACTAAACCAGTAAGAGACGTACAAATTGCAAACTGATTACCATGTGAGACTCTCCTCCCATGTTTTAGGAGCTCCTTAATAGGACTGTCCAAGTCAGGCAAGGCAACTTTGGGTTTCACCACATGTTCTCTTTCACCTTCTACCCCACCAACCTTCTACCCCAGCCTTACCCTGTCACAGGTTTCTACCTGCTCAAGTGTGTTGCATATTTGAGTGTGTTACTGTTCCCTAGTGGGGAATATCAGGTCTGAAAGGAGGGTGAGCACTGGCCAGAGCAGTTCCAGCAGCAGTGGGGAGCAGCTTCTTCAGCGATGGTGGTTGGAGGAGGCGATGTTCTCACGCTCCAAATCATTTACATGTTGTGTTGCTGCATGGAGAGTGGTTGGAAGTTGCAATTCACTCTTGCGTTTTTCTCCCTTTCTTGGCAGTTTCTTGAGTCTGTGCAGCTTTTCTGTCCCTCCAGCTTCAGATGTGAGGAGAAGCTGGTGCATCTAATAAGGGAGGGTTGTTGCAGGAAGAATCCTTGCCACGCAGTTTAAGGAAAGCTTGCATTACTGTTCTAAGGCTTTTTTTGGGCTAGGACTGCAGGAAGATATGAGAGACAAACAGGGAGGGGAAAAAAGAATTCTTCATGGATACTCAGGCTAACATTTTTATGGGATTCTTTTATTATGTATGTATATGCCTGGGTGGGAAAACAGCTAAAGAAGTTGGAAGAAACCAAAATGTTTGCTAGCTGGAGAGCAGAAAAAATATCAGTGTGCTAGACCCACAGCACTGCTCGAGTTCTAAGAGAAGTAACTATCAGAGAAAATAAAACTAACCCAAGGCTTTAAAAGCAATCCCCAGCTTTATTTGGCTGTGGTCAGGTAGGGATTGGAGAAAGCAGAAAAATCTCTAGGATGGTACGAATCTCTCTTGCTGCTGACTTTGACTCTTTCCTCGGAGGTTGCTGTAGTTCCCAACAACTGAAAATGCTTTCAAGAATTTGTTCTTCAAGTAAAGCAGAAACCTGCATGGCAGGAGGGCTCCCGCAGCGCATGGAGCATGGGTGCAGTAGATATTATTTCTTCTTTCTGTCTTGCTACTGGTTTGCTAAAATTCACAATAGCCAGAAATATCAATATAATGAAAGTACTCCTACCAGTCCTGTCACCGTTTTATTTTTCTCGTAAATACAGTTTGTTGCCAGATATGCATATTGTAAAAGTAAGGAAAGCACAAGCATTACAGCTGAGTAGCTTGAAATTTTCATTTTTCTGAATTTTTTCCGTCCTCTTGTTTCTTTGAACATGTTTTTTGTCTGTTTCCATACCTGACTCATCTTGGTACTAGTGTCTTGTTCACATTTGTCTGATGTTTTCTGTTTATGGCGCTCTCACCTTTTTGTGTCTCTTTCCATTCTGGTCTCTTGCTCATGAGTATGCATGTGCAAGATGCTCTCGCGATCTAAAAACATTTAAAATGAGTAGACACAGCCTGTCTTGATGGCTTCACTTCCTGACAGTGGTCAACTCAGCTTTCTGATCCAACACTTTCTGTAAAAGCAGAGAAGCAGGAAAAAAACCCAACCCAAACCACCACACCCAACCAACCAACAACAACAAAAAGACACTGTTCCCTCAGAGGATTATTCTGAAACTTCTTGAAGTACTTTAAATTTTCATACTGAAAGAGCTGTAGAAGCTTACACTGTTTCTTTTGCGTTTCCTCTCTCTCCACCACTTATCATATTCTCTCTCCTTTTGCCCACCATTTTTTACTTTGTGTATTCTGTTCCCTTCCTCATGTTGATCCTTCAAGTGCTCTTTTTCTTTCCTTTGTCCATCCTTTCCCTTTCCTGGGGGGAGATGATATTGCTGCTGCTCCTTCTGTCCCTAAAGGTAACTGCTGCCATTTGCCATGTCCCTCTCTTTGCTTCTCTCTGTTAGGGGAAGACTTGAAGGAGACTCCTCTGCTCTTGTACAGCTGCGTTTCTTGTTGCATGGCTGATCTGTCTGGTCTGTTCATCTTCTTCCTTCAGGGGGAGAGTTTGGGAGTGCCTAAATCCTATTGGAATCAATATATTCTCACATACTGCTGAAATTATTGCCCTGATGGCTGGTTTTTGAAGCTCCAGAGAAGGATCTGGTCTAATTGCAGAGAAAGGCAAGGTCACCTGGTGTCTTCAAATGATGGTCATAGAAGGCATGTGTGGGGCAGGACCCAAACGAGGGACTTCAGGGACTTTCTTCAGGGAATATCCAAATGCGTGAAACTGCTCTGGGAGGGTGGGGCTGCCTTGGGTGCACAGCTAGTTGTGCTCTCTCTTACTTCTAGGTGCCTTGTAGCCAAGAAGGACAAAACATTGTCAGCTCTTCTCAAGTGAATGTTTGTTCTTCTTCGGATGTGGGAACCGCAGATCTGGTACCTGGTGCAGAGGATTTGGGTTTAAGATGGGCCTTTTTTTAGCCCGTTAGCAGTTTGCTAATTTTAGTCAGCTCTTAAAAGTGTGGGGGAAGGCTTTGATCCTGCTGTGAAGTGCCTTTCCCCATGCACAAAGTCCCCATTGTGGGCTTCTGGGTGCCGGAACTTGAGAACCAGGTGCCTGCAAGCTCAGAGCCCACAGTGGGAGACATGCGGACATTGCTGTGTCTGTTGCGATCTTAGGTCTGTTTGTAGGTGCCATGTCATGCTCAGCTTCCATCTAAGCATTGCATTTTATGGTACCTTTTTGTTTGTGGTTCTGATATTAGAAGGTAGTTGGGATTATGAGTAGCTGGTGGTGAAAAATTATTGGGACAAAGTAAAAATCAAGCAGTTTGATCTGTAGTTTGAAGGGTACTTCATTGCAAGAAGTTAAAAAAATAAAAAAGCTTTTAAAATGAAAGCTGAGATAAGCACTATCAGTGAAAGGACCTTAAAAAGGTTGCAGCCAGCAGTCATAAAGATAGGACATGTATGGAAGTGATCGTAGATAATGTTTTACCTTGAACTGTCCATTTCTTTTTATAGTCTTACAGTAAAGGTTTTTGATAATACTAAGTAGCTGAAAACCTATATTTATTTTACCATCTTTAGTTAAATATGTTCATGCTTCTACTAGAAATCAGTATCTTCAGGGGTTGGTAATTCTCAGCTGTAAAAGTGTGTTCTGAGCTGAAACTTACTGTAGGATATCTCAATAAAAATAAAATCAAAGCTGCTTCAGGTATAAATTACCCGCTGCCTATAGGAAAAAAGTTAACAAGACTAGAGAAGATATGTTGTAGCGTACTGCAAAGTAGTCTGCTATATAACAAAAATGGTATATTGTCCAGAAAAGAAAGCTAATGGTCTGTGTGTGACTGGACTTAAGGTGTTGCCCAGTAATAGTGGAAGCTTTGAATTACCGTGGAGGGATCAGTTTTCTTAAATAAAATGTCATCTGTAGAGACTATGCTGAAATATTCCTAGGTGGACATAGGAACATGTGCTATGTTGGATTAGCAACCAGGGTCCAGGATACTTCTCTCTTTTGCTGGACCTACAAGCAAGTCATGGAGGGTTCATTGTAATTTTATTTTCTTTTGCCTCTCTAAACAAACACGTGATTTAAATATGCTTTTTGTGCTGGCTGCTGTGAAACACTGTGCAGGCAAAGACTTGAACACGTTCACTTGCATGGAAGCAAAGTACTGAAAGTCATCACAGCGTATCCTCCCTCTTGTCTCTGACTGTCTGGTCTGTGTTAAAGTGCCCATTGGCATCGTATCTAACAGTTAAATAGCACTCATGGGTTAATTTAATTTTCCTTTGAAGCATGTTTGTAACGTAAAGCAAAAGAGTGTTGAGAAATAAAAATACTCCTGTGGACTCTTCATCGCCTTTTTATGGAGAGTTCTCTTTATGTTTTGCTCTCTGTTTCGGGAGTGCAATTATATTAAGGATTGATACCACTGAAGTTTAATGAGAAAACGTATAGCTCTGTCAACAGTAGACAAGTCCTGAGATGATTCCAGAACTACAGGAAAAATGAAATGATTATGGGGCCACAGAACATGATCCTTTACCAGCTCTTGCTGGTAAATTCTGGACATTTCTTTATCTGGATAGACCAATCAAAAGTGTAAGTATCGTCTTAGATTATTTCAAAATTCTGTGCAAAATTCATGTCCTTATTGAAGAATGTAAAAATTCTGGAAAGGGTTTCAGTTCTGCAGTGACAGTCAGCAGTTGGCATGTTGTCCCATGTGTCCAGAAGCAGTGGTCTGCATCTACCTTTCTCTGTCCATTTGTACTCCTTTCCATGTGCTGGCTCCAATACTGATTTGGCCTCTGGGGAAGCAGTTCACTAATCTGGATGAAAATTAATTATTTTTAAAAATCAATTGTAGTTTTGCCCGTTTGGTGACCTTAGTTCTCCAAAGTATTCAGATTAACATCAGAGGTGGTGAACCTCTCATGAACCAAGAGACAATGAGGTGAATCCAGAGTGGGGAGAGGGGAGGAAAGGGCTGGTGGCACCATGCTTTCAGATGGGTTTGTCTACTTTGAGTAACCATGCCCTCCACCAAGAAATGTGACTGTCTTCTCCTGGTAGAGTTGCCGTTCTGCTTTATGGCTGAGGCGACTGTGGCTGAGGTGCACAAAAGGTTTCCTAGGTGGAAAGCAGACTAAAGTTGGGGTCTATTTACACTGGATCTGGATTGTTCCTTAGAAGGACGTTGCACTCCTTGATGTGCTTCGATTTTTAACTTGATTAAAAAAAAAAGAGGGGATATTAAATTAAGTATGAATTAAGGAATGCAAGAAGTAAAATAAATAATTAACCCAAAGTTACTTTTTTGAAGTACAGCTTTTACCTATTAGATACATCTCGGTCTACATTAAGATCTAGAAACTGTTACTGCCACGCTTAAAACCTACTTTTGGGTAAATTGCATGATAGCAGCGATTTCTACTAAGGGACCTGATGCTCAGAGACAGTGAGTAAACCTTTGCTGGGCTCTGAAACAACCCGTGCTCCTGACTTAAGTGGGTGTCCCAGGCCCCTCACACAGTCGGGTCACGTATTTGTGTGCAGGAAAAGGAAACGCTAGGACTGCTGCATTACTAATACATTATCTTGAAGGATTAGCTACAAATTTATGATATTAAAAATTTGAGCTGGACCGATGTGGGGTTTTTTGCCTGCCTCAGGCTATATTTATAGAGTGTAGTTGTAATCCGAAGTGTCATAAATCTGTGGGGTTTTTCCTCTTGTTTTCAGTGAAAGCTAATATGTAAAACTGTTCTTGCCATACTTCTCTTAATACTTCTATGACTTGCCAGTATAATAATTAATGTAAATTCCCTGTGTTTCCCACTTCAAAATCCATGAGGGTGAAACTGGCTTTGTATTTTACAAACAGTGTTATAACAGTGAATCTGGATAGTTAAGCCTTCTTAGGCAACATGTATTTATCCTTCCTCCTTCCACCTCTCCCCTGGAGAATGTGGATTAAAACTTAAAACATCCAAGTCTTGTAACTATATTTTAAGAAAGAGGAAGCTTTGCTTTCGTGGTTGGGTTTTTCTTGTGTTTTTTTTTTCTTGGTGGTGTGGTTTTTTTTGTGTCGTCCCTCCTCCTGGAGCTGTATACTCTTTAGCATGTGACTTTATAATTTAAAAAATAATATAGTTTTTCTCTTTGAAATTACAGTTACAGTACAAGGTTGTTTATGGGACAGAGAGCTAGATATTTGGTGTGAACTGTTGTGGGTTTTTCTTTCTTACTATTCGTTGAGTACCACTGCTGGTTGCTCGACTGCTGCTTGCTTTCACAAAGATGTTGAATGCTGAGTATCCCTGGTGCGATGCAACACAGGGAGGAAGGTTAGGTCACTAGCCTGTGGGCTTTTGCTTTGGGCACCTGATGGTGTAGTTCTTGGAGAGCCATGATGGTGTGCATCCATTGCTGAAGGCGGCGGAGGCTCTGGAGAGATGCCCAGAGGCGCTGTGCTCGTAGTGAGCCAGACCAAGGCACAGCTCCCTCGCTCTCTTCCAGATATTTCTCAAGGATAGATACATCCCACAACCCGAAACCAAGCATGACCTTCATGATTTACGGTTGAAATGCAGCCAGAATTTTCCACGGTCTGCTGCTTTGTGTTCCTTCTCTCTGCTTTTATAAGAAATCAGTTACACCATTGCGAAAAAATGATTACAGATGTTGCTGAAAACCACTGCTTTAGTGTGACGTTAAGTATTTTGGAACTGAGATGCAACCTGGACTAGAAGGCAGAAACAGTATCATCTGAGGTCGCACCAGTTTTGAAGTGAAAAGGGAACTGAACGTGTCCTTTGAGCCCTTAGTACTGAGCGCGGTCTAACTTTAGCATCGAAGTATAATAATAATTGTGGATTCCATATGTAATTCTGCTGATGCAATCTGCGGAGTCCTGGGTGATTAATATCATGTATGCATCCTGATGCTTCATTCACAGATGATAGGAAACTACAGAAATCTGTTCCTCCTTCTGTTTCATCATGTGATTCATATTCTTAGTTTGTACATAAAAATCTGAAACTTGAAATTTCCTTTTGGAAGATATTTTATATCTCAGATGGATTATAACATGCTTACATAAACATACCGTGTATGTACAGAAGAAAAAAAAAACCACCAAAAAAACCCAACTGGTGGAATTATTATTAGTTTGCTTTTCGTGCCTGGAAAGTTTACAAAGTCTTTCTCAGAGCAGTTGATCCAAGCTACTGAAGTCACCTACATGTAGCCTAATGGTATGTGCTAGTGATGGCACATGATTTGGCACTCGAGTAACACAGGTATTTTTCTTTTCAGGTGAAAACATATTGTCACTTTTCTGATGTTGTTGTTACGCTAGTGGGCATCACATAAGAAGAATAGGAAACTCTCAATGCAGGAAGTGTGTTTTAAAATATAGTTAGTATTATGGGAAAGCTGGAATATCCTTAAACTGTGAGAATTAACTATGTGAACTGTATTTCTGTGGTATAGGAAGCTGCTGGGTTTTTTACCTCTTCAGAATGCCATGAACAAATCGGAGGTTTCAAGATGGTTAGCAAATACATATAAATACAAAATACATGTTTTACATACATATATGCATATTCATGATTAGGAGTTCTGAAGAAAAACTGCATTTATTTTTTAATAAAGTAGAAGAAAAATAGGGTTTGGGGTTGTTTTATTTTCTTTCCAGTTGTAAGAATGCTAAAACTTGTGTGAAACTCCCTAGTTTCACACTAGTTCAGAATTCAGGAAAAAAATCTGAGTTGTGTGCAAACTTGTGTTGCCAGAATGGGATCTTCCTATGCTCTCAAATAATCTGTATTGCTGAAGTTTTAATGGTTGGAGGAACCTAATACACGCAGGAGAAGACTCAGAATAGTAGACTAATGTAGGTTGGAGTGGACCTCTGGAGGTCTTCATTTGGTCCAGTCCCTACTCAAAGCATGGCTGAATTCAAAGTTGATTCCAACTTCAAAGTTTGGTGAGGTTGCTCTGAGCCTTCTGTAATCCAGTGTCGAACATCCCCAAGGATGGAGAATCTGTGGCTGTTCCAGGCACTCTGTTGCAGTGTTTGATGACCTTTGTCATAAAAACCTTTTCCTTTTCTGATTTCCTTAATCGGAATTTCACTTGCTGCAGTTGTGTCCTTTGTCTCCTGTCCTGTTTCTGCTCACCTCTGAGAGGGGCTGGGCTCAGTTGTCTTTGCACCATATTAGGTAGTTGAAGACAGCAGTAAGTTCTCCTCCAAGCCTTCTCTCCGGCTCTCGCAACCTGTCTGCCAACACCGTGTGCTCCAGCCCTTGACTGGCTTGGTCGCCTGTCCTGGACTACCTCTGGTGTGTTCATGTCTGTCTTGTACTTGGGGAGCCCAGCACTGGACCCAGCACTCCAGGTGTCTCACCAGTGAGAGAGGAAGGATCATCTCCCTCAGCCTGCTGGTGATGCTTTTCCTAATGCTCTTCCTAATGCTTTCTTTGCCATGCGGGCCCATTCCTGGCTCCTGGTCAACTTTTTGTTCACCAGGACCCCAGCTCCTTCTCTGCCAAGTTGCTTTGCAGCCTGTTGTCTCCCAGCATGTTCTAGTGCATGGAGTTATTCCTCCCCAAGTGCAGGACCTGCTGTTTGCTTTTGCTGAATTTCATGATGTTCCTGCCAGACCTTTTCTCCAACTTGCTGAGATGCTTCTGAATTGCAGCACCGGCCTTGAGTGTGCTCACTGCTACCCCAAATTTTCAGCGAACATGCTGAAGGTGTGCTCTGTCCCACCATACTGGTTTTAATGAAGCTGATTTACAGTATTGGCATGTAGAAATTGGCTACTAGTAGGACTTCGAGTAGCTGGTGAATATATTTTGGGGCCAGTGGTCCAGCTGGTTTTCCACCCACTTTGTAGTCCAGTAATTGGACGTGGAGGACAATTTATCTGCTGTACGCAATAAATCATAGGGCTTTCATAGTAGTAATATTTCTCTCTTGTAAATCTTTGAGGTTTGGTTTTTTTTTTTTTAGGTATGAGGAATGATTTCATTCTGGCACCCTCTGGTTCCCCCGTCTTAAGGGGTTTGTTTCAGTCATTCTGCTTCTGTCAACCATCTGCAAGATGCTCGTTCAGCTCATATTTTCATAACTCCCCACAGACCTTCCTCCCCTGTATTTCACATACAGAAAACTTGCACGTGTGATATTTAGGGAAGCAGTCATGGCTTTTGAAGGTCATGGTATTTTGCTTCCTTTTATTGATGCTTTGTCCTCTCCTCCTCTTGCTCCACCGTATGCTGAGACCTCTCCTTCTTTGCCATTATCTCCTCTTTGCTTTACTCTAGAGGGAAAATTTAAGCCTTTATCTTCTAGAACTTGTACCTGTTGTCCTATTTTTCTGTTTTTCTCTAAAATATAAATTAATATGAAAAAATTACGTCTTTTTCACACCGCTACCTTGCACCTCTCCCTGTGCACCGTTTGCAAGTTTGGTGGCAAGGCTTCCTGTCGGTGTGTGGGAGAAAACCCAACACTTGAGGTCATCCACAGAGGAAGGAATCGCTACAAATGGCAGAGCTGGGGCACTGGAGTGAGAGTAAGCAAGTAATGATTCACAGATGCACCTGTTTGAAAGTCAGTAGGAGGGCAGAATCACAGTCAGTTGCTGGACTCATTTGCTACTTCCTTGAAGAGAATCTCCTTAAAAACATTAGACTTACATAGAGAAACAAACAGAGCAAAATAAATATAAAGGATAGTTTTCCATTTGCTGTGTTTTGCAAGAGTCATTTAGTCTTTTTAAAGGACATACTGTGTATAACCCTAGTTTTACACTCCGGGGCTTGATGATTTTTTCTGTGGTGGCAGTAAGCTAGATGGTCTTTGCTATCATTAATATTCCTCCATTTCCATTTCTGAGAAGCAGAGAAAATGCAAATCATAGAATCATAGAATTGCCCAGGCCGGAAGGGACCTCCAAAGGTCATCTAGTCCGACCTCCCTGCAGTCAGC